>JARFJB010001506.1:645000-1107500 GCA_036346205.1 Vesta saturnalis
AAATTTAAAATAATTCATTAAATCAATTTGTGATTATTATATTAACTCTTATTTTTACTTGAACATTTTTTTAGTAAACTACAAATCCCATGGCCAACTTAATACCTCTGTTTTCAGTCTTTTTATATTACAATCTCAATTTCACAAATAAACTGAAAAATATTTTGAAAATTATTAATTTTAGGTATGACATTCTTGATGAAAACCAAGCATCGAATGACACGAACGTCGTGCGGGAAAGGGGGTGCCATTTAAACAAATTTATTTTTACAGTGACACGCTCTGTACATAATTAAAAAAAAACTGAAAACCAAGATATTTCAAAATACTACAAGACTACCAAAAATTTGTTGTCATTTTAAAATAAACAAACCTCGCCTAACAAATCAGTGGCGACGACCGCAATGGGATAATTTTTTCGAAAAACAATTCAATATCTCTAAAACCAAAGGAGATAGACTCATACAATTTTGTATCAAATGAAAGCGTATTTTATGGGCTTTGCCAAAAATGTAATAATATACAGGGTGTTTCATTTAACCCTCCTATTGTGTTCGGGTGAATATGATCCAATCGCGTTCTTCTAATGTGCATAATTCGTTAATTTATTTAAATATTTCGTACCCACTCCATGACTTTTATTTCATTACTCTAATAACGGTGTACCTATATTGATATTAGAAAATTATAATTAGTCTTTGTTACACTCACTGTGTTTAGATCTATATGACCCGATGATTTGTGTGGTTCAAATTAGAAGAACGAGAAGCAGATTATTATCATAGACGAATGTATTTTATTAGTTTTACTTTATTTACATAATATTGCCACATTATTACGCAATATTGCATGTGTTATTTGCTTACCGATAAACAAGTTTATTCCTGTTGAGAATTGTCTGTGGCTCCGCGTATAAATGCAGCCAGTGAGCATCTGTGTGTTAGTTTCGTATTAAATATCAAACTTGATGCTATACTCTAATAAAAAATACCTAAACAATTAAAATTTATTATTAAAAATGTGTAGTGAGAGAGTGCTTACGGATAGTGAACTTGAGAAACTTTTGTGTGTTTCTGATAGTGATTCTAATGCTTCTGAAGAAGAAGACCATTTGTCCGAAACCGAGATATATAATAGCGAATCTGATGATGAAGTGGAAGCTGCTATTTCAGATGAAGCTGATACGGATAATCACGTAACTTCAAAAGATGGCAATATAGTATGGAGTGAAAAGACACATCAATCGGGAAGGTTATCAGCAGCAAGTATTATTTCGTTGATGTCTGGGCCAACATGGCACCTATGCTACGTCGCGAATAATTGATATAAAATCCGCGTACTTCTTATATTTCACACCCAAAATTGTAAACCTAATTTTGAAAATGTCAAGTTTAGAAGGCAAAAGACTTTGTAGCGATAGATTTCAAGAAATAACATTAATTGAACTAGAATCATATTTTGGCCTACTGTTTCTAGCTGGAGTGTAAAAATCTCATGGAGAGGCAACAGCCAGTCTGTGGGATGGAAATGTAGGTCGTCCAATATTCAGACAAACGATGTCCCTACAACATTTTCATGTAATTGCACAAATAATTCGCTTTGACGATAAAAAAAACTCGACCACAACCACGCCAAACTGATAAATTAGCTCCCATGCGGGAATTGTGCTACCTAAGTTCTATAATGTTCACGAAAATGTAACAGTAAATGAGCAGCTTGTACCTTTTAGAGGCCGTTGTCCTTTTAGACAGTACATTGCGAATAAACCTGTTAAATACGGAGTCAAGATTTGGACTTTATGTGATTCTGTAACTGCTTATGCATATAACATGTAAGTTTACCTCGGGGAAAAAAAGAAGGTGAACCTCCAGAGAGAGGTCAAGGTAAAAGAGTTGTGCTAGATCTTACTTGTGGTCAAAAAGGTCACAACGTAACGTGTGATAATTTTTTTACCTCGTACGATATGGGGCAGATGCTATGCAAAAGAAAAATAACCATGCTTGGCACAATTCCCAAAAATAAGCCTGAATTGCTAGCGGCATTGGTCTGCAACAGGAAAAAAGTTATTTCTTAGACAAGTTTATGATAACAAACACATGCAGGCGGCAAACTAAAAGATGGCCAATGACTGTCTTTTACAATATCATGGACATTTCATGGTAATTCCTTGATCACTCCATTATTGCAAGAAAGAAAACGTCTCTCTGGAAGTATCCCTGTAGCTAAAATGGTTATAACGTCACGTTCTTCAACCAATAATGCCGAAGTAAGGGAACAATCAACCACAACCAAGCGTAAAAGATGTAATGTTTTTGTCCCTCTTCAAATGATAATAAAACTAATATGGTATGTTGTAATTGCTCATGTGTATTAATACTGTCAAGACTGTATCAAATAAATGTATACAGTGTGGTGATAAAGTAAGGAACAAAATTTATAATTGCGTTAGTTAATGTTTCCAAGCAAAACGCTCAGACAGGTCAATTTTACTTCTTAATTAGCCACCTTATGACAAAAATTTTACTTATGACGTCATGTATTTTTGCACAATGACGTCATCATTGGTTTTTTCAATAGCAACTCCAATTTTGACTGTATCAAATAAATGTATACAGTGTGGTGATAAAGTAAGGAACAAAATTTATAATTGCGTTATTTAATGTTTTCTAGCAAAACGCTCGGACAGGTCAATTTTACTTTTTAATTAGCCACCGTATGACAAAAATTTTACTTATGACGTCATGTATTTTTGCACAATGACGTCATCCTTGGTTTTTTCAATAACAACCCCAATTTTTTTTGCTGCTTTTTATTAGATGGTCCAACTACTTAAATTATGGTGTAAAAAAATTGGTACCTTAGATAACTATTTTTTTGAGAAAATAACACATTTACCGTAAGAAATAAAAATGTAACTTTAATGGAAGAAAATCATAATTAAACCTCAAAAACAAACGAAATTTATCGCAAATGTTCAAATTGCGCTCCGTTAACCATTTGGCAATGATAGATGCGAGTGTAAACACTTTGTACACTCAAGGACTTCAGGAGTAATGTGCGTTTTTGCAAATTATCGTTATCACGTCTGTATCATTTTTGACGGATGAAACAAAAACTACTCGTAAATTTGACGTTTTAAAAACATCAATTGATTTAGTGGTAGTGTGAAAGAAGCATTTAGCAACTTTTTAAAAGCGAATTCTCTTTGCCGTTAACAAAAAATGCCACGTTTAACTGAACGGGAAAAATAGAAATTTTAATGATGGTTGGATATGGTGATAAGCTAAGAACACATGAGGAAACATGTGAATTATTCAACCAAGAACATCCTAATAGACCGCCTATTGCAAGATCCACAGTAAGTAAATTGGTTGCCAAATTTACTGAAACGGGATCCGTCCATGATTTGCCTCGGCAAGGTCGACCTCGAGTAAACGAAGAAACCCGATTAGATGTGTTACTTGAAGCGGAAGAAAATCATCACCATTCTACAAGGCAGCTATCCCTAAATAACAACGTAGACCACTCTTTTGTCGTGAAGTTGTTCAAGAAAGAGGAATATCATCCTTACAAAGTTCAATTGATTCACGAATTAAACGAGGATGATCCAAACCGCCGCATGCAGTTTTGCGAAGAACTAATGTTACGCTGCGATGGAGATCCCAATTTTTTAAACAATATGCTATTTTTAGATGAAGCCACTTTTTGCCTAAATGGGACAGTACATCGTCACAATTGCAGGTATTAGACATGAAAAAGTCCCCACTGGGCACAAGACTCTCACAGTCAATGCCAAAGAAAATTAAATGTTTGGATTGGAATAATCGGACGTCGTTTAATGAGACCTTACTTTTTTGAAGGGAACCTTACAGCAGCACGTGATTTGGACTTTTTGCAGTTTGATTTAGTGCCAACTCTGACAGCAATGTGTCCAAATTATCACGAAGCAGATGTACCCCATCAGGATATTTGGTTTCAACATGATGGGGCGCCTCCTCACTTTGGAATCAACGCCTGTCAATATCTTGACGCCACATTTCCTGGAAGATGGATAGGACGTCGATGAACAATTGAGTGGCCACCGCGTTCCCGAGGCTCGACTCCCTTAGATTTTTTTCTGTGGGGTTATTTAAAATCAAAGGTTAATTTTAATAGGCCAAATAATTTAGACGAGCTATGGCAAAGAATTTGCGCTGAAGTGGAGCGCATTACTCCTGAAGTCCTTGAGCGAAGTGTACAAAGTGTTTACACTCGTATCGGTCAGTGCCAAATGGTTAACGGAGCGCAATTTGAACATTTGCGATAAATTTCGTTTGTTTTTGAAGTTTATTTCTGATTTTCTTCCATTAAAGTTACATTTTTATTTCTTACGGTAAATGTGTTATTTTCTCAAAAAATAGTTATATAAGGTACCAATTTTTTACACCATAATTTAAGTAGTTGGACCATCTAATAAAAGGCAGCAAAAAAAATTAGGGTTGTCAATGAAAAAACCAATGATGACGTCATTGTGCAAAAATACATGACGTCATAAGTACAATTTTTATGTCATAAGGTGGCTAATTAAAAAGTAAAATTGACCTGTCCGAGCGTTTTGCTTGGAAACATTAAATAACGCAATTATAAATTTTGTTCCTTACTTTATCACCACACTGTATACCTAACTACTACGTTTTTCTGATGTTCTTTACATAACGTTTATAAAGTTCATTCGTTTAACTTATCCCGATGACGTCATGTATGCATTAAATCACGAAATGACCGTCCTCTGTAATTTAAAACAAAAATATGAGCACTGATACCAACCTTTCCACAGAACAACTTTCCTTTATTTGCTTATACGTTGATTGAGGTTACGTACGCTCGCAGGTTTGTTTGTTTCTTCGTTTATTCATTCCTTCTTGAGTTAATATTGTAAAAGGTCGGTTCTTTTCAGAACCCCATTACTTTCTAGTGTTCATTTAAGGTAAAGATTAAGAGATAACATTTATGTTTTCATTTGTAGCACATCAACATGCCTCGTAGGTCAATTACCGTAGACAAATTGATCCATAACTTAGTCGAATACTTTAATAAAGAAAAACAGAACAACGGGCCCTTATCACCATTAACAGCAGTGCATGCAAGGGTTGGCGATGCTTTGAAAATTTACACGAAAACTATTTCTAATGCTTTACGACGACATCAAAATCAAGAAGAAAACAAGGAAAATGAACCTCAACGAAAAAGTCTAAAAACAAAAGACATGGATCAACGACAAAAAAGTGAAATCCGTACTACAATTTACAACATGTATATTAAACATTAACATGTTACATTAGATACGCTCTTAACAAAAATTAAAGAAAGAGGTATCGTTGAGTGTAAAAGGACTAGCCTCTATCACGTTTTGTTGGACATTGGATTTCATTTCAAGCAAACTAATAATAGAAAAGCTCTTTGCGAAAAAACTTCAATAGCATCGAGAGGTTAAAATTTTTGAGAAGTTACATCACTTATATGAAACAAGATATCTACAAGCAGTTCGTTTATCTCGGCGAAACATGGATATTTGCAAAAGGAAGCAACAAAAGAATATGGCAAGATTCCAGTTCAAAATGCTTTAAGAATCTTGGTAGGGAAGGCAAACGTTATATAGTTCTACATGCTGGAACAGAAGATGGCTTTGTGGAAGGAGCAGAACTTATATTCTCTACCACAAATAAAAGCAACGATTATCACGATTGTATGAATTCGGAAAACTTTGTTAAATGGTTAACAAATCAACTTTTGCCAAACTTAACAAAGCCATCTATAATTATTATGGATAACGCTCCGTACCATTCACAAATTGTCAATCGCCAACCAACTACAAATTGGAAAAAGAAGAAATTACAGAGTGGCTTAGGGAAAAAATTACTCATGAAAAGAAGCATTTAAAACGGAATTACTACATATAGCAAAGCTACATAAGGAAGAGAAACAATATTTGGTCGATAATATTATTAGAGAACATGGACACGAAATTTTACGCTTGCCTCCTTACCACTGTCAATTTAACCCAATAGAAATGGTATGGGGAATAAGCAAAACTTATTATGATAAACACATTGGAAGAGATGGTTATGGGGATGATAATGTCAAACAGATGTGAAAAGAAGTGTTAGAAACAGTTTCACCTTCAGTTTCGTTAAAAACGATTAAACATGCAGAAGCTGAAATTCTAAAGTCTTGGGAACAAGAAAAAGTTTATGATGTCCAAGTAAATCCAATTATTATAAATCCAAACGATAACACAGATACAGAAGATGAAGTGTAGTGAACATTTAATTTCTTGTTTTTAATTGAATTCTTAACGCAAACAGTTTTCTCCAAAAACTTAATAATAATCTATAATAATTATAATAATAACATATAATGTATGTTATTGTACACTAAAACATTATAATTTATAACAATAAATTATTTTCAACACGGTCATGCTTAAATGTGAATGGACAAATTTACGTTTTATTACATTATTGGTTATATTGTGTTTGAAACGATACTTTGAATAAGTTTAAAAAAGTACTATAATTAAATTACATTAAATACACCAATAATTTTGAATTGCAGTATAATAATCTTCTACACAAACAAGTGTATAAATAAACACCGATGATTGAAATTATCATTACGTATTTTGCAATTCGAATGTTTTCTCAAAGCATAATGATTAGTAGCGTTCCTAAAAAAATCAATCTTTATGAATAAATCAAATAAATAACCATTAACTCACAAATGTATTGCCGTCAAAGATATATAATCGCCACTTTTATGTAGAAAAGTATTGGAACAATTACTTCCTTTCTTTGGAAGAGTTCATTGGTCTTAACCTACAAATACCTATTTACAAAATTTTTGCAACATTTTAGAATATATAATAACTTACCAAAATTCATCTGCTACGTTTTAAGTTTTATTGAAAATAATATGCTTTTATGTGCGTACATCTACGATACGTAAATAAAACTTTTGTCTTTTATTTGCAAACATTATGACATTTATTATAAGTTTTGTTATGAACGAATATTATGACATTTATATTTATGTGAAGTAGTTAAGTTAAAGTTGGTAATGTTGGTATCAAAACTGTTCGTATAAAGAAAACTTAATTTGTTGTTAACGTTATCCTTACTAGTTACTTGAGTTATTAAGAGCCATACAAAACGACACTCTTGGAATAATACGTTAGCTGATAGTGTACATTGTATTCAATATGTAGAAAAGGATAGTCATACACAAGTGCGCGTTTGATTCATCGATCAATCGGGATAAGTTAAACGAATATCCTATAATAATATGTAATAATAAAATAACGGAATAAAATGTAATAAACAATAAATACTACGTCCTATTTCTTATTATTATTTACTGTTATATCAATTTAACGAGAATAAAACGATAACTATAGGCTCCCGGGTCATAATGACCCGAACACAATAAGTGAAACCAAAATGTTAACACAATAGGAGAGTTAAATAAAATATAAGTTTAGTTTGCTCCAACAACATGAAACACCCTGTATGATCAAAAATATTTTTAAAATGTAGTACCCGTGGTCCAAAAATCTTTTCTCTAACTTATTTCATCTTTGTACAATCTTCCGCCCCCTCCTTTTTTGACCACCCTGTATACATTTTTTCCTAATTCCGACATAAACTGGAAAATTCCGGTTAACCTCGGAATCCGCTTTAACGACCGATACGAAAAGAACGGTCAGTTATAGCGGCTAAAACCTCCGAGGATACACAAAGTACCAGTAGTCTACAGTTTAAATTGAATTTATTAATCAGACAAAAGAAGACTAAAACTTGCGAATAAAAAGCATTTTAGTTAATAAGCGAACCACATTAGCCTAGATTTGCACCACGATCACAAAGATTTGATACTCCCATATTATAATCTCGGGAACGGATCATACTATCAAGTTGGAATTTTCAGGATATAACAATGGTAGTGGATGCAACTTTGGGCCAACGTATTAACTTAAATACTGTTCATCTCTATGTTTTAATCTGCCTTTGTATGATAAATAAATTTAACTTAAAATGTACACCATTGGTCATTCGTGCATCTTGGGTGACGTTAACCGCTGTAACTGGCCGTTCTTTTCAAAGCGGTCCTCTTATCGGAGATCGGTTATAACTGAGGACTAGAGTCAAGTATAGCATATCGGTGCTCTTATCTAAATCCCCCAACGAGGCTCATCCTAACCCGGGAGCGGCTGAATCAAAATAACATGTCATAATTTCCGAATTTAAATTGCAGTTTCCGAGTTTAAATCGTAATTTCCGAGATTAAACGGAATTATAAAACTAATTACGTGACCCTTTTACGACTTGTTAGTCGTAATGTATCTTTTATGAACCTTCTTTGTGGTTTGGTCAGGATCCGCTCCTGTGGAAAACTTATCACAACTATTTTAGTACATATATACTTTTTAGAAAGAACTGTAACCTTATGATTACTTCTAAATTGCTTCACGCTGCCCAAATCTTGTTCGTCCAAGATAAATATTTGAAAAAAATGTCATTGTCTCATTTCTAATCTATTTAGTCAACATTGGTTATTGTTATATAGTACATAGATCACAGATTTTATCCATATATTTAATTTAAATCTTTATTCTACGCATTGTACGATTTAAAAAATGCAGATTGGATTAATCTAGATTGCCGTATATAATAATGTGACTTCTTAAGCAGTAAGTATAACATATTCCCAACTGAATTGAAATCTGGTTTGTTTTTCATGGGTGGAGCATAAAACGGCGGATTGTCTTTTTTTAGTAATAGGATAATACTCTTTTTCTATCTCACACTAAGAGATATTTGTGTGTAGACTTTAAATGTTTCTAAACTAAACATGAATTATAGGTACTTAAAATTAGTACGTGCGGAATTTTACTTGTGAGTTGTGACTCAACGTTAATCTTTATTTTCAAGAAGTCAAGAACGTAGGTGCAAAATCTTGCACATACATTAAAAAAATGGAAACATCGGTTCGTGTTTTTTGTTATTTTAAACAAACTTATTCATGACACATAGTCACTGTTTTGCATGTTGTTAAGCATCTTTAAGAACTACCTGTAATTACTATTGCTAACATAAAAATTTACATGTGTAAGAGATATATAGAAATTAAAGTATGTACCTTAATCAAGGTCGTATTTCTGGACCCCTTTGTGGTGTTACCATATCGCTATGTCAAGCGATGTTGCCACGTTCCTCCTACATCTAATACTGTGACTGATTATTATAATTTATTCTCCATCATTTCTGTTACCCTAATATATAGGGTGTACTAAGTAAGATGCAAAGTTCCATAACTCCTTTGTTTTCATAAATATCAAACAAGTTTCAACACAAAAGTGGAACACCTGTATACTAAAACGATATTTGAAACTAATGCTAAATACAAAGATTTTTTAACTATACAAAAAATTGTATAAAAAAATTGTGGGTGTTCAACGCCTAATTAATGTTGAGAATAATCAAAATTATAATTTTCATAAAAAAAATATTCAATAGGTCTGTTAAAATATGTATGCAGGGTGCACCAACCAATATGCTCGATAACTCCTTTGTTTTTATAAATATCAACTGTTTAAAAACGAAAGTGGTATAAGGAGTAATGGTCCTCAATTTAAAATTATTTTGAATTATATAGGGTGTTTCGTAATTCAGGTACAAATTACTTACACAATTACAAAAAACTTAGATTTTTTTTTAAATTGGACACACACATTATTTTAAATTCGGATTCTTTTAATATAGGGTTTCAGTATATTATACAGGGTATTTCCAAGGATGTGGATTGTTTTGCGTTAAAATTGTACTTACATCAACCTATCAACGCCTTGTTGAATACTACTTTGTAGAAAAAAATTGTGTTGGCCAGTTGAGTTTCAGAATAACATCTAAATTATTATTTATTTATTAACTTGCAGTTTGTATACAGGATGACTCAAAACTCGGATCTTTCATTCTCTTTCTTAATTCAAATAAAACATTCTGCATTTTATATTACTAATGAGATCCTCTACTACTCCCCTTCAATTTTTGTTAGGGCTTCCCTATACCTAAAGTAAGTAGTTATCGGGATATTTTCAGATATTTAATGAATGTTGACTCTAATCAATTCTATGTTTATCTGTAATTATTCGACAAGATTTGACTTATCACTCTCACAGATTACACTAAAGTGTTTGGCTTAGGTATTTGTGTTGCTTATTTCGTTTGTTTACTGGCGTCAAGAAAGATTTCCAGACCGAAGACAGTCAAATAAAATTGATTTAGAAAAATTATTGGACAGTTTTGACCATACCGGATCGGTTAGTTATGAAAAAAGAAAAGCACCAAAACATGCAATCGCCTAGGACAACCAAATGAAAGTATTGCTGAGCGTTACTGAGGATCCGCATACGAGTATACGCAAGATTTCCTCACATCAAGACATTAGACACGGTACGGTGCAACGAATTCTGTGATTACATAAAATGCACCCTTTTCATTTCTAACTACACCAAGAATTAATTGAGAGAGATTTCTGAAACAGAGTAGCATTTTGTGAATGGGTGTAATCAAAAAGAAAAATCTTATTTCTTTGATTTCGTTTTGTGTGGGGACGAGTGAACATTTACGAAGAGCGAATGAGTTACAATTTCCACTATTACGAGACATCCAACCCACACCTAGTACAAACACACAGCCAAACAAGATGGTCATTGAATATTTGGGGTGGAGTTTTAAAAGATCGCGAAAAAGATCACACTTTTTTGAACAAAAAATAGTAAATGGTGCAGTTTATTTACTGTTCCTTCAAAATCATCTACTAATTCTTCTTCAAGGAGTGCCTCTCAACATCCGGCAACACATGTGGCTTTTGCACAATAGTTCACAATACCGGTCCTATTAAGGTCTACCTACATAATTATTCCGCGTAAAGATGGATAGGCAGAAGAAGACCGCAACATTGGCCTGCTCGGTCACCTGACTTGACACAAGTGAACTTTTTTTATGGGGCTATGTTAAGCATGCCGTCTAATACCTACTAAACCACCAACTACAAACGAAGATATGAAAACTAGAATTACAGAAGCGTTCAGGAATGTCAATGATACTATGCTTCGAAGCGTAAGTTGGGCATTTAGGATCAACTACAACATTGTATTGATGTTGGTGGAGTCACTTTGAACACCTAACGTGTTTAATTTAATGTTTTTATTTCCAATTTAGTTTTTGCTGTTTTTTTATAGTTAGTGTTCATCATATTTCATTTGTAATATAGGAAGTTTCAATTTAGCATAAATAGTTAAAATGTTGAACTATTTAAATAAATTTATCTTTTTTTATGTATTTGTATTTCAACATCTTCTCCAACAATAGCAAAATTGTCGCATTCATCTATCAAAATTAACAACTACCAGATAAACATTACAATCCTATATTTTAAATTACTTTCGGCAAATATCTGAAAATATCCCGTTAACTACTTCCTTTAGGCATAGAGAAGCCCTAACCAAAAAGGTCAGTAATAGAGGATCTCATTAGTGATACAAAATACACGGTGTTGCATTTGAATTAAGAAAGAAAATGAAACACCCTGTACCAAGTTTGTTCTACAGGACGTTGATGTTAATACAATTTTAATACAAATAATCTATATCTTTCAAAATGCCCTGCATAATGTATTTAAACCCTATATTAAAAGAATCACAAAGATGTGGGCTTTCCTAATTTAAAATAATATACAGGTGTTCCAATTTTAAAAAAAACGTAAGTTTGATTCGTACCTGAATTACGAAACACCCTATATAATTCAAAATTATTTTAAATTGTGCACCGTTACTCCCTCTACCACTGTTGTTTTGAAAATTTTTCGATATCTATAAAAACAAGGGAGATATCAAACTTTGCATCTTTGGTACACCCTGTATAAAGTTATGTTAATAGATCTATTGAATATATAATTTTTTAAAAATTGTAATTTTGATTATTTTCAATATTAATTAAGCGTTGGACACCTCCAATTTTTTTATACAGTTCTTTTTACCGGTAAAAATCTTTTTATTTAGCATTAATTTCAAATATCGTTTTATATAAATAGAAAAACTGCAGTATACAGATAATGAGGTCACAGCTTGTTTATCTAAACGGGTTTTGGCCTCTGGCCCCACTTTCGGTGTGTTTCTGTTATACATAATAATATGTATGGAAATTTGTATTCATTTACTTGGATAATTATTTTTTGATCTCTCCCCTTTTTTCTCGCCTCTCTTATATATATAATATATATATATATATATATATATATATATATATATATATATATATATATATATATATATATATATATCGTTAAAATAAGCACGCAATGAAAATATTTCTGTCTAATGACGGAATAGGTCTGACTTGCATTAAATATTTAATATGTTGGCTGTTTTCATAACATAACATTGTATACACTACAAGAATTATTCAACATACTGTATTACGCGACTTAATATTATGATTTAGTACATGTTCAATATCATTGTCATCCTGAGCACCATCGAATTCTCTCGTGTAGAATCGGGGGGAGCTAACAAATTGATTTTTTATTCCTTAACTTTAATGATTATTAGTTAAAAAAACGTGTTTATAGTAATTTTAGTTTTCTTTCTCTACTTCAATCAATTGCAGGTTTATCTTCTTTATTAAATAATTTATCTCTTTACACCTGTGTATAAGTAATTAGATTAGATACACTTTGATATTCTATGTATATATATATATATATATATATATATATATATATATATATATATATATATATATATATATATATATATATATTCTGTTCCCCAGTAAATAATTTCTCTTCAAATCCAGAAGAACTCAATAAAGTTGTTTACCTATATTCCTATTTTGCTGTTTATTTTTTATTCTAGGTTGGTTACTCAGCATACGGCTTGTTTCTTGTTATTCTAGCAAAAAGGTAGGTAAGTAAACATTCGGTTTGTTTCTGGGCTAGGTCATGTGACTTTGAGATCAATGAGCTGTGTTGCCCGGGCGTAAACAGGGTATACAGATAACGGGTATACAGGCTAAAGAGCCTATAAAACAGAACAGTTTTCTATTCAAATGACTGTATGCCTGTTATATGTTCTCCCTGGCAACACCGGATAATCTTGAAATATGGTAACACCGCAAAGTGAATCAGAAGTGAAGTAGCTATACTACTTTACTTCATAATCATGTCCTTACGTTAACGTCATAATAATTCATTTGCTCCCTTACAGCATTTGTCTAAGTGAACTTTATGTCCTTTCTCACTTTCGTCCAAAACATCATCATTACTGACCTTATCTGCTCTTGCCAATATTTTCTTTAATTTTGTTTCCAAAGTAACCTTTCCTTTCTGGACATCGGTTAGCTCCTAAATCTTAACCTTCTTTTTTGTCTCTTTCTGGTTAAGTTGAAGCCATAGTCATCTTTTCACCGTATACGTTCTTAACAATGCCATTCAAGTTTTACTTTGCTCTTTCTGATTTTTATTTTGATGTAGTCGTCCTAGCATTTAACTAGCATAGTTTGTAGAGGCTACACATAGTTGGGAATAGAGTGAGACTGCTTTCTTGCTTTCTCTATGTTCTTCATAGCCATTCTCTGGCCGTTTCTTGTCCCGCTTTTGTCCATTTGGTTTTTTCAGTATATTCTACAATTAGGCTTATGTTTCTGGATAAGTATAAAACACCATGATTCTCACTACGCCGATTGTATCTCTGGTTAAACCTCGTTTTTTTAATCAGAACTGTTCTTCTGGTAGGCATTACACGTCACCCTACCCTGTTAATCACTCGCAATAGTATTTTTACCGGATCCCAACTAAGCGAATGTTCACCTTAATTCTATGTTACGAATTTCATTGTCAATGAATTCATTGTGGAAGTCTAGCATGTCCGTCCGTCTGTCTGGGTCCATTCAGGTTTTTGTGAATTACTCTCTAGGGAATTGTTTTGCAAAACTCTCTAAATTGTAAGACTCTCTTGGAAAAAAAAATGTCGTTTTCTCCAAAGAAGAAACACTCTTGCATTCCTCGTGTGTATCGAAAGTTCTAGTGAAGATTGTATTGGGGAATTGCTAGTCAGGTGAATCTAAGTTTTCAGAGGAGACTTGTGTTTCACATAGAAACAAAATGTCAGGTTGTAATTGTCCAAGATCTTGGCGAACAGCATTAAGATTAGACCTGATGCCACGGATGTTGCAATAATTGATCAAAAAGTGAGTGCTTTCAATCGCTGAGGCCGCTTGGGCCCTACCCTCCTGGACATCTGAACGGGACAGGATTTTACGTCCGGCATTTATTACTTTTGAAACCACAGTCATGTTTTTTTTTTTAATTTTAGACTTTCAATCCTATAGGATGATAGTAAGGATAAGGGGAAGTGTAGGATGATAATAGATTATGGATAAAGAAAATGGTGAGCGCCAGCCCTTACCGAGCTCATAAAATGGAAGACCCAATATTAAGGAACCCTCGGCTGGCATGGGGTACACATGCCTCCCACCTTAATTATTGAATCTTCTGCTTTTAATTTATACCGCAAGGTGGCGTAGTAATTTGCGTTTAAATTATAACACAGGATGCCGTTGCATGCTATATGTCAACTTTTAATTACACTGCAAGAAGTGTTTACTAGATTTTAAAAGGACCAATTCTACCAAAGGGGTCTTGTTTAAGGAAACCAGCTTCTACATTCGGTCAATGGATCTTAGGCGCACAAACAACGTTGAAGGTTCTGGACCAACATGTTAAATTCAACCGAACGGACCTTGAGCCAATTAGACACGTAAACAAGGTGGCTTCAAAGACAAAAACGTGCACGGTAACAGAAAACCTCTACCTCTTTGTGATATGGAACCCAAAGATGAATTGAAAATCTGGACAACAAATCCACTCCAAAGAGAGTGGTAAAGTTGTGGTTGAAAAGTAACCTATAAAAAACAATTAAAGAGGAAAAACCAACGTGCAATTAAAAGTCACTATAAATCAATTAAAAGGCAATTAAGTCCTCTATTTAGGTACCGAAACTGTATTTTCTTAAATTAGCCTTTCTTATATAGAGATTATGTATCAAAAATAAAAACCTTCATTATGGACCTAATTTTGGATACATAACTGTGATTGCACTTAGCGTGGCCATTATTAATTTTGAAAAAAAAATTGTGCTAGATTGTGCTAGGATTGTGCTACTATGTGCCATAATTTTGTTTTGCCCAACTAAAAAAACTAAGCCGTAATTCGAAGCGAAAACGTTTTTCCATTAGTGTGGCCATTTTTTTATCGATAAAATAAAAGTTGTGTTGGAATGTGCTAATTTTGTGGTGTAATGTATCGAAATCAGTTTGTCACTACCGCCTATTGTTTTTGTAAAAAACAAGGCATTTGTTTAAAAAAAAAAAAAAACTTCCAGAGTGTGCTAAGTTTTGTGGTATAATGTGCCGACATCAGTTTTTTAACATCGCACATTGTTTTTACAAAAAAAAAAAGATTTTTTTTTCGTAAAACAAGGACCCTGGCCAATTCTTTTTCTAAGAAAAATTGTGCCAGAATGTTCTAGTTTTCATGTACAATGTGCTGAGCTTGTTTTTTTATAGAGCTTATAGTGATTAGAATTTTTCCTTGCAAAATGAACATGGATTTTTACATTCTTGCTAAACAAGCAAAGTATTGCGGCCGAAAAAAATATGTTGCGTTATTTGGTGTTTTACGATTTCCTGAACCCGAAAAAAAATTTAGAAAATTTTTCAAATTGTTTGTGTGTCTGTGGTCATTCGGCAGCCGAAACGATTTTGATTAAATTTGGAATGAAGGCCTACGAGACAATTACGTCGACAAAACAAGCTTTTAAACGCAATAGGTGTACAGGGGGTGAAAATAAGGGTGTTATTTTGGGGACAAATTTTCAAATTTTTACATAGATGATTGAAATTCAGGTCATCAATAACTCGCATGAAATGCATTTTTTTGCAATTATTTTAAACTTTCAAAATTGAATATGGCTACAGTCACATATACATTTTTTTTGTAGAAATATATATTTCAGATACCGTTCAAGATATAAACGAATTGAAAATAGATATGCGTAGTTAAATAAAGGTTCTTCAAAGAGATTTCTTTACGTAATAAATTAGCCTACATTTAAGGGGTCATACTTAAGCAATTATTCGAAACTGATTTATTCAAAATTCTCTCCAAGCATTTTTTTTTATTTTCTACAATTTTTGGCCAAGTTTCGTCAAGATCGGCCATGATATCTGGAAGTCTGTGTGTGTGTAGATGGTTTTTTTTTCTTATAGTATACCCGAATAGGCCAAGATTTGCCCAACGTGCTAAAATACTCAGAAACACTGGGAGGGTTTAGGGATCTTGTTAGGCTGCCGAGAAATGTTTGTGAATGGCTACCTTAAATCGACTTAAGTCAAAGTTTGGAGGAAAACAGGAACTGGGTAGTGCATTCCACAATTTGGCCGCCGTGTAGAAAAATGTAGATTGAGCCCTTTTAGTGTGGGACGATGGAATTTCTAGTGCGTAATTATGGTGAATGGGCAAACTGAGTGCAAACTTAAGCAATTATTCGAAACTGATTTATTCAAAATTCTCTCCAAGCATTTTTTTTATTTTCTACAATTTTTGGCCAAGTTTCGTCAAGATCGGCCATGATATCTGGATGTCTGTGCGTGGATGGTTTTTTTTTTCGTATAGTATACCCGAATAGGCCAAGATTTGCCCAACGTGCTAAAATACTCAGAAACACTGGGAGGGTTTAGGGATCTTGTTAGGCTGCCGAGAAATGTTTGTGAATGGCTACCTTAAATTGACTTAAGTCAAAGTTTGGAGGAAAACAGGAACTGGGTAGTGCATTCCACAATTTGGTCGCCGTGTAGAAAAATGTAGATTGAGCCCGTTTAGTGTGAGACGATGGAATTTTTAGTGCGTAATTATGGTGAATGGGCAAACTGAGTGTTCCTAGCGAAGATGGCCTGCGAAGGTATTCGAAGAACACATCTCTCCCCATCCACCATTTTTTTCTGATAAAAATGCGTGCAATAAGCTCTCATGTATTCTTCAGTTACCACAGCAGGAGCTTTGTTGATGCCTTAAGCCTCTCTAAGAGATAATTGAGGATGTCTTTTCATGAACTAATTATACCATTTTTGGCCGGGTCGCCCATCTTTGAAAAACGTCGCTGTATTAGTTGCTTGTGCAATTTTTTGCACGATATTAAGAAGTTTGCTCTTTTTTAACTGAAAACCTCATTCCGCAATGTTAATTATCCATCCTGAAGCGTCTTTTCCTTTTCGAGCTCTCCTTGTTGGCGACATCTTTTTTTTTACTCATGGTATTCCAGAACAGGCTAAGACTTGCCTAACATGCTAAAGCACTCATGAACACTGGGAGGGTTTAGGCATATTGTTAGACTGCCGAGAAATGCTTATGAATGGCTACCTTAAATTTGCTTAAGTCAAAGTTTGGAGGAAAACTGGAACTGGGTAGTGCATTCCACAATTTGGTCGCGGTATGGAAAAATGTAGATTGCGCCCGTATTAAGTATTTTATTTCGGAGGCACACTTGCCATGGTAATAGTGATAGAACAAGTAAAGAACTGAAACTATTCTTCTGTGGTCAAGAGACTGTAGGTCAGGAAGAGACGGGTGATTTATAAGCCTTATAGCTCTTTTTTGGATACGGTTTACCATATCAAGGGCGTATTGGGGAGCACTGACCCAGAGGTAGGAATTATATTCTAGATGAGGTCAAATTTGAGCCTTATATAGTAAAAGGAGTTGTTGCGATGTGAAGTACTGTTTAGATCTGTATAGAAAGCCCAGTTTACGGGCAACTGTTTTGCTGGCGGACAAATGGTGGTCAACCCATGAAAGGTTCGATGATACGGACATCCCTAACAGAGAAATAGAGTTTGAAAACTTGAATTCGGATAAGCCAACAAAGTGGACTTGGCAAGTAGACACAGGTGCCAAACCTGGTCAAAGGCCTTTGAAATATCTAAAGCTACTACGACTGTTTCACCGTACCTCTCTAATGTGTTATTCTAAATTTGGGTGACATATGAAAGAAGATCATCCGTTGAATTACTCTGTCTGAACCCATACTGGTGGTTGTTTAAGAGTTTATTGGACTCTAGGAACGAAAGTAGTTGGTGGTTAATGGCTTTGTCCGTGATTTTCGACAGAATGGAATTGGTCGATGACTAATATTAGATTATTATAAATTTTGTTATGAACGAATAAGTTCAAAGGTAAATATGTAATTAAAAATTATTATTAATTTTATTAAATACATAAATAAGTTGCTTTGGTATGTGTGAATCCTTGCGATATTGCAGGCTCACATTCCATTAAAATAAGTAATTTGATTGTAATGTCATTATATTTAGAATTTACATCAGTTCTATATACTTAAAAATTTACATCGATTGGGGCTTGAACCTTGATGGCGTAGTTGGTTAGCGCGGTACTCTAGCAAAGTACAGGTCGTAGGGGTTAAATCCTACTCGAGGTAAACTTTTTATTTATGTATTTAATAAAATTAGTAACAATTTTTAATTTAAAAATACCTGATTGAGAAACAATTTAAATTCGATCACCACCATCTAAATGAAAAAAAAATGGGTATAAATAATTATTGAAGGTTGTGGAAATTCAGTTTTTCTTTTTGATGTAGAACAGTACCGCAAACATCTTGTTTCCGTTTGAGTCAAAACATCAGTACGATTGGTTGCCATGGTCACCTGGTTATTGTCGTGCCAACGGTAAAGTGTTATACCGCTTACTTTATCTTTCATAACATGATAGGAACCTCGATTCTGCTTCTTTAAATCTTTCAATGGTGCTTTTTCAGTCCTGTCAGCTCGTATAGTCCCTGTGATATAAAGCTGTTTCGAAGTCATGTGTTCGAGCAACTTCAGTGAGTTGAAATAATTATCTATAAATATGTAACTGATTTCTTGCCCTTGGCACATCTTCTCTGAGTAGGATTTTTGGCTGGCCAATGATCCATCCTATCAAAACGCACTTCATTTAGCACATTGGAATTTCTATGTGGAACCACCATTCTTATCCTTGGAACTATTGGTGCTGATAGGATTGGTATTCTATATATTTATATAACAGCCACGCATTCACTAGAGCTCCATTTATATACAAGCGCACGATTGACCAGTACCATTTCTTGCTTCTAATGTTGACTATATATGCACCTCTAAACTGATCAAAAAGGTCAACACCGCCCATTGAACTGTTATAGTCAGGAATTATTGAAGGTTATGGAAATTCAATATTTCTTTTTGATGTAGAACTGTACCGCAAACATCTTGTTTCCGTTTGAGTCAAAACATCAGTACGATTGGTTGCCATGGTTACCTGGTTATTGTCATGCCAACGGTAAAGTGTTATACCGCTTACTTTATCTTTCATAACATGATAGGAACCTCGATTCTGCTTCTTTAAATCTTTCAATGGTGCTTTTTCAGTCCTGTCATAACGTATAGTCCCTGTGATATAAAGCTGTTTCGAAGTCAAGCAACTTCAGTGAGTTGAAGTAATTATCTATAAATATGTAACTGTTTTGGGGTACAAAATTATCCACCATATTTACTGTAACAGAACTGCCTAGTCGCATATTTTTGTCACGTTCTTCTTTTCCTTCGTATAATTTGAATCTTGTACAATATCCATTAGGTTTGTTTAAACACCAAAATTTAAACCTCATATAAACTGCTTTATGTGGTGTCGTCCATAATACGGTTCCATTGCCTCGTCAAATGACCAAGTTTTTGGCAATGGTTCGGCATATTTTGTAAACTTTGCATCAATATGGGTTAGAAGAGGTGTTACTTTTCGTGATCTGTCTTGATCATTTGTTACATTATTGTCAGAAAAATGAAGATATTTAAAAATTGTCAGGAATCGGTCACGTGACATAGTTCCCGAAATGGCTGCATTGTGAACATCTGATTGAGTCTGCCAATACATTTTTCTGTTTGGTAGTTTATTGTAACCTGATAGAATTAAAATTGCTAGTACTTTATACATGTCTTCGACTGACACCTGAAAATTATTGTCAGAATATTTATATTTAGCATATTTTGTTGATTCTTTGC
This sequence comes from Vesta saturnalis, assembly GCA_036346205.1. Classification (NCBI taxonomy): domain Eukaryota; kingdom Metazoa; phylum Arthropoda; class Insecta; order Coleoptera; family Lampyridae; genus Vesta; species Vesta saturnalis. The sequence continues at coordinate 665,190 of JARFJB010001506.1, forward strand.
AAATATGGTTTATAAAGCCTTCATCCCAAAATAATTGGAAAAACTGTAATGGAGTCCCACCTTGTAGTAACATAGTTTCAATAATATGGGGCCTAGCCTCGTGCATATGCTTTGTTTTATAAACTGCATCATCTTTTTTTTCAAAACGCAAATTGATGCTATCCCAAATTCTTTTAGTTTGTAACTTATTTACTGTTTTACTTTTCTTCGAAGAAATTATCTTTATCATCAAAACTGGATGATTGTTTCGGTAAAATGTCACATTTCTCACTGTTGCTTGTTATAATTTGACCTTGAGAAGTTTAGACTAGAACACCTTTGCCTAGCAGATGAATATTATTTTCATTTACTTCGCACTCCTCTTCGCCAACATCGTCCTCATCAGTGTCGTTATCTTGTTCAGGAGGAAACAGAATGAAGTCGATTTTTTCTGCATCAGCTAATTGATTTTCATCATCAGATTCTTCTAACACAGTCACAAGTTCTTCTGTTGTAAAAGGTCTCCTGAGGAAAGAAAATTTTAATAAATAACCATTTCATACATGTTTATTAAATATTTATTTCTAAATTATTATTATAAACATATTTGAAATATTTTTGTTACTAATATTTTTAAAATTTAACCTACGCAATTATAGAAATCTAATATAAAACATTATTATATCATGTACACATGTTATGTACTTTAAAGCCTAGCGTATGAATATTCATACATGCAACTTTAGTCCTAAAACAATACCACATAACCTACTCTATTGTGACACTTTAGTTTACATATTATGTTATGAATATATAAGTACAAATTCCAGTGAAAATATTTTAAATAAATAAAATATTTTATTTAAATAATGAATACATAGGAAAATAAGATTATATTACTTACCTTAGCTCCCATTTGCAGAACCACTAGTTTGTTTTAGCTTCTGTGAAGCCATTTTGCACTTGACAAATAACCTAACTAAAATTAAAATGATGCAATAAGCTGTTCTGAAGCATATGCCGCCACCTGTGAATCGATATCTAAACCAGCAATAAAACTGTCAAGGTTTAAAAAGCACTAAATAAGCGTATGAAAATTTAGACAGTAGGCTCTAGTGGGTTAAGATACTCGGCAGATTACTTTTCTTCCCAAACTGAGATTTAACGTAATCCTTATGATTGCCGATCTCTGCGGGGATAATAAGTTAAACTCTATTATCTGTTCATTCTTGTATAATTAGTTTGATTTTTGTTTATTTTTATTAAATATTTCTTAAACAATTGCATATTTCAAATATAGCATATAGAATTTAAAAACCCATGTAAAGGTAGCAGAGCAAAATCTCAAAAATAGATTCAGTATATTCTACAATATAAAGTGCTTTTTATGTGCTAATTTCTTGCTGGAAAAAAAATTTTGTGCTTTTTTCGTTTCGTCGGAAATCAAAAATCAAAATCGCTCTGCTAACTTAACATTAAGCTAGCAGAGCACTAATTATGTTATCACTAAATAAAATTATACGATAATTATGTGCTGACCTGGGGCAGAGTTTTTCCCTTTTTTGAAATATGTGTGGACCTGGTCGGGCGTTATGGGGGCATAAAAAGGATTCTCGATATCGAGTTGGATTTCAGGAAGGTTAAGGTTGCGGAATTCTTCAAGGCGGCCCTCGAGGAGTGCCTTGAATCGGTTGTCGAATTGGGGATCATCGGGGGGTGGGAAAATTGATTGGAGGTGGTGACCAAAGAAGTTGGCCTTTCCTTGGTCGGAGGAGATTAGGTTGCCCTGTAGGTCGGTTAGGTGGGAAAATTATACGAGAATTATGTGCTTTTCGAATATTCTAGACCCGCACCCCTAAATTGTAAATTCAGGCTGGATTTCATCCCCCCTGAGGTAGCTCTATAAAAAAAATATTGAAAATACTCTCCAAAGTGGATTCACAATAACCTAAAATTAAGTGCTTTTTATGTGACCGAAGAGGAGTTACCCTCCAACGGGTAAATTTCATTTTTTTCGGATAACACACGTGAGTTCGTCGACTACAAAATTCATTACTAGATTATTAGAGACGCACATAAATAGCACAAAAACGTTGTGTGTCATTTTATTTTATTCGTCAAAGCGGATACGTTGTCTGTCGACGGTAGTCTTCATTTTCTCAGGTAACTCAGCTGCTTTTGCGAATAAAATAAAATAGCTTACACAATATTTTTGTGTTATTTATGTGCTTATCGCATAGCCCAGTAATGAATTTTGTATTCGAAGAATTCACGTACGTAATCCAAAGAAAATGAAGAAGTACCCGCTGAGGGCTACACCCTATTGCTTTAGCGAATTAAATTAAATGACTTGCAGTATTTTGGTGATATTTACCTGATGCGCGATGAACTTACCTACCAAACCTGAATGCTTCTATTTATCGAGCTACTATGCTCAAAAATTAGTGTCCTGTAATAAATCGATTAATGTGAACTCGTATTTCTTGCATTGTAACTAACTTAACTTAACCTTCACGCCATTCCCTTGCGGGGTAGGCAAAACAATCCCTGCCTCTTATTTATTTTTCATTCACAATCTTTCTCCATACTTTCCTAGCTTCCGCAAGATTCATACATAGTCTCCGGCATGCCCTTTTGTTTTTAAAACTCCTTATCTTTCTTTCCTTTATCATAGATTCTACTACATTCAGCCAACTTTTACGCGGCCTAGCAGGCCCGGCCTTTCCCCTAACCTCACCCACATATATTTGTTTCGTTAATCTTGCGTTGTTCATTCTCTCAATGTGACCAAACCAACATAATGTACAACTTTTATATCTATCCATCATCGTCTTTTCCTCACCACACTCCGTCATTATGCATTCATTTTTTACCTTGTCCCTTCTCTTTTTACCACATGCGCTTCTCAGGAATCGCATACCCACGGCATTTATTTTTCTTTCGTGCTTTTTTTGACATACCCTTGTCTCACTTCCATACAGTACTGACGGGACGAATACGCCATTATAAATAGCTCGTTTCGCAGCTAGACTCATGCTTTCATTTCTCATTATCGTCCACATACTTCCAATCGCTTTCCTTCCAGCATTGACCCTTCGTCCAATCTCGCTCTCAATTGTGCCATCTGCAGTAAACATTCTACCAAGATATACCAGCTCGTCCACTTGCTCCACAATTTCATCTTGTAGAGTAAATACTCTACTCTCCTTTCCACCTTCCCGATTGAACACCACAATCTTAGTTTTGTTCACGTTTACCTTTAGGTCCATGCTCTCACAGACTATCAAACTTCCTCAGAGCGGTTTGCTGCTCATCCGCACTGTCACTTAATAAGACTGTGTCATCTGCATAAACCAGAAGTCGTACATTTACGTCACCAACCATTACACCATTTGTATCGGCACATGCTTGTCTAAGACATTTATCCATGTATACATTGAACAACCACGGTGACATCACACAGCCTTGTCGCACTCCTTGCTTAGTATTCACTCACACCTCCTCTCACCCTAACACATGCCCGACTACCGTTGTATACTGCCCTTATTCCATTTATTAGACCTTTATTTACGCCATATTCATTTAATATTTCCCACAGCTTTTCCCTATTCACTCTGTCATATGCTTTCTCCAGATCTACAAACGTACACCACCATACTTCAGCATTTCACCAGTGATTTTATCTACGCCTGCTCCCTTGCCGTTTTTCAACCTTCCTACCGTTTTCTCTACCTCATTTATTCTAATATCCTTCTCAGTTGCATTCATCATTTCTTCTGTATTCTCCTTATTTAACCCTTCAGTCTTACTTTCCTCACTACTCTACAGCTTTCCGAAATATTCTTGCCAGCATTTTCTCACTTCAGAATCGTCCCATACTATTTCGTTTCTAGCATTCATCACTCCTGCAGCCTTCTATTTTGGGCCACGTTTTGTATTTTTGACCCATTTCCAGAAGAGTTTTTTGTTTCCCTCAAAATCATTCTGCATTTTCTCTCCTTCCACAGCCATCACTTCCTCTTTACTTATTCTCACTGCCTCCTTCGCTTCTTTGTTTCTTAATCTGTACACCTCATACAATCGCTTCTTCTCAGTCTCATTTTTTGCAGCAATCATTGCCATGTACGCATATTTTTTCTTATATACTGCCTTTTTACCAATTCATTCCACCAAGCACATTTTTCTGTCTACCTACAATCACTCTTCCACATATTCGCACGGCACAATTGACAACAGAGTTTTTCAAGCTTATCCATGCACTTTCAACGTCAGTGTCTTTTATTTGTTCGTTCCACACTGTTTCATTCACATTCAACTCTTTACTCACAGCATCTGCGTATTTCATTCTCGCACCATTATCCACTAGTTTGTCAACCCTAATTCTGGACGTTCGCACTACGTTTGCTTTCCTTCTCCAGATCCACTTTTGCCCTAAACACACTCTAGATACAACCAAAAAGTGGTCCGATCCAGACTCCGCTCCGCGCATTACTTTTGTGTCTTTCACCAGGTTTCTAAGCCGTTCTTCATACACTATCAAGTCTATCATACTTTTAGATTCACCTCTTTGCCATGTATACATATGCACATTTTTGTGTTTAAACCACGTATTGGATACAAACAGGCTTCTCCCCACATAGATGTGCAGCAGGTGTTCACCGTTCTCATTGACTCTTTGGTCTCCGAACTTTTCTAAAACGCGTTAACTATGTTCTCTCTGTACACCTACCCATCCGTTCATATCCCCCACTATAATCACTCTTTCGTTCAACACGTTCTCTACTTCATTCCAGAAGTTCGCACGCTCCCGGTCTCTCTCCATTCACCGGTGCATAGCATGCAATAAGAAAAATTCTTCGAAACTCCACTTTCATTCTAACCCATATTACCCGGGCAGATACCAATTCGTACTGTTTAACACATCTTTTCGCTCTTTCACTTATGATCATCCCAACTCCTTTTGCGCCATGCACTTCCGTCTCAACTCCTGACCATAGTGCCAGGCTGCCATCCTCCATCTCCACAGCATCCTTTCTTTTGCGCTTTGTCTCCGATACACACAGAATATCAAGGTGTCTTTCGTACATTACATTCGCAATTTCAAATTCTTTACCCTAACATTCCACGTACCGACTCGCCATTCATTCCTTGCACAGTCGTCAGCCTATCTGTTTCGACCTCGACCGCCCCTTGTAGCCAGGTCGATCCGAGGCAATTGTATTGTTTTCTTGAGTAATACCATAGCGAACAGACCGGTTACTGGCCAAATCGTGTCCCGGACGATGTAGCATTCCCTTCTAACGGTATTGTCCTACTACCGGACAGTTATTTGTCTACTGTCACGACATAATAGATAGCTATAAATACTAGATCGTATACTTACTGTATGAATCTCAAAATGTACATATATGCATGTACATTTTTTTTCCTTACCTGCCCTTCAATCACACCACGCGTTTCAACCATACTGCTCTATACGCGATTCCTGGTTCCGCGCCCCTCACCGGACTTGCTGGTATTTATTAGCGACCAAATGATTCAATTATTATTTATTTATTTCTTTTTTTTTCGAGTTGTAGTTATTTCAATGTCATTTAATATTTATTTATCAAATCAGTTTTATTATTGTCGCGAGCCGTGACAACTTAAATAAATATTTTGTTAGTTCTCTATGATTCCAACAGTATGCCTGAATAAATTGAATTTAGAATATAAATTATAGACATTTGGCATTGTAACTAAATAAATTTTATTTCATTCACGAATGTTCTAATGTCGAAAGTCCAGCTTTCGGAGCTTTGAACATATCATCTTTTGTGAATCTATAAGAAACATAAGTCAATAATTCTCTAAAATCGTTTAGAAAATTCTGCTACTACTTAATATATAAGGTGCGTATATAATATTGTTAACTAATTAAAAATAAAGTTAAGTAATACAAATTTCCAAAGAATTTTTTTAAAGACGATTTACTTTACATACAAATGAATATATTACGAAACGAGAGCAAAAAAAACATTTTCTAACTAGTGTGAGTTTACAATACTAGCAGAAAACGAGTGCTGCAATCACACACGTTTGAATAAGGTTTTTCGCACGAGTATCGTAGGAAATTTTGTTTTATGACATGCGAAAATGGGGATTTGCGAACGCGAATAACGCTTCTCATGCCCGGAGTGAAATAAATTTTCTTTTTTTTTTTGTAAATGTCGGAATACTATTACGTTTACATTGGTCGCCTCCGAAATGTGACCGCTTTATAAAGGTTTTGCATAGAAGGCTATTATAATATGCATTAATAATAGTCATCAAAATTCCATGTAACAAGATTAAGCTATAACTTAATTGGGAATAAAAATCTGCAAAAAAACTTTCGTCTGCATTGTTTTTTTGCATATTGTAAGATTCACTAGTCTTTTCGAAATCCACCCATAGTTTCTTTCTCACATTATCTTAATTGCAGGGGACGTAGGTGTAAATAGACGTTGCGCTTTTGTCATTTTTAATTGCACTAGCTATTCGCATCCAAACATTGTCGTGTTTTGACACGAGCTTTCCGTCATTGAGGGGACACATTTCGTTTTAAACCTTTGCAGGGTTTCGAACAGAAATTTGTTATTTATTTTCAGAGGTCTACCTCGCTTCGGTTTTTCTGGCGTGAGTACTTCGTCGCCCATTTCACTTCATATTCACAACAGAACTTTTTTATAAAAACCTTTATTCGCCACGAAAATAAAACTTTCGACGACACGCGCGAGTTGAGACATCGAAAGTTCAAGTCTTTACAAGAATGAAAACGATGTTCGCGCTCGCCGTGCTTACTGCGAATCGCTACGCATAATGGGGGTAATCTTAGACCACCGCGCGCTCGACGCAGCGGACGAGCGCCTTGTGTAAAACAATGTATCGCGCGAGTAAGAGAGACCCATCGCGAAAGCTCGAGACAATATTACAATCGATCCCATTATAAACAAATATTATATACATCTAGTTGAATTTTATAAGAAAATATGTGAAGAACATAAATAACACTTAAATGTAGTTCCGATGAATTTGCCGAAATTTGTTGAAATTTTAATTCACGGGTGAATTGGAATGCGTAGGGATGGTATTCTGACAAATATACGGATTTAATTAGATTGGCGATCAAGCACATAAAAAGCACTTAATTTTACGTTATTGTGAATCCACTTTGGAGAGTATTTTCAATATATTTTTTTGTAGAGCTGCCTCAGGGGGGATGAAATCCAACCTAAATTTACAATTTAGGGGTGCGGGTCTAGAATATTCGAAAAACACATAATTCTCGTATAATTTTCCCACCTAACCGACCTACAGGGCAACCTAATCTCCTCCGACCAAGGAAAGGCCGACTTCTTTGGTCACCACCTCCAATCAATTTTCCCACCCCACGATGATCCCCAATTCGACAACCGATTCAAGGCACTCCTCGAGGGTCGCCTTGAAGAATTCCGCAACCTTAACCTTCCTGAAATCCAACTCGATATCGAGAATCCTTTCTATGCCCCCATCACGCCCGACCAGGTCCACACATATTTCAAAAAAGGGAAAAACTCTGCCCCAGGTCCTGACGACCTAAATCGTAAAATCCTCCGTTATTTACCCGACCCAGCCCTCCGATTACTCTCCAACATCTTCAACCAATGCCGAATCCTATCCTACTTCCCGACGGACTGGAAATCGGCCTCCACCGTCATGATACCCAAACCCCACGCCGACCTAACCTTACCCTCCTCCTATAGACCAATCTCCCTCCTGAGTCGCCTCGGAAAATGATTTGAGCAGATTCTAGCCAGGCGGCTCAGGGACCACCTAGAATTTAACGACCTCCTACCCAACATCCAATTCGGCTTCTGTCCCAACCGAGCGTGTCACGATCCCTTGTTGAAGCTGCTTACAGAGACCACCAGAGCCTTCAATCACAAGCAATGCAATCTGGCTGTGTTTCTGGACATTCAGCAAGCATTTGGCAGGGTCTCCTGCACAAGATACGTAACCTCAACATTCCCGACCCCTTCTACAAACTCCTACTCTCGTACCTGACCAATCGGTCAGTTCGGGTCAAAGTAGGGAAAACCTTCTCAGATCCTTTCCAACCCACAACAGGCGTACCGCGAGGTTCTGCCTTAGCCCCGATCCTCTATATTATCTTCGCATCCGACATTCCCGAAGTCACATAACCCGGAGTAGTCGTTGCGCAGTTTGCGGATGACACCGCCTTCTGGACGGTTAATAGGAACAGCGAAATGGCCTCCCGCCTCATATCCAAAACCCCTCGGAACTTCTCCAACTGGGCGAACCGGTGGAGAGTCTCCGTCAATCCCACCAAAACCCAAACAATCCTCTTCCGACAACCTGATTACACCGAAGATAAGTTCCCAAACCTTTCCTCCAGAAACGTTTCCCTCGCCCTAAACCAAGAAAGACTTCCACTCCAACAAGAAGTCACCTACCTAGGAATCCTCTTTACTAGAACCATCAATTGGCTCCCCGATGTACAAAGAACACTTAACAGGATAAGAAACCGCGCAAACCTACTGGGCGCCTTCCGGGGTAGAATCAGAGGTTGCCATCCCAAAACACTACAACACACTTACAAAACATATATTCGCCCTGTTATGGATTTCCGAGCACCCATATGCACGAACACAAACATAAACCTTTCCTCTATTGCTTCCTGTGAACGCCGAATACTCAGACGCATACACAGGTTACCTCTCAGGTACCCTAGCGACCTCACAACACAACACGTAAACATACCAATCATCACACACAGAATCCAAACACTACAGAAAAACTTTGCACATAAAAGAATCTTCGCCAACACTTTCCCTACCAAAGTGATCCTTACCACACCCTACAACTACCGCGATCCTTAGACAACTCCTTGACGACCTCCCCGAGAAGATAGAAGATTCCCTGGACAACATCCCATATGCCCTCCGTATTCCCCCCTCTATTCGATGACGACCTAGCAAGAAACCGGACGACGAATCTAATAATCACACTAAGCACGCTACACCCCACTTAACAACACACATTTAAACCAATTTACGCATTATTAAATATTAAATAAATTAACCTTTTTTCCTTTTTTTTTTTTACACAAAAAATAAGCACATCTCATGATTGTAAACTATACAATAACACAAAACATCGCAACACCAACAAACATGGATTGACCAGGGCTAAAGAGGAGAAGGACTCCTGAACAGTCTACGAATAAGATATATAAGCTATAAATAAGTAAATACTACCCATAAGCATGAGCATACTAACAAAAAAAAACTGTATAATTTTATTTAATAGTGATGGCATAATTAGTGCTCTGCTAGCTTAATGTTAAGTTAGCAGAGCAGTTTTGATTTTTGATTTCCGACGAAACGAAAAAAACACAAAAAATTTTTTTATACTAAATCTATTTTTAAGATATTGCTCTGCTACCTTTACACGGGTAATTTAAAATTCTAAATTAATTATGTTTTTTATGCAATTTTTTGTACGTTGCGTAGTCTGACGCAGCAGGCAACAAAATTCGTAAGCTGTTCTGAATAATGATTAGTTTTGTAAGAAAGTGTGGACATATTTTTTTAAGAAAATTTAATTTTACGTAACTTTTTTTTATAAAGTTTCCTATAACAAAATGCTTTAACTGTGTCATCAATATTTTTCTAGAAGCGGTCGGCTTTGAAACTTTTTATCAAGTTACCAAAAAAAAATCTTGCCTGCGTGTGTGTGTACTCCATAACTTTCGAACCACTTAACATATCCACTTGAAATTTGGCACTCATATAGATGTCGACTACCCAAATCGACTGATTGTTTTTGAGGTCAGTGGGATATGGGGAAAGAGGTAAAATTGGGGGGTAAGTACCCTTTTTGCAAATTTTTATTTTTTTAGATTTAGAGTAATATAATTGTGAGTATTTTATGTCCGTATAATTTTTCTGTACAACAAACGGTTTACAAGATATTAGCAAAAAACCGTCACTTTAAAAAAAAACGGTTTTTTTCCTAAATCTCCGGAACTACTTAACATATTCTAAAAGTGAAAATACCATTAGATATGAAATAAAATTTGTCGTAAAAAGAGTGCTTTTACAATTTTTTAGAAAATGTCCTTTTCGAAATATTTCTAAAAAAACTCGATTTTGGAACCCGTCCACACGATTTTGTTGATAGAAAATCAAATTTGTGATGGAAAAGCATTCTTGTAATTTTTTTGTAAAGTTAATCGTTTTCGAGTTATTTACAAAAAACCGATTTTTTGATGTGGAAATATACAATTTGCAGCGGTTTTTCTAAATATATTGTTTGTGTCACGCCTCGCCAAGCCTCCAAAGTTAGTGTTGGAATTATCCGTACAGTACCCTACAACTTTAGCAGTTAGATTGTTCTTCTTTAAAATTTCAAGTAAAGAACTTGAGACAATTTCAGACGTTTCTCCAGGCAACGAAACCAAATCTAAAATTTTAAGTTTAACACCCCACCCCATCAAAATATCGTACAAGGGTCGGGAATAATTTTAAATCCTTACGGTTTGATGCCTCTGAGTAAATTGACACATTTAATTTAATTTAATTCTACTTTCATTTATTTGGTATGGTGCAATCACGTTCTTAACAATAGCTTCTGTTTTAGTTCGTTTACACCCAATTGTACTATTTTTGTAGTACAGTCCATGGATCTAAAACTTTGATTGTGTTACACTGTATTATACGCGTACATTGCTTGGGAAATAGCTAAATGTTTTTCAGTGTCACCAAATTCAGTTCTTCTGAAAAAAACGTCAACTTTGCTACTTGACGCTGTTGACATGCGTATCGATTTTCATATGACGATTCACATCGTACTTCCCACCGAAGAAATTGAAAACAAGCTGTTGCACGGTTGACAACAGACAAATTTGTTTTTTTTTAATAAATATAAACTCTTTCAGTAATGCCTCGGTTCCTTTACATTTCCTTTTTGGAGGAGGCTGAAAGGAAAGAAAATGCGAAATGTGAGGTTTTGAGAAACAGATAAATAACTATTTGCTTGTAATTTATTGTAATCGAGCCATTGAATAATTGTAATTTATAAAATATTAAATAATAGTACAATTATTGCCTTTGATTTTATGAGAACCGCTAATTGAGTTATTTCGTTGTCCTTAAAGGTAAGTGTTATTGTTTGGCATTTTTAATAGGGGAAAATAAATTATTCATTTTTTGCAGCTTATTTTTCCACTGAAATCACACATTTTTACCGCATATATATTGACTATTTAAGCGCATAAAAAACTTATATTGCCACTTTTTCTCGCATATAAATCCGCCCACACTACTTCTTCTTAAAGTGCCATCTCCTTATTGGACGTTGGCGACAATCTTGGCAAACATTTGACAATTTTGGGCAGCTTGGAGAAGTGGGTGTGTACTCAGACCCGTCCAGTCCTTAATGTTCTTTAACCATGACTATTTCTTCCGACCTAATACCTCGACGGCCCTCAATTTTATCCTCCATTATAAGTTTCAATAGTGTATTGTTCTTGCGCATTACGTGTCCCCAGGCATGCCGTTTTTCTTTGTTTCACCAGTTGTAATAATTCTCTCCCACATTTGGCTCTCTTAAGGACATCTTTATTGGAGACTCGTGCGGTCCAGGGAATCTTCAGTAGTCTCCGTAGAATCCGCATTTCTAGGGCTTCGATTAGTCTACAAGTGTCGGCCTTTAGGGTACAAGCTACACTGCCGTATAATAGTACTGGGTATATGTAGCCTTTCACGAATCGACGTCTGAGACTTAGTGATATTGTGGAGTTGCATAAGTGTCCTCATCTGGTTAAATGCGTTCTCTTCACCTGATCTCAGTTTCTGGGTCTAAGTCGTTCTTTATCCAGGCTCCCAGATATTTATACTTTTCTACCACTTCTATGTTCCTTCCGTATATTCTAATGTGTATCGGCGGTTCAGGAGTTTTGGATATTATGAGTATTTTTGTTTTTGTGGTGTATATTTTGAGACCACGGTCTCGTCCGCGTAACGACATTAATTTTAACGCCGTCCCCTGTGTCTTCTAGCGCTTCTGTAAATATTTGTTCGGAGTATAAGTTAAACAATAGGGGAGACAGAACACACCCTTGCCTGACTACCCTTTCTATGATAATAGGTTCAGTTGTTGTGTGTGTTATGTTAATGTCATTTTTATCTATTCCCTTCTTCTCTAGTATTTCCAGTAGTTGAACATGATTCACTCGATCAAAGGCCTTTTCATAATCTATGAAGTACGAGTACACTGTCTTTTGTTGGTCTCTGCATTTGTGGAATAGTACAGTTGTAGCGAATAGTGCCTCTTGGGTTCCCATACCATCGCGAAATCCGAATTGCGTCCCACTAAAGTCTTGTTCACATTTTTTGTATATCCTCGTATGAATGATATTAAGGAACAACCTAAGTAGGTGACTCATCAGGCTTATAAGCCTGTATTCGTCGCATTTTCTTGCCCTTGCCTTCTTGGGAATAGGTATGAATTCTGAATTCATCCATTCAGAAGGGATTTTGCCTGATTCATAGATATTGTTAAAAATTTTGGTTAAGGTGTCTATATTTTTTTTTCTAGTAGTTTTATTATATCTATGTGGAGCCGATCTGACCCCGGAGCTTTCTCCGTTTTACTTTTTTTAATTGCTCTTATTACTACCTGTCATGATTTTTGGTGATTCCTCTAATTCTCTAGCAATATTGAATGTGTGTGTTTCGTTACTTCTAAATAGTTCTAGTATATACGTCGTCCACTGCTTCTTAGTACCTTCTACATCCATTATGATCTTATTGTTACTATCAACTTGAGTTTTTCTGTTTCGGCCTGTGACTTCCCTTATTTTTTTATTCTTTTCTTGTAAGCGTTCGATTTCTTCACATTCTTCTCTCATCCATGATTCTTTGGTAGTTTTAATTTCTCGCTTTATTTCCTTATATTTAAGTTTTTGTTTTTATACTTCCTTCGCTGTTCCATCATCTGCAGTATTTTGTCCGTCATCCATGGTTTCTTTTTCAATTTGTCCTTTCTTCCAATTTCTTTCTTTGCAATTTTTATTAATGTATCCTGTACTTTATCCCATTGTTCTTGTATTTGGCTTTCGTTGTTGTTTGTCATGTTAGCAAACTCCTTATTCACACGTTCTTTTACTTTCATTTGTATGTCTGGGTTCTTAAGTTTTATGATGTCCACATGTTTAGAAATAGGTTTTTGGAGCCTTTTAAATTTACTTTGAACGTTACCAACTACTGGGTTATAATTATAATCTGTGTCTGGATACGTTTTTACACCTCGGATGCTGTTCTGTTATCTTATTTATTATAATAAAATGAATTTGGTTGCAGACTATATCTTGTTCATTGTGTTGTGGTGATTGCCAGGTGCATCGGCGCCGGGGAGGCAGCTGGAACCACGTGTTAGTAATTATCATGTTCTCCTCTTGACAAAATTGTACCAATGTGTCCCCTCTTGGATTACGTTGTCCTAATCCATATTTTCCAACCACACCGTCAACTTCTCCTTCACCCACTTTGGCATTAAAGTCTCCTATGATAAAGTTAGCTTCATTTCGCTTGGTATATTTCATTAATTCCTTTATTTCTTTATAAAAGTCATTGATTTCCACGTCCGCACTACTAATTCGAGTTATTTAAACAAATTTCTAAAGTGCTTTCGTTTTGCACTTACACCGATTTGATTGTATCACCTCAAACCTTACCTTGTCCGAGTGTTTTGAACGTAATCAATCTGCAATTAACAAAAATTAGTCTTTAAATTCGATATATAAATGTAATTATATTTAGAACATCTATTATTTTGATTCACATAACTGTACTACTTTCACTTTTGAATGAAACGCTTACTGGTTAGTAATTAAAACTAGCACTGAGCGCGGGGGTGGGGAATACTCAGAGGTGGCTGCATTCCAGTATTTGAAAGAAATAACTTGAATTTTAATAATGTTATCACATTGCAATTACGAGGGACATTGTGCGGGACATTGTCTCTGCGGGATTCTAAATTTTAAAACGGAACAATCCCACCTAATGCGGGACGAATGGTGTCATTATTATATAGTGATATTTAGGCTCTTCTACGACTTCCCGAATTAAATGTAGTATCTGACACTCATCCTAGCAGTAACGTGTTCCAAAAACATTTACACAATCATTTTAACAAACAGATGCAATAGCCTTTCTGAGATACTACAGTTCCGAAATATATCACAACATAATAAACATAATACATAAAAACATAATAAACGACTCCACCAATTCGTCATTTGAAGATACTCTTGAATTTACAGTTGACGTAACAAGTGTTTGGTTGGAAATGAAACCTGAAGAGGTAAATTATTCTTTTAAATCTGGAAAAAAACGAAAACTCAAACGGCATACATGAACACATGCATTGTATGATGCAGTTTTCGATAAGACCAAGATTCCATGCGCTCTTAGATTCCAACCCAACGAAATATCGGGAAGTAGATTTTACATTAAAGTTACTGGAGACTGTCCCAACTGTAGAACACAATTTGTTAGGTGCATCATAAAGGAGCCTTGTAAAAGTGCACCGATAAAAAGGAAATGCTCAATATTTGGGTGTAATAGATCAATTCAACATACTACAAAGAGACGTTTAAATGGAACCAGAAGACATAAAGCTGCAAAAGAAATTGTACATGCAGCACGAATAGAAGCCAAAAACTTAATAGTGAATATAGGCGACGGCGAACCTCCACATATTCCTAGTGGATAGGATTTAGGAAAAGCTGTAAAGGAAATTCGTGAAAAAGACCTCGGTTTGATAAAAACCCATGATGTCTTTCTGAGCCTTCAAGACATAAAATTTAAATCTGTACATGGAGCATCAATTCATCCCATCGTATTAATTTCGTTTTTTGTACGTTACTGATCTAAAGAATAACTTGCTGTATATTTAAAACATCATAAAAGTCTTTAAGTCTATGGGACAGGGTCCTTAGTTCGCAAAATTAAATACGGCATTGACACAAGTCCGTACATGTATTTATATCAGGCCGTAACTGAAGTTAATGGAAAATCAGCACCAGTGTTTCAAGCGATGTCAACCGAACACCACACAGATGCACTTGCCAAGTGGTTTTTTTGCTTTTTTAAGGGACGGTGCAAAAGAAAAGACATCTTTTCCATTACCTGAAGAAATACACATATTTAGATGCAGCTGCCAGAGCTTTTAGTCAGTGTGCAAGCCTCAAACATTATCTCTGTCGTTCCTTTCAATATATAACAGAACATGTTGGAACACCTCCATCATCTATCCTTCGATTTGATATTTGTCATTTTATGTATATGATTTCACGGTGGGAGCGCTTTGATCAAACGGCATTTGGTCCAAAATCCATGTGGTTAAGAGCTATTGTTGTTCTTAGACAAGAAGAAACCACGGAGGCATTCGAAGTTGTAGCAGAACAAATCTTCATACTCATCCTCAGTCAAAATGCAGACCCCGGTAAATCTGCAGATACTGTTCGTATGCGTATTACATCATTGATTAGAGGAAAGCGTGAAATAGAAGGGATACAAGCCGAAGAAGCTGGAATCTGTGACATCGGATCGACCGAAAAGAAAAGTGATACATTGCCTTGCGATAATAAATATGAAGAATTGTTGAATTGGACTGATGTATTCCAAAATAATACATTGAAGTGGACGAACGAGTTGTGCGAAAGATGTATTGTGAAAAGTTACGAATGAATCTAAAAGCGTAACCGGAAATTTCATGGATTTGATAGTCTCAAGCTTGCAAAGAAATTCAAAAAATGTTGCAATATTTTCATTTATTTTCGGAAGTAATTCCAAAAGCTCGTGAGAAAGGTTCTCGAAATGTATCTTCAGGCTGCGTTAGAATCGGAATTTAGTGATTTAAAATATCGAGTGCTCAAGAACGAATCACAGACAAATTTATTGTGACTCACATTGCATCATTTACTGGAAAACTTAAGTTGGCATTGGCTGGCCAGTCAGAAAATGATACGCTGTTGCAAATTCAGGAATTAAAAGAGAAAAAATTAGTAGGCGCTACTGAAAGTTATGAACCGACAAAGGCAAAAAAGAAAAAAACTGAATTAAAAGCCGAACCCGAGACATGAGTAATTCAGAACAATTCTTCTGAAAACTTACGCGGCAGTCAATTTTAGTGGAACACCGATGTCGAACAATGACGTATTATATTCTTATTTATCCATCACCGAGGGAACAACATTTGACTTGGACAAAAACACTGAACGAGTTGATACCAAGAAATTACAAGAAGGAACATATTGAGAAATATTATCACTAGAGTATCCAGTATGCTGATGGGAATTTACAAACACAAATTGTCCGAAAATCGGTGCATTCTTCTAATGAAACTAATTTAGAACTGAGGAAGCAACATAATTAGAGGAACAAAAATAAGTCATTACGAGGGTTGCTATTTATGTATTGAGAATAGAAAGAATAAACAAATGAATTTGATGAAAAATATTTTTATTGCTTTTCAAAATAATCGCCTTTAAGATCTATACACTTTTGCATGCGATTGAACCACCCTTCAAAGCACTTTGTCCAGTCAGAAGATGGTAGCTCTAAAACATGCGTTTTGAAGGCCTCAACTGCTTCTTCGGTCGATGAAAATCGTTGTCCAGGCAGTTTATCTTTAATTAGTGGGAATAAGAAGAAGTCATTGGGTGCCAAGTCGGGGTTGTAAGGCGGATGACCCATCAATTCGATCTTTTGTGTGTCCAAATACTCGTTTGTTGCATGTGATGTATGTGAGCTGGCATTGTCGTGATGCAAAATGATTCGCCGTTTTGGGTTGGTTTCTCCCAATTTACCGAAAACTTCAGGCAAACAAATGGTCGTATACCACGCTGAATTAACGGTCTTTTGATTTTCGAGAGCCATAGTTACCACAGGACCGGTTTTCGTGAAGAAACGCCACCATTTGCTTCTTAACGCTTCGAGAACGAACAACTTTTGTTGGCTTTGCTTCACATTGAAACACCCAAACTGAGGACTGCCCTTTTCTTTGTGGCTCATACGCATAAATCCACGACTAGTCACCTGTGACGATGTTGTATACCGCTTTGGATGCACCACAGTTGTATTTTGAAATCATTTTACGGCACCAATCGACACGAGCATTTTTTGAGCATCTGTCAACAAATGTGGAATCCAACATGCACACAGCTTCCGAACACACAAATGTTCGTGCAAAATCTTATGTATGCTGGTCATACTAATGCTTAAACATCTCTCGATTTCATGATATGTCACATGACGATCTTCTTCAATTAGTTTTCGCACAGCATCGATATTTTCCGGCACAACGACTGATTTTGGACGATCTTCTTTAACTTCATCCGTGAGCGAACTACGTCCACGTTTGAATTCAGTGTACCAGCGATATACAGTGGCCGTGGATGGCGCTTCATCGCCAAAAGTTGAATTCAGTTCATTGATGCATTGTTCTTGAGTTAGACCACGTCGAAAGTCATAATAAATCATTGGCTGAGATGAAATTTTCAACTTACTGTAAACAACATAAATAGTGCTCGCACGACAAAACGTTCTGAGTACGTATAACCTCAAAAATGTCAAACTTTAAGATGACAGTGACAAATTTCACCTGGCAATACCAGTGTTGCCAATTCTCAATACATAAATAGTATCCCTCGTAAGAAAACTCGGATACACAAAAGCCTTTCCTCAGTTTCATTCTACCAATATTAATAAATATAGTTCACTACCAGTCATACCTAACGGTGGTATAAGAAAAATTACTCAACCCAAATCCGATATAGTAATAGTGTCGAATACATGTGTGTCATATTCTAGTCTTGGTACGCCGTCAATTTATTTCAGACGAGAATATATATATATATATATATATATATATATATATATATATATATATATACTCCTTTATAGATACTCGTATATTGATAAAAAATGGTATCGTGGCACAACTGTATAGTAAACGTGCGCAAATCTTTCTAAAAAACTGTTAACGGTAGTATCATTACTATTAGTGCAGAATCCAGCATTAGTAACCTCGTTGAAGATTTGTTTGTAAATGCGCCTAGTTACACATGTAAATGCGTGTGCTGAAAATGTGGGAGTGAAACTCAATTTGTAGTGTTTTTAGATGTGAACTATAATCATTTAACAACCAAAGGTCTTATGGCTCTGAACGAAGCTGCTACTTTAGGTAAGCGTGCACCCCAAAAATGTTGCGAATTGGAAGCGATAATACAAATAAAGTATGGACCCCACTTATTTATTGACGTCTACACAGGAAGACAGCAGATGGAATAACTTCGTAATGTCCCCAGTACGCTGATTGTAATAGACGGAGATCTGGCTACAGGGGGTGTAACATACATATGTCCATGAAATAGTTAACTGGAAAAGGTTCGATTACTGCCGGCAACGCGAAATCCCGACCGTCAGAAGGCTTAGAGCATGGGAAGTCGATTGAACGTGTAGATTTTCCGAGAAAAAAAAAAACTGTCGATTGGTACGGCTGACAATTTGCCTACGTATCGAGGAGCATGAGTAAAAGCAGGGAAAAAAATTGTCAGAAGCTAAAGGGTTGTCAGAAGATGCCAAAATTGCGAAAAATGACTGAAAATTTACATATTAAGAGGAACTTATTGTTATATTGTTTAAGTATAGAATAAGCTAGTTGCAAAGTATCAGAAGTCAAAGCAGAAGGGTTCATGTTTGGGATAAGGACAACGTTCAATTCTTTCTCGCGCGTGCCAGTAGATTTAACACTAGAGCAAACCGTGAATGCTGATGCAGCAAGAAGATTGACGGGTATAACGAATTTTACTAATTCGATAGGTGCTCGACAGCGATGGGCAAGGAGTCATGGCATAAGATCAACAATAATCTCATTGACCTTAGCGGATTAAAAAAAATTCAGGATGCGACATCTAGTTTGGAAAAACATCAAATCATGAAAGATTCTGCCAACTTATTTGCGTTTATCGATCATCTTCACTTACACTGGGACGTCCAGATTTTGGCCTATCCCGAACATGACCGAATTCTCGAAATTTCGCTTCCACTCTGCTGACCACAGTTTGCGAAATGGGAGGACGATCAGGATAAATTTCGTTAAATAAATGAGCTGTTTCTGCTTGAGTGCGGGTCCTATCTCCATATCCTACCATGCCGAGTATCTCAATCTTCTCCCGTTCGGTTAACTTTACCATATTTTTGTATCACAAAGCCGGAACAAGTTGGACACTTTCAATAATAACGTCTATCTGACAGTTGTACCTACCAATTCAACTGCCTTAAAAGTACAGTATAGGACAAGATTAAAGCAACTATAGAAAAATATGAATTTATTTAAATCGGTTTATTTATTTAAGCAAGGGAATGTTTCTTTCCAACATAAACGTTTGTATTATCTGCTGACTTAAATGTATTTCTTATCTGTAATTTTTTGCAGTATTTGAAATATGTTTATAAAATTGTCAGACAAAATTAAAGCAACTAGACACTAGACCTTTAAGCACTGTTAGTACTCTACGTAGAGGATTCTGTAGCGAGTCAAAAAAGGAAAATATTCTCATTTTTCAAGTGACAATATTTCAGAAACGGAGATAGATAGACCAAGGGTATTTTATACCAAAAATATCTAGAATTTGCAGTAGAATCCGAATATGACATAATCTACAGGGCGTTCCATTTTAAAAAAAATCGGAATTGTGATCATATCTTTTATTATGAAACACCCTGTATAAAAAAATTGTATTGTAAAAAATGTGCAACTAAAAATACTAATCGACGTGTCCAAGCGTTTTTTAAGAAACAAATACTTTAATTTTAAATTAATTTATACATTACTTTATGGACGCACAATATATATATATATATATATATATATATATATATATATCGTTGAAAACAAAATTCTTGTAGTTTACAATATTGGTAACAACCAACAAAAATTTCAATAGTAGCAACATTGCTATGGTGACATGCGGACTCACATTCCATTTGCAATAAAGTAGACTGTGATCTCATTATACAGGATCCAAACCACCCGTTGTATAACTCCCTTGAAAATGTTTGACAAATGGGGGTACCTTATTAATATTATTCTCTATCTAATGACCTGAAACTTGAACCCTTAACAACCCGGGGCTTTGTAATTTTCAAATGGAAACCCCAATTTTTTATTCATGTCTCGATTCTAATCATAAAAATATGCATCATTTTTTTGTCGTAGGTGGCGCTGTAATCGCAAAAACTAATTTTTTTTCTGCGTTTTTCGTCATCTTACTGGAGATTTACTGGCGTACAATACTGTGTACAACTGTGAATATAATTTTTTCTATTTTTTACAATAGTAATATCAAAACGTTGCTAAACTCTAATCTACTCTGCTCATAGTAAATTAATATTGAAATTAACAAAAATTGTAATTAAAACATGTAATTCACAAAAATACAAATTTACTACAATTATTTCTTTGGCATGACTATTTAGGTGTCAAATTTCTGAGAATAATGCATTCTCAAACGTTCTTGTTCATATGTGTGTACGCGATTTCGGGAATCATACGTTGTTTTTTACGTTGACTACCAGTAGTCAATAATGTACGACCTCTTTCGAATTTGAAACCATTTATAATCATTTTTTAATAAAATTTAAATGTCATACAGAATTTGATTAAAAGGAGTATGTGGTTTTATGTAATTTAATATTAATTAAACATTTTTAATATTTTAATTATAAAAATATTGTAACATTACACTGTGCCTAAAACGTATCTTTTTTTTTTGCCGTCAAACTACGCATCCTATCAAAAATTGCAAAACAATTTATAATTTTAAATTCTCTATACGCTAGTATTTTTATATCTTTGAAATATGCAATTGTTTAAGAATATTTAATAAAAATTAACAAAAACCAAAATAATTATACAAGAATGAGCAGATAATAGAGTTTAACTTATTTTCCCCCCGCAGAGATGGGCAATTATAAGGATTACGTTAAATGTCAGTTTGCCAAGAAAAGTAATTTGCCCGAGTATCTTAAAAATAGAATATTTACATAATGGTTATTTTGGTTATCAGAAATTTACGCTAGATTGAACAGTACGTGTTAAGTATTCACAATTCTTAATAAAACGTTAGATATCCGTTTTAACAATGAAAGCAATTTACCGAATAACTTGAAAACAATCCACTTAAGGATTATGTTGAACAGCAGGAATCCGTTTAATAATGAAAGCAATTTACTGAATAATTTAAAAACAATCTACGTAAAAATATTAAAATGAAAGATAAGAATGTATTGATTCATTTACAGATCCAGAATTATAGATAATTCAGTTGCCAAAATTTACATTGCTAATTAACCATAATTTGAAATATCCAGGTGCAAATTAGTCACTGTTTCGACAGCTTAAAGTACATGAATAGATATGTATTATTTAAAAAGTTGTCACTTATTTTTCTTCATTATTGAAGTTGAACATTGAACGTCTTCTATTCAAGTGACTACTACTCTCTGTCGACCACTACGCAACAATAGGCCGGGTTTATTTTATTACTTCAGCCGCAGAGCTACGTTTGTCAAGCAATAGTTCCTAGATTCGGGAAAATACACAGCTGCCATAACAAATAAAACAAATTGGCTTACCTGTTTGGCAAACTCGGGCACTACGGCGTCCAGAATCGGTATGTTGAGTCCTATAAAAATAACTTAAAAAAAAATTACGACTATTCGCAAAACAATAACTGGCATGCAAATAAGCCAGCTGTTCGATCAACGATCTATTTACGTTATCATTACGCTACGGTATATCTATTAAAACTTATCTTCAACCAAAATTATATCAACCAGGTCAGAATGACTAATTATCTCTCAAAGAATTACATTAAGCCTTGAATTAAATAATAAAGCAACAAAAAAAAAATGGTCATCGTAAGGTTATGTATCTACCGTTTCGGTAAAACCAGTAAATCACTCAATAACTGAATGCAATCCAAAACATCTAATCTTTTAAATTTTGAATAAACATAATAATACGAACGTTGTGCGAGAAAATTAAGGTTACAACTGTGTTTACTAAAAAAAAAAAATATTCACTTAATAAACACTATAAATATATAGAAATTTAATAAAAATTAAAATAAATAATTGGTATTTTATCCGAAACACATAGAACAAATTTGTATCGTTAAAATTCCTAATAATACTGATGTCGATTGAATCTTGCAAGCTCAAATAACCCAAATTTATGTACCTTAAATTTTTAAATAGATAACACCCAAAAATAAATCATAACATTAATAATAATTTGGTTGAACACAAATTTGAAAATCGGTAATAGCGAAATTAAAATAAAATACAGATAAACACCATATGACATTCGAATGAATACCCTTTATATACTGAATTGATATCTAAACGTTACTTAAATAATCTCAAACAAAAGGCATATTCATTGGTCTAAATGAGTACAAACAAACATTTTATTAAAATGACCAACACATAAATTTCTGAAAAATATAGTTACATCACAATGCACCAAAATAATCAATCGAACTTCCTTTTCTTTTGCACAACGGCACGGCAATGGGTCGTTTGATATTTAATCGACGTGAATCAATAACTCCTTTAAAGTTTTCTTTACGCAAACTTCATTAACGGTAAATTTTAAACCAAAAACCATACTGTACGATCTGGGTGACAATAATATATACACACAAATACCTTTATTTACTTAAAACTTATTAAAGCGTCACTATATACTACAAATTTGTTCTTTATCATGGCCAGCTATGTACTCGAAACAACCATTATAACCGGAATCCCTTTACAAACAATCTGGACAGAAAGGCGAAATTCATCCAAAAGAAATCAGCTTCGCACTAGCAGTAGTAAACACGTAACCACATTCTTTGAACTCGAAACTGTCAATCACTGACAACGGTATACCATACTCTATTATTTTACCGAGATGAGTGAGTTTAATAATTATCCCCTTGAAGGGTTAACAGGGAATGTACTCCAACGAAAGCTCTTTCACCGCGGTACAGACGTAAGAAGATTCCATCTACCTCCAACACACATTTGGAGTACGCGGCCGAAGCCACGATAATCACAATACTGCCTCTCCAACCCAAGACGGACTTCAACATCATCTAGAATTGGCCATCTTCCATTCTATCCCCTTGCCTCTTACCTCATTATCCCGAGCGTCACCCGCTTATCCAAACCAAAAAATTCAAGCTATACGTTTCACCCGACGAAAACATCCTACTTCCAAGAACTGATAAGCTCACGGCTTAATTAAAACGGAACATAGTGGAGCAACCAAATTCTCCAATCTTCCTAACGGCAATATTAAATGAAACGATTCCGTAAACTTTATTTACTGTTAAAGTTACGATAACAGATTGAAGAAAGAAATGAAGTCACTAACTGTTCCTGATATACGTCTGATTTTAATTCAACAAGCTATCTTTAATAATACTTAAAATAACTAGGAATCTAATTAAAAACTTCAATTTATTGCGGCAATAAAACCGAAAGAAAAATAATTATCTGACCTTCCCAAAATTAGAATACTAAGTGTTGCCACCTATCCTCAAATACATAAAATAAGTAACCAAACGAAAGCTCACAGAATTATATACTTTTTTAATTTTAAGTACATCGAAAAAAAACTTCTAAACAATTTCAATTCTCAATATATTAACACGTGGAAAGAAAACATTTTTAATTCTAATGACAGTTAAAACCAAAATTTCGATAGGAAACAAATTATCTGAAGTGCTTTTACTTAAAATTTTCACACCTGGTGACACTAGAGGGTTGTGATCGAATTTAGATTGTTTCTCATTCAGGTATTTTTTTAAGTTTGTATATCTGTAGTATTATACCCAATTATAACATCTATATACCCATATGTTATACAATACAAACGATAATACAAGCTTGTACAACTTTAGATTTTTTTTCTGAAATCCATTCTCATTTTTCAAGGAAAACATCTAAAAACCATAAGTTCTGTAAAAAACAAGCTCAGCACATTGTACATGAAAACTAGCACATTCTGACACATTTTTTTTAGAAAAAAATAGCCACACTCCTTGTTTCACGAAACGTGTTTTTTTTGTAATGTGTGATGTTAAAAAACTAGCACATTGTGGAATAGGGTTGGTTAAAAAAAAATTGGCCACGCTCCTTGTTTCACGAAAAAAGTGTGTTTTTTTTGTAATGTGTGATGTTAAAAAACTAGCACATTGTGGAATAAGGTTGGTTAAAAAAAAATTGGCCACTGTCCTTGTTTCACGAAAATAATCGTTTCTTTTTTGTAAAAACAATGTGTTATGTTAAAAAACTGATGTCGACACATTATACCACAAAACTAGCACACTATGGAACAGTTTTGATTTTTTTGAAAAAAAAAATTGGCCATGCTACTTTTTTACGAAAATATCGTTCGTTTTTACAAAAACAATGGGTGATATTGAAAAACTGATTTCGGCACATTACACCACAAAACTAGCACATTCCAACACAATTTTTATTTTATCGATAAAAAAAATTACCACGTTAATGAAAAAAAACATTTTCACTTCGAATTACGGCTTGGTTTTTTAGTTGGGCCAGAAAAAAATATGGGACATGGTAGCACACATCTAGCACAAATTTTGTTTTTTTCAAAATAGATTATGGCCACTCTTAGTTAGACCACCACATTACATAACTACATTTTTTTAGGAAAAAACAACAAATATGTACCACAATTTTTATTGTCTTAAATCACTCCTTATTGTGTAGTGGTTAAATATCGAAAGAAAATCGTTTGAATATTTATTACTGAAAGTTATTGTCCTACATTCGCATTGAATATGCACCCGAATCTATAGCTAACTTCATACAGGTGAAACCTGAAATATTTTGATGTATTTTTAATAAAAACGCCCACTATAAAAAAACCGCTGCAAATTGTATCAATACTTCCACATCAAAAAATCGGTTTTTTGTAAATAAGTCGAAAACTATTAACTTTACAAAAAAATTACAAGAATGCTTTTCGATCAGAAATTTTATTTTCTATCTAATAAATTTCAAAACAATCGTGTGGACGGGTTCCAAAATCGAGTTTTTTGGAAATATTTTGAAAATGACAACATTTTCGAAAAAACCACTTTTTGTAAGAAATTTTATTTCCTATCTAATGGTATTTTCTTTTTGAATATGTTAAGTAGTTCTGGAGAGATTTAGGAAAAACCGGTTTTTTTAAACTGATTGTTTTTTTACTATCTTGTAAACCGTTTATTGTACAGAAAAATTATAGGGACAAAAAATACTCACAATGATATTACTAATCACATATTAAAAATTTGCAAAAGGTGCACTTGCCCCCCAATTTTACCCCACTGGCCCCAAAAGCAATCAGTCGCTTTTGGTGTTTGACATATATATGTGTGCCAAATTTCATGTTGATATATTAAGTCCTTCGAAAGTTATGGAGTACACACACACACCACACACCGGCACAGGCAAATTTTGTTTTTGGACGTTTTCGAACATTTTAAAGCGATTGAGCAAATAAAAATTTTTGATAATTTTTTTAGCAATACAGTACTTTCCATCCGTTGGATGTGGAAGTAATTACTTGGAATCAAAATTGTTATAGTTTGTGTTGCTCTGTCATGTTCCTCTGAAGTTATCCGATGGATGTAAAATTTAATTAAGCGAGTTTCACTGTCTGCATTTTTTAGATGTAAATAAGTTACTTTATACGATTATAAGACAGACTTGTTTCTTTCCCTAAACTGTTTCTACCAAATTGCTAATAGTAATCTGTGAATAAAATCTGTGATTGGTACCACCGTTTGTTAAATATTTTATTCTGGAAATATTGTAAATTAACCTTTTGATTCAGGGATGAAATCGACGTTGACTTAGTTATTTGTAACATAAAGCACTTACTTTTATTAGTCTTACATGTACATATTCCGAACATCAAACTTGTCTTTGTCAATACCAACAAAATGTATATCAGATGCAGTTACAAATATCAGGTTTTTGGGGTTGTGTGGAAATACGGGAAATCTACAGGTCCAAAAATATAAATGTGTTAATTTTTATGATTGCTTTTTCAATTTATATCCGGACCCTAGCACGCCCTGTATATGTATCTGCTTAATTGTTGACGCACGATCTAATCTAAATAAACAAAATTATCAAGAAAATGTTTAAATAAATAATGAACTAAATGTATATTGTGTGCATATTCATATATGTAGTGGTTGCATGTTTTTAATAAATTCCTTACAATGTTTAAATTGTGCGGATAAAAAAACTTATTGCTTATCGGCTTGGCTAAAGGGATTGCTTTTTTATACTGACAGTCTCGTGAACCGGAGAGTGGAACAGAGACAGGAACACAGCATCACCCATACAGAAATCACACAGAGGTAGGAGTTTTCATACTACATAATACAATCACATTAACTTACCACAACAAACTTTTATTTTGTCTAATGCTTTAATTTTAATATTTTCGTAATTAAGTGTACCAGCATTCATCACATACTTCGTTTGTTGTTTTTAGGCGGGTTTTGCACGATAAAGGCCCAGATATGCAGCATTATAAGTAAGTTATAGAATTGATTTTACCCTAATTTGATTAAGATATAATTTTTATTACACGTTATACTTTTTCTTCCGTTTTCAGAGGACCAGAGACTGCGAGTTCGATAAGTGAAGGAGTTTATCATTCGCATAGCAATGGCCACTCTGAACATTCACCAAATTCAAGCCACATGTCTGTTCACAGTGACGAACCTCTAGTACGTACGCATAAACAACAAACAACGCAGCAAGTGACTACGGTAACTAAAGTTGTGCGCGAAGTGCAACAGTTAGGTGAAGGTCCGCCAAGTGAATATGTACCAGTGCCTCTAGGCTCATATCCACATCCAACTCATACCCGTCCTCAATACGTAGATTACATGGAACAACCATCCCATCATATGTATTCCCAATACCATCAACACCCTCATTATCAAGATTACGAACACTATCCATCTAATCCTTATGGGGGCTACATGGGATATCCGACTGGAGCCGAGCGACCACCTACACCTCCGAGTCCGAGTGAACACAGCGGCGCTCCATCACCTCTGCCTTTGACTGCTCAACCTGGAGGTCCGTACTTGACATCTGGGTACGACGAATTACCAGAACATTATAGAGTAACCCCATCACCCGGAGGTCCAATTGGTTTAGATTTTCCGGATGATCCCGCTGTTGTTTACGGATATGTATCACCATCTCCTTATGGCACTACCACAAATCATCCAGGCTCTACGTACGATACTCGGCCGTACGAGGAAAGCCTAAACGGACCGGTGCCGGTTGCAGCTCCCATTCGTATTTACGACGATGAAGAACTGCAAAAACACATGAGCAAAATGTCCATGTCTTTGCACGGCCATAGTATGGGATTACCTAACAATAGAGGTCATACAATCGCATCTCCTGGAAGTATAGGAGGAGACGAAGACCAACGAGGCATGAGATGGCGAGATCCAAATTTAACGGAAGTTATAGGTTTTCTAAATAATCCAAACAACGTAATTAAGGCTAATGCTGCAGCCTATTTACAACACTTATGTTATATGGACGATCCCAACAAACAAAAGACGAGAGCTTTAGGAGGTATTCCACCCTTAGTTAAATTATTAGGTCACGAATCCGTAGAAGTATATAGAAACGCTTGTGGAGCACTTAGGAATCTTTCTTATGGTCGACAAAATGACGAAAATAAAAGGGCCATTAAAAATGCGGGAGGTATTCCTGCTTTAATAAATCTTTTAAGAAAATCGAACGAAGCCGAAATTAAAGAATTGGTGACGGGAGTTATATGGAATTTATCATCTTGCGAAGATTTAAAACGCCCTATTTTAGATGACGGTATTAATACAATTGTTACATTTATAATAATTCCTCACTCGGGATGGGATCCCCAAGGAAATTCGGGTGAAACATGTTGGTCTACTGTATTCAGAAATGCTTCGGGTGTGTTACGAAATGTTAGTTCTGCCGGAGAGTACGCACGAAAAAGGTTAAGAGACTGTGACGGTTTAGTGGACTCTTTATTGTTTGTAGTACGTTGTGCCATTGAGAAATCGAATATAGGCAATAAGATTGTAGAAAATTGTGTGTGTATTTTGCGAAATTTATCGTATCGATGTCAGGAAGTAGAAGATCCTAATTATGATAAAAATCCTTTGCCTACACAAAGCAGAGTTACTGCTAATTCTAAAGGTAATGTTTTATTGTATGTAAAACTTAACTAAAGCCTATCTTTTAGGTGAGAATTTAGGTTGTTTTGGTGGTAGTAAAAAAAAGAAGGACTCTCAGAATGCGGATGTTAAAGAGAGCACATCAGGTCTATCTGGTGGTAATACCGGTGGTCAGGGTGCTAGAGGGGAACCTGTTAATGGCTACGAACTTTTATGGCAACCCGAAGTAGTACAGTCATATCTAACGTTACTGCAAAGCTGTTCTAATCCAGAAACATTGGAAGCGGCAGCTGGAGCTCTTCAAAATTTAGCAGCTTGTTATTGGCAGCCTAGTATAGAGATTCGGGCAGCAGTGAGAAAAGAGAAAGGATTACCTATATTAGTAGAATTACTGCGTATGGAAGTTGATCGTGTTGTATGTGCTGTGGCTACCGCATTAAGAAATCTTGCTATCGATCAACGTAATAAAGAATTAATTGGAAAGTATGCAATGAGAGACTTGGTTCAAAAATTGCCTTCAGGCAATCCACAACATGATCAGGGTACTTCGGACGATACTATAGCCGCAGTGTTAGCTACACTTAACGAAGTTATAAAAAAGAACGTCGAATTTTCTAGGTCACTTTTGGAGGCAGGTGGAGTTGAAAGACTGATGACTATAACTAGGCAGCGACAAAAATATACTCCGAGGGTACTTAAATTTGCAGGTCAAGTGTTATTTACAATGTGGCAACACCAAGATTTAAGGGATGTATATAAGAAGCACGGATGGAAGGAACAAGATTTTGTAACAAAAACTGTAGCAGCTCGTAATGCTGGTCCTAATTCACCAAATAATGCAAATAGCACTTTAAATCGGCCGATGGCTTCACAAAGCGGTACCAGATACGAAGATCGAACAATAAAACGACAAACACCATCTTCTCGTGGAACAGTTCCTATGTATCAAAGGGTAAGTGCTATAATAGTGTTTTTGGTACACTTTGTATCTAATAAAAAAGAGGTTATGATTATAGAATGAAGATATACCTATGGCAGACATGGCGTATCCTGAACCACAGCCTCCCCTTGGCTGTGTACGAACCTACCCCCCAGGTGCAGGTCCTAACCCACCTCCAGTAAGTCACTAATAAAGCCACTTGCACAAGCTCTATAAATTTGTGTCAATTTAATTCGTACATATTATATATATATTTATATCTAAACATTTATACAAAAGTGAAAATAATGAACTCTACAAGCGTACAGACTTTGGCTCATAGGTAGCAATACAGCGGCAATCATGTGTATGTATATGTATATACATATCTATACATACCTACATAGATCTACGTAACTATTATATATCTACCAATGTAAATGCAAACACCATGGCCTCATCTAGACTAGTTTTTATTTCAAACTTTAGATGCATTTGTAGTCAACATATTCCATAACTTTTATGTATGTAAGAAGTATCCTTGACTGTAAAAGATTTTTTGACACGTTTTATTACTTATTTCATCAGGAAATACTTAGTCTTCCTTTGTATTATTCGCATTATTTAATTTTTAAGTAATCCAGTGTCTGTAAGTATAGCTGTAGCAAAATATCTAATAAACTTGATACTATTATGAGCTGTGTTGTGGTGGGGTGGGCAGTGAGCGGAAGGCCCTGGCAGCGGCAGCAGCAGTGGCGTTATTGCAGGTAAGGTTGGTGTTGTAGCTGCTCAGGGCCTTTGGTTTACTGTGCACAGGCTGACCGGCAGCAAACGAGAGGCCCTGCCCAGCAGCATTTCCGCAGGCATACACTCACACGGCCTCTGTTGCAGCCGGAGCCTCTGTACGCGCAGGTCAATATGGAGAAAAAGCGCAGTCGTCAACCTAGCCTTGGGAGTGCCAACCATGTCGACGAAATCCAGCTCACCGCCGGTAAAGATTCCTGGGTGTAGTTTTTGACACTGTTATATTATCAATGTTCAGCCTCGTATAGGTATGTGTGCATACATATATGCGTGTGTGTGTGCACACTCATTTGTATTAACATTTGTAAAAATATTTAGTTTTTAGTTTACTGTGATGAGCTTCAAATTAAATTTTTTGTATATATTTATTACTTTATATATATACATATATATATTATTGATTGTATACACTATTATTTCTTGCCAAATTTATTTTAAATAATTGGCTATTATACATATACTGGACTTATAGTGAATGCAAAATATTTAAATCGATTTTTTTTAATACTATTCCCAGTGTATGTGAGTTATTAAATTAATATGAATTCATTTATATGCAAGAGTTGAAATGAATAGTCAATTTTATTATGGTTTATAATAAACTATTAATAATTATTTTGTTCTTTTATAATCAAGACTTAATTGAGCTGGGGTTTATATGTATTAGTTTACTCCTAACCCACGAGCCCTAACAACTGTATGTTTGTACACTACCTATTTTTTAACAAATATTATTCTATGAATGGTTACAATTTGTAATATTATTTATTTATCTAATTCACAATAATCTTATAATAAACTCAAATACTACTGCCTAAAAGGTCGAAGAAACAAGAAAATGGACAAATAACTTGGCAACTGAATATTCCGACATTACTTTTTTAATAACACGTCTCATACCCTTTTTAATTAGACCCATAGTTTTAGTGGACATTCTGGAAACGAGAATTTTACAGAAGTCCGGTGTAAAAGATTCCCATGCTTGTATTTTTAGAGTGAACATTGAGGAATATTACAAAGTTCCTTTTTCATTTTCATACCATAGCGTTTCAGCTATATTCGGATGTGGACTATTCAAAGGCCAGTTTAATGCAAATATCTCATGTCATACAAGCATTTTTTTTGTACTTTGTGTTCTCCTGGAAAATGAAATTTTCATCAAGATATAGAAGTAAGCTTATTTCTAACAAGTTTTGATATTTTTGAGTATTAAGTGAGCCGTTATTGTACGTTAGCCTTCCTAAACCATGTGCCGACATGTACCCCCAAACCCTTGGGGAAACTACGTCTCTGTAGAACACCTCCTGTCTAGATCGTACCTTTTTTCTAAAAATCTGCAACACATGTCAAACTTTCATCCATGACTAAATATAACTTTATACCACTCTCCTGGAGTCCAATGAGATTTTTTCTTTTGCCAATGCCAAAAGATTCTTTTTTGAAGATTGTTTAACAAGGGCATCATTTCATTAATGTTTAAATGCCAGTTGTAAAAGTATACATTTTAAATTCGAAGTCCAGACTTGTGAATCGAGTTTCTCCAATGAAGGATTTAACCCCTTATCAGAATTCTAAAGTGCATTTATTTTATGCAAGTGATCCTTCTTGAACTTTTACACACTTGGTTACACATTTTGGTCTCTAGAAGTGAAAATTTGTAGATGACCACTACTTTTTCCCTTAACATTAACATTTACAATTTCTCCAAATCTTAACAATACCTGCAACAGTAGATTTGGCCAAATTCGGATTCTGAGATATTTTACACATTAAATTGCCCTTGGCGTGGTGTTACTACTCCTCGAGTCATAATTTTTAGTTTAAAAACTGTAAAATAATGTAAAAACTGACGGAAGAATGATTTTAGGCAGAAATTTCCCAGCCCACTATACAAAATCGCTGTGTCTGAAACTTTAGTTGTCAACAAATTTTATTAAACGATAATTATACACTTCCAAAAGGTATAAATTTGTTATAATATTTATAAACTATTTGGGGTAGTTACGAATTGCATGGATTCTATCATAAAACTCTCTAAAGTAAAAAAAAAGATTAAGTTGTACAGGTATTCATTAAAAATGTGTTGCGTGCAAATATATAGTTGTTGAGCCTTGTAAAATGTTCAATTTGCAATAATCAGATCAAGTGTCAGTTGGGTTAAGAATTGACATTATATAGGATAATTGGAGTAATGCTTGATTAATATTTTATCCAGAGGCAGACTGAAATATGTATTAATAATAATTTGTCTTTGAGCAAGTCAGGTAAGAAAGAAGGAAAGAAAATACAAGCAATACACAAGAATCTAGACCACAAACTTAAAGTTGGAAAGACGTTTCAGGCATCACGTAAGTACTCAATAATGTAATAGAATTATAGAATACCTATTAAGAACTTTTTCAAGACTATTTTACCTTTTGTGCCAAAATTAATTTTTATTTTTTAGTACATACATCCATACTTATTGTTAAGAAAAAATTATAAAAGATTGTTATTTATTAACTTCTTCAAATATGGTTATCAGGGATAACCATTTGGAAGACAGATACATAAATTTTTTTTTCAATAGCAATACTATATAGGGTGTTTCGCCGGTAACGGGATGGTCTCTTACGTCGAAACGGTATAATTTAAAAACAAAACATTGAAGTCGAATTGTGTAAATCAATTGTGGCTACAACTTAAAAATGTTTTTTATCATACAGGGTGTTGCAAAATGTGTGGCACGTCAAAGTTGTGTTTTTTTATGGAACACCCTATATCTGGCTTCAATTTTTAATTTTATGCAAAAAATAAGATCAAGTTTTATAAAGTTTCTCTATCCCTATCTAATATGGTTTTTCAGATATTTCCGTTTTCCCGTAAATGTGATAATTTTGAAAAACATCGGTAATTTCCGAATATACTAATCTAAGAATAAATCATTAAAACCTGAAACAGATCAAATATTTAATACTCTTGAATGTTGTACAGGGTGCTCACAATATTATATTATTTCACCAGTACATGTAGATTCTGTTACCACTTCTTTTAAATGGAACACTCATTATTAAATATATTGTCATATTAATTCCCTTTCAAACTACTATAACATTCCCTCTACCTAAATGTTAAACTTTTCATTTAATTTACAAATTTTACAAAATTATACATATTAGTTTTCTCTAAAATCATAATTTATTCTAGGAAGTGGTGGTCGTTTTATGACAAGCTAAGTAAATCTGGAATTATGCTGTCACTTTATTGAATTTAAATGACGAATGCCGTGAGGATGGCCTGGTAGGCCGAAAGTATTCAGCAAGAATAAATTAATTTACACACTTAAGTACTTGAATACTTCTATTGTAGAAGTGTGTGTACGCTTCGGTAACAACAGTTTGTTTTTTATTAAAGTAAAATCCAGAAAGTTATTGTTCTGCCTATTACTTTTGTAAATAAAATTAATTGTGAAACGATTTAATAATAAAAATAAGTAAAACATAAGGGTGATATTCACAAATAAATGCACCAACATTAGGAATAGAAATAATTGATTAATAAAGTAAGTGTTCAATATGATGTCCATTTTGCTCAATGCAACACCTTATTCGATCCTCAAAAGATCTAACATTATGCCGCATGTTTGGTAATCGATGCAAATGAATTTGTTATTCGCAGCTTCATATCATCTGCAATCGTGGGAGGAGTATTATGAACAATATTCTTGATGTGACCCCATTTAAAGAAGTCCATAGGGGTTATTTCTGGGGATGTAGGAGGCCACGCAGTAAAATCATCCCTTCCTATCCATTTATCTGGGAACTTCCTATTCAAATAATTTCTCACTCTACGTGTATAATGAGCAGGTGCGCCATCTAACTGAAGCCACATACTTTGTCGGATGTTAAGTGGAACATGATGCAGAAGTAACCAAAACTCGTGTTTTAAAAATCTTAAAAACTTTCGCCCATTCAAATTTCTATCAAAGAAATAAGGTCCAATACCAAAATCGCCAATAATCCCCCGAACGTTAATACTCCAACATTTCGACGGTCGACAGTACGAAACAAGTGTTGATTTTCAGTGTCATAATAATGACACGCGATCCATTGTCCATAAGCAAAATCCGTTCCGTATAAGTGTTGGTGCATTTGTATGTGAAATGGGTGATATTTATGATTCTCCAAACATTTCTGTGACCCATATGTTTCAGTAGCAATTGATCTTGTATTTGGGTTTTCAATTACAGACTGTAATACTTCAAATTTGTTGTTAGTTACTGGTTTAGTCACATTTATCGTTTTGTAAGAAACATTACCTGTATTCCAAAACCTGGTCAGCAAACGTTCAAATACTTCCTCTCTGGGATGCTTCCTATCATGATATTTCCCAGCATAAACTTTTGATGCTAAGAGATAGTTTTAGTATCATTCTCCAATTACTAGAATCATATCGATTCTTTCTTGAAGTGAATATTGCTTCGTTTTAGGAGGTGCAAACATTAAGTTAGTGACAATAAAGAAGTTTCAAGAAGCGACTGCAGCATTCTAGATTTATTTATATTAAACATCTTGCCATAAAACAACCACCGCTTCCTAGATTAAATTAAGCCTTTAGAGAAAACTAATATGTACAATTTTGTAAAATTCGTAAATTACATGAAAAGTTTAACATTTAGATATAGGGAATGCTATACTAGTTTGAAAGGGAATTAATACGACAATATGTTTAATAAATAAAGTATAGGGTGTTCCATTTAAAATAACAGTGGTAACGGGGTTTACATGTACTCTCAAAATAACGTAATATTGTGTGTACTCTGTACAATATTCAAGAGTACTAAATAATCTATCTGATTGTACAACTATCTAACTGTTTCAGGTTTTAATGATTTTTTCTTAGATTCGTTTATTCGGGAATTAACGACGTTTTTCAAAATTATCACATTTGCCGAAAAATGGAAAAATCTGATAAACCATAATAGACAGGCATAGGGAACCTTTAACTTGACCTTATTTTTTTGCATAAAATTCAAAATTGAAGTCAGATATAGCGTGTTCCATTAAAAAAAAACAACTTTGATGTGCCACACTTTTTTGGGCCACCCTGTATGCTAAAAAACATTTTTAAGTTGTAGCCACAATTAATTTACACAATTCGATTTTAATGTTCTACCGTTTCGACGTAAGATACCGTCTCGTTACCGGTGAAACACCCTGTATAATAAATGGGTAACATTTTGGGAAAACAACTAAAAAGTTATTTTTTGTAAAAGGCACAATCCAACATTACAAGTTGAACACTTGCAAAGTGTTCTTAAGGTTGCTTAGATATACTGCACTGTACGCATCAAAGTGAAGATGTTTTTTTTTGGCCTAGAATCTCATTTGTCGAAGTGTTATTTAGGTGGAACAAATACTTTTAACGTATTATACTGCGAATCAGATTTCTCCCATATGATGATGACTGGATATTACTGGTGTGGAGCGTGTCAATCTCATTTCTAAATTTAATCGAAATTTTTCAGGTTTGTATTTTGTTACTTCTCTCAATATATTATGAAAGCATTTACAATGGTCACATCTGCAAAGTATGAAAAAAATTCAGTGCCAACTTTGATTTGTGGTCGACTTCGTACAAGGATTTGGGTATATGATAATAATATGGTCTTCATTGCAGTCATTAACATGTTCTCTAGTGAAGTCTACCCGTTGGCTAATCAATTTAATCAGTGGACACATTTCCAATATACATTTACATTATTTTACATTTACATGCAATTTAAAAAACAAAATAGTACAGTATTACAGATTTTCTTTATGTGTGTCTGTATATAACTAGTTTACACTAGCCAACTATTCTTTTGCAGTAGCCTTAAACTTTGGTAAACTATTGTTTTACCTAAGTAGGAATAGAGTTATAGAGCTTAACTGCATTATAAAATAATACTCTTTGTAACAAGGCTGTCTGATAATGAGGAACAGTTAGTGATCCTGATTGCACACATTGACAAAGTGTCTGAGACCTGGGATCAATCTAGCAGCAGAAGCGGTTTTCAGCAAAGAATGTGTAAAACAAACTGTAACTTCCTCCGATCCTCTATTTTTAGCCAGGACAGTTTGTTACTGTATTCTAAGATATGTTCATATCTATGGACTACGTATATGAACTTACAGCATCAATTCTGCACTTTTTGTATACTGTTTTTATCAAAAATCAAGATGAGGGCAAAAATAAAATTGCAGTAATTACAATGTGATAATACCAAGAACTCTGATTAACATCTTTTTCTGTCTAAAATTAAGGATATACCAATTTGAATAAAGTAATTTTAAAGATGAATAAGCTTTTTGTTACAGTTTAGTGACATCTAATTTAAATCTTAATGTGGAATCGGTCCAAAACACAAGTTTTGTCCATTCACATTGACATCTATTGTATTCATTATTACTGCAAGCTATATTCAGATCCAAACTAGTTGCAAAGGTACAATTTTTATTGCCAAATAGCAATAATTTCGTTTTGTTAATATTTAATATTAAGTTATTCTTTAATGAAAGTTGACAAATTTGGTTAAGAGGTTTGTTTATATTTTTACGCTAACGCCCTATCAGAGAAGCAAAAAGATTTGTATATTTTATTTATTTACATGCTACATTACAGGCAAAACCAAAATTACAAAGCAGCAGCACTAAGCATTACATAATACTAAATATTACGTAACAAGTACAACATTTTCAAGTACAAATACAACTAAATTAAATTCCAGCAAATGAAAGAGAGAAAAAATCATACAAATTCAAACCCCAAATCAAATAGTAATAAAACTAAAAAGAAGACATTATAATTGTACTAATCTCTCATCACCAAACCCTTATTATTTATTACATACCAAGCTACTGATGTGCAATTATTACACCTAGTTTCGTCTAAGTGTGTATTTGAATATAAAAGATTGTAAATTATTAAAAATATCTAAATAGCCGATGATTCATTGTACATGTGCAACATACTGTTAATGAGTGAATAGTTGAAAGCAACATGAAAAAGCATGTGAGAATGACAGAAATAAGTCTGTGCGGCAATCCAATTTGATTTAGCAATTCTACACAGTCAATATTGAGCATGAAACAACTTTGTAAAGCAATTTTAACTACAAGATTTTTCTTCGCATAGTTAAACTTTCCATATTAAACAGAGCCAGTAATTGTGAGATAGGAGTTGAGTTTGAATAATATCCATTCGTTCTATGAAATAAATATCTTAGAAATCTCTTTTATACTTTTTCAAAATTATTTTTATGTACCTCAGAAAATGAACTCTACACGACGGAAACATACTTCCAATTAAACCTAACCAAAGTAGTGTATAACAATTTCCAGGTGAATATTCGATTTAAATGTCTTTCTTTGCCTAATCAAAAATCCTAAATTACGATAACCTTACATACAACATTTGAATAATGTGAAGTAAACGTCAATTTATAGTCAAACAAAACACCTAGGATTTCGCCATTTACACAGTAGTCGCATTGTGCTGTATACTGGCTTCCCCTGGCAAAGGTTAACACATGGCACTTTGACACATTAAAAGGAATTTATTAGAGGACATCCACTTATTAACTTGCATTAGATCCTCTTGGAGATCTACCATGTCTTAAACATTTCTAATTGCATAAAGTAGGGTCTCTGTGGACTTAACCAATCAACATCCTCGTCAATAATTAAAAATTACAGCTCCTAACGCAGGACCCTGGGGTACCCCAGACTTAGCAAGGTATTCCTTCGATGCATTGGCTTTGTACCAAATGCACTGACGCAGACTGAATAGGTACGATTTAACTAACTGCACAATATTATGTGGTATTCCATAATGCCTTAACTTTGATAAAATCATGGAATGGTCCACTCTATCGAATATGTTTCTTAGGTGAAAGATGCAGAGTGAGTTTTTTAAAAATGTTTTTATCTAAAATTAACTCAAAAATTTTTGCTGGTGTAGATAGTAAAGCAACAGGGCGAAAGTTTTCGAATGATTGACGACACCCACCTTTATGTATGAGAATAACTTTGGTACATTTCCAGAAATCTGGAAAAGTATGTGTGACTAAACAATAGTTGATGGATAAAGGTACAGGAAATATTTATACCCCTTAAACAAATACTTGGATAACAAATCAGGTCCAGTCGATCTTTTAGATTTTAAATGTTGAATAGCTTCTAAAACATTGATCACTTCAATCTGGTTTAGGTTTATATCCAAAGAATCAAATTTTGAGGAAAGAACAGAGTGCTCAAGGTCATATTGACGAAGTAGGCAAATATACAGATTCAAAAACTCGGCAAACTTAGCTGTCTCAATTGTTCAAGAACCACACCCTCATGTGACATGGTATCCCCCTCATTAATACGTTTTCTAACATTATTTATGAATGACCAAATTTTTTTAGATTCTCGCCGAATATTATCTTTTGTTTGTGCAATAAATATGTGTATCATCTGCATATGCTTACACTTTGCAGTGTTTTATTGATTTTAGTATATCAGTTGTGTAAGTAGGGAACAGGAAAGGACCAAGTTTCATTAATCTTAATTGTGTTAGCATTCTATTAGTTAAAAGGAATCTATTAAACAAATTAAGTCCTGTGTTACTCTGTAATACTACAATTTGGCACAGAGTAAGTAGCTTGTGATTAATAGCATTGACTTTAACACACTATAAAGTCAATGTTAATAGTGTTAAATACTTGTGAATAATCAAGTAGCATTAAAGCGGTAGTCAGGTTTTTACATGTAGCAGTTATAATGTAGGTTTCATACGCTATGAAACCAATTCATTTTCGGTACAAGCTCTTGGAATCTATCATCAGTAGGCTTGATCTCAATAAGGTGACTGGCCCAGACGGTATTCCAGCCATTGTCTTAAAGAAATGTTCCCCCGAACTAGTACCAGTCCTATCTAACCTCTATACGATCTCTATCTTCTGTGGAATTCCCTTCATCATGGAAGTTAGCAAATGTTCAACCTACTCCCAAAAAAGGCGATAAGACCGATCCCTCAAACTACCGACCAATTGCCATCACTTCCATTTTGTCTAGATTCATGGAAAAAGCCATCAATCAGCAACTGCTCACGTTCCTTGAAACTAACAAACTCCTTAGTGACCACCAATATGGGTTTAGGCAAAATCGTTCAACAGGTGATCTTCTTTCATATGTGACCCCAGTTTGGAACAATACAGTAGAGCAGTCCGGTGAAACAGTTGTAGTCGCTTTAGATATCTCAAAGGCATTTGACCAAGTTTGGCATAAGTGTTTACTTTCCAAACTCGCCTCGTTTGGGTTAAATGATACGCTCATCAACTGGGTTTCTAGTTTCCTTGGTAAAAGACGAATACGTGTCGTAGTTGATGGCTTTTTTTCAAAAGAAGTTAGCATTAACTCGGGCGTACCACAGGGATCCGTTATAGCGCCTACACTTTTTCTGCTGTACATAAATGACCTTATTTCTTCAACCACTAACCCCATCAATTGCTTTGCTGACGATAGCACCCTTCACTGTAGTTCATCTCAGTCTACTCATAGTGATAATCCACCTTCTATGTCAAATCAAGAAATTAAAGCTGAAATGGCAAATTCAATCAACAAAGACATTCAACGTATTCTCGAATGGGGAAGCAATAATTTAGTTAAATTTAATGCTAACAAAACTCAGTGTTGCCTTGTGTCCGCCAAAAAAGATCGATCATTTCCTGTTGCAAGTATGAATGGCTAAGTTCTTAAATTTTCAGACTGTATTACTCCGTTGGGTATGACTATCTTCAAATCTCTCATGGGTTGACCATCTTTTGTCAGCTACCAAAACAGCTGCTCGTAAAATAGGCTTTTTGTACAGATCTAAGCAGTACTTTACCTCTCGACAACTCCTTCTGCTGTATAAGTCCCAAATTCGGCCTCATCTGGAATATAATTCTCACCTTTGGGTTAGTGCTCCCCAATACGCTCTCGATATCGTTGATCGTGTTCAAAAGAGAGCGATTAGGCTTATAAATGACCCATCCTTAACTTCTCACATACAGTCCCTTGAGCATAGAAGGATGGTTTCAGTTCTTTCTTTGTATTATCGTTATTACAACGGCTATTGTGCTGCTGAATTATATTCTTTGATACCATCTCCGGCTATCTTTGCCAGAAACACTCGGTTCGCTCATTCACATCATCAGTATGCAGTACAAATCTCTACTTGTCGTACCAAACGGGCGCAATCCACATTTTTCTACACGGCTTCTAAACTCTGGAATGATCTCCCTAGTTCCTGTTTTCC
This sequence comes from Vesta saturnalis, assembly GCA_036346205.1. Taxonomy (NCBI): domain Eukaryota; kingdom Metazoa; phylum Arthropoda; class Insecta; order Coleoptera; family Lampyridae; genus Vesta; species Vesta saturnalis. Next base: position 705,554 of record JARFJB010001506.1, read on the forward strand.
TCTCACTTATGATATGAGAAAATTTAAGGTAGCTGTTCATAGGCATCTATTTGCAATTCATTATCCATCCTCCTAAGTGCTTTAGCACGATAGGCCAAATTTAGCCTGTTCAGGTCCACAATCATAAATAAAAAAAAAGTCCGTCATCATAGCCAGTACATTAGTCATACTTATCCCTTTACGTAACCCGGTTTGGAATCCAGGTAATATGTTACAGTTAGCAATATAATAAAAAATCTGTTTTAATAAAATTTTTGGCAGGGGAACACGTATATCATTTTTCTAAATGGTCTGAAAGTATTTTCTTTCAATTTAACAGTTTATGGTGTGTGTTGTGTATTTGTCTATGAAGGTACTGCAGTATTTCAGCATAATGAAGGAAATCATTTTTTCGCGCCTTATAGCTGCCACCACCTTAACATTTCTTAGCTTTCTATTTTACTCCAAATCGTTGATATTACATTAATTCTAAAAAAGGTTCATCTCGTATTCCGGGTCACATGTAGCTATTTTAACAACGTCAAGTATACTTCGCCGCAAGATATTGTAGATACATTTCGTAACTATTTTAGCAGCGTTTTTATACCAGATTGCGCGACGTTTGAAGCACAGGATATTGATTACTCATCATTGTCCATCTACCAAGTACCGAAAATGACATTAAAGCGTGCTTTTCTAAACTAAAAATACCGCCGGACCAGATCAAATTCCAGTATTTTTAATTAAGGATAGCGTCAATATCAATTCAACGTATCACGACACTGATTAACATTTCGCTTAGAACATCAATTTCCTGATGTTCGGAAATGTGCTCGAGTTTGTCCGATATTTAAACCCAGTGATGGTAGATTATTTCTAATTTCCGTACTTTGCAAATTTGCAAAAATTTATGAATTATTTCTTTATTCCAAAATATCACTCAGTTTTAACTATTGACCTTGATACTCAGAAGGTAGATGTTTTGTATTTTAACATCTCTAAAGCATTGGACCACATTAGTCATAGCATCTTAGTTAACAAACTGCATAATTTTGGATTCAATAACAGTTTGGTTTCTCTTATTGCGTCTATTTAGATCATCTCCCTCAGTACGTGTCTTAAAATAGTTTCGATTCTAGTATTTACTCTGCAACCTCCGGAGTACCACAGTGCTCTAACCTTGGACCCCTATTGTTTATTTTATATATCAACGATATAATTAAGATTATATCGTGCGAACAACTGTTGTTTGCTGATGACTTGAAATCTTTTATCCTATTACCGCATTGGAAGACTCATTTTTTACAACAACATATAGATAAAGTTTGTGAGTGGTGGATGTCAAATTGTCTATCATTAAATATTTCAAAATGTAACATTGTTTCGTTCACTCGGAAAAACAACCCAATAACATTTAATTATAATCTTAAATGGAAAGTTTATCCCAGGTTAATTTCATTAAGGATCTTGGTGTCTACTTCGATACAAAGCTTTCATTTAATTTACATACTGATAAAATTACAAATGCAGCTTTGCGATTATTTGGATTTATAGTTAGAAATTGCAGGTGTTTCTCAGACCTAAATGCTTTTCGGTCATTGTATTTTGCCTTAACACATCGTCCAAAAAGTAGTACTGGAGTCTGTGCAAAAAATGTTTTGCAAGTACATTTTTTTCAAATTATGTGGCGTTTATCCTGATAGACATTGCGACCATACTAAATTGCTGTCTGCCACAAACGTCCACTGTTTGTAGAATCGCCAAATCAAAGTGGGAATGCCCTTTCTTCATAACTTGATACACGATAAGGTCGATTCCCCTGCATTGATACAATTTCTTAATTTTTATGTTCCACGTCTGGGTTATCGAGGAAATGATACATTTTATTTGCAAATCAAATTTAATGAAAAAATCAGCATTTTATAATATGTGTAAAAATTGTAACACATTCCAATAGTTATGATGTAATACACTTTTCAAAAAGGCAATTTTTAGACATTAGATATGAATCATAAATTAACTACAGTAAAATGATTGCAACAGGGTTTACTTTTCTTTTTTTTTTATTGTAGATTTAATTTTAATTCTTTGTATTATTTAATATATATATATATATATATATATATATATATATATATATATATATATATATATATATATATATATCTGTTGGGCAATAAAATATATTATTATTGTGTATTGGTTCCAGTCTTCTGTTAGTTTAATACGTTTGTATTTTCTTACTGCTACATTCTTTCATGATGGTCCTCAGATTATCAGTGAGCCATGGTGTTCTAGGTTTTCTAACTGTAATTTGTCTGACTTTTTTTTTACTTATAGTATTCCCGAACAGATTAAGATTTGCCTAACGTGCTAAAGCACTCAGAAACACTGGGAGAGTTTAGGGATATTGCTAGGCTGTCGAGAAATGTTTATGAATGGCTAGCTTAAATTGACTTAAGTCAAAGTTTGTAAGAAAACAGGAACTGGGTAGTGCATTCCACAATTTGGTCGCCGTGTGGAAAAATGTAGATTGAGCCCGTTTAGTGTGACACGATGTAATTTTGAGTGCGTAATTATGGTGTGAATCGGCAAACCGAGTGTTCTTAGCAAAGATGGTCTGCGAAGGTATTAAGGAGTGTATTTTGGAGGCACACTTGCCATGCTAATAACGATGGAATAAAGAAAGAACCGAAACTATTCTTTGGTCAAGAGAATGTAGGTCAGAAGTCAAAGACGGGTCATTTATAAGCCTTATAGCTCTTTTTGGGATGCGGTTTACCATATCAAGAGCATATTGGGATCACTGACCCAGAGGTGGGAATTGTATTTCAGATGAGGTCGAATTTGAGCCTTATACAGTAAAAGGAGTTGTTGCGATGTGAAGTAGTGTTTAGATCTGTATAGAAAGCCCAGTTTACGGGCAGCTGTTTTGCTGGCTGACAAAATGTGGTCAACCCATGAAAGGATCGATGATACGGACATTCCTAATATAGAAATAGAGTTTGAAAACTTGAGTTTTAAGCCATTCCTGTTTACAGCAGGAGACGATCGGTCTTCCTTGGCAACACTGCGTTTTGTCGGCGTTGAACGTGAGTAGATTATTCCTTCCCCATTCAAGGACGCGTTCTAAGTCATTGTTGATTGAGGCTGCCATTTTCACCTTAACATCCTGTCTAGACTTATTGTTGTGAGAAAACTGAGAAGAACTACAATGTAGAGTGCTATCATCCGCAAAGCAATGGATCGGGTTAGTTGTTGAGAAAATGAAGTCATTTATGTACAGCAGGAAAAGTGTGGGAGCTATCACTGATCCTTGGGGTACTCCCGCGTTAATAGTAGTTTCTTTCGAAAAGAAGCCATCGACGACAACGCGTATACGTCTTTTGTCAAGAAAGCTGGATATCCAATTGATAAGCATATCTTGTGCCAAACCTGGTCAAAAGCTTTTGAAATATCTAAACCTACTACTACTGTTTCACCGGACCTCTCTAATGTGTTATTCCAAAGTTGGGTGACATATGAAAGAAGATCATCCGTTGAACGACTCTGTCTGAACCCATACTGGTGGTCGTTTAAGAGTTTATTGGACTCAAGGAACGAAAGTAGTTGGTGGTTGATGGCTTTCTCCATGATTTTCGAGAGAATGGAAGTGATAGCTATTGGTCGATAGTTTGAGGAATCTGTTTTGTCGCCCTTTTTGGGAATAGGCTGCCAACTTCCACGATGAGGGAAACTCTCCAGATGACATGGAGAATGAAAAGAGTTTGGACAATACAGGTACTAGCTCGGGGTAGCATTTTTAAGGACGATCGTTGGAATACCGCCAGGGCCAGTCGCCTTGCTTGGGTCAAGTTTATTGATAATTGATTCCAGGAGCTTGTAACGAAAGTGGATTGGTTTAATAGCGTATGGGGTAGATTTGGGCGACGGCACAGCTTTACCAGAATCATTGGGACATGAATTTGATGCAAAGTAATCGACAAAGAGGTTGGCTTTTTCAACAGGATCAGCTACTACAGCTCCATCGCGAGACGCCATGGGAGGAAAGGAAAATGATCTAAAGTTTTTACTCATGGCTTTAGCTAATGACCAAAATTTACGACCACCCAAAGGATATAAGACTAATTCTTTCCATTTACGTTCTTCAAACATCTTTTTGGCCTTGGTGATGATGCTTTTGCAATTATTCCTTGCGGCAATATAGTTGGCATGATTTTCGATAGATTTATTTGATTTCCATTTGATATAGAGTTTATGCTTTTGCGATAATGCATCAGTGCAAGCCCTATAAAACCAGGGTTGGGAACGGGCATGACCTACACGATTATATTTTTTGGGAATGTGTAAGTCCATACCCATCAGGATAACGTCAGTTATTGAAAGAGCAATTTTTGAAGAGGAGGACCATTTAAAGCAATACTCACGCCAGGGGAAGGTTGCAAAAAAATCTCGCAGTTAGCTGATTTGAAACCACATTTTTCTATTGTTTTTCGAGTAACAGAGGGATTGGGTACAGAGGAAGTTACTTCGATTACGCAGTGGTCTGATCGACCAAGTGGGAAAAGGGCTCTTGTTTTATAGACAAGTGGATTATTTGTAAGCAATAGGTCCAGGAGATGTGGAGGATGGTTAAGGTTGTCCGGGATTCTGGTTGGTTCGGAAATGATTTGTATGAGATCACAGGATACAGCAAATGCTTCTGCACTATGACCTGCAGCATTGTAGAACTGTGGGCATTAAAATCTCTCAAAATTGAAATATCGCAAGATGGAAACTGTAATAAGAGGTAGTCTATTTTTAGACTAAGGTAATCAAAAAGATCTTGGAAGTTGTTATCATTGGGAGACCTATACAAACAATAGTAGAATTTCACAAATTGGGGCCCAGAATGTTTGAATCAAATCTCGTCAAGTTTGTTGTTTTCCAAAGATCCTCTTACAACCTACGTTGTCCTTCGTATACGCACATACTCCGCCTTTAAGGCGAAAGTTAGAGTGGAGGTTGTATTTGGGAAATTGCAGGTCAGGCGAATCAGTGCTTCCAGGGGACACGTGTTTCTGATAGAAACAGAATGTCCGGTTGCAGTTGTTCAAGGTGTTGGTGAACAGCATTAAGATTCGACATGATACCACGTATGTTGCAGTAATGAATACGGATGTCGGTACTTTCGATGACCGAGGTCGCTTGAGTCCTGCCCTCCCGGGCATCCGAATGGGGCAGAATTTTATTCCTGGCAGATCTTGCTCTTAGTCTTGATTTTGGCATTGACGAATTTTATCCCACCAGAATCCTTGGGACGGATCGATGTGAGAGTGTGGGCGTCTCGCCCTACTCACCTGGGGTATAGCATCTGTTTTAGAACTCGTCATTTTAAGGGTTTAGCCGTTAAAATGCCACGCTTGGCAAGTGCGTGTTGGCGAGTACATAAGGAATAAAGGAGAAAGTGACCGGCAGCCCTTACCGAGCTCAGAAAATTGGAGCATCAATATTAAGGAGCCCATGGTAAAGGTGGTGGTATTGCACCGGGCGGCATGGGGTATACATGCCTTCCACCTATGAAGTTGAAGAATATTAGAGCTGAAAAGGAAGCATTAATTAGTTTACATTGCATCTTACAAGAAAAAAAAAATTTTTTTGTATGATTGCTGAATGAAGTGATTGTACTTAAAACAAAGCAAGATATTTATTAACCTAATCTAATTAAAAGGATCGTGCATAAGTTGTATAGTACCCCAATCTGTTTATGGTTAGTTTCGTAGATGTTGGCAGCATTAAGATTGAAATAAGTTGTTTACTTTGGTTTATTATTTAGGTTCCAACTTGCATATTATTGCCATTTTATTGTGAAGTTTCTTCATAAATAAATTCTGTATTCTCTTTAGGGTTCCAATCATTTTTTATTTATATTTTCTTTCAGTATATCTTACAATATCTTTAGACCCAGAGCTTAAGGCTATGTGGGTCTTACGTAACAATACTAACATAATTATGCACAATTACAACACAAAACAACAAGCAAAAAAAAAAAAGAAAAGTATAAAGATAAACAATTCAAATTAAAAAATAAAAAACAGGATTAAAATTAAGAGCAGTCGATTAAGTATTTATTAAATTTTTTCTTGAAGAAGTCAGTCCTTATATTTTTAATGTGGCTAGGCAAATCATAATATTGTCGTAAACCTACTGACAATGTGCTTTGGTCACCAAAACATGATCTTACTGATGTAGTCCTATAGCAGAGATTGTTACGAGTATTGTAACTGTGAATATCATTAGTTAGTTGTATGGTTGAGTGTATTTTATCAAGAGAAAAGTTGTGAATAAAGACACATGTCTGATATCTGGAGAGGAACTGTATATCTAAAATATTATTTGGACGATACAGAAGATCAGTGGGATGCCAGAAAGATAGCTGAAAAGTTTTCCTTATTGCTCTATTCTGCAAAATTTTTTAATTTATTTTGACTCCAAATGAGAGTTAAATATGAAAGATGTGAATGGTACAGAGGACTTTACAAAAAAATTACAAGAATGCTTTTCGGTCAGAAATGTGGACGGGTTCCAAAATCTAGTTTTTTGGAAATATTTCGAAAATGACAAAATTTTCGAAAAAATTTCAAAAACACTTTTTGTGAGAAATTTTATTTCCTCTCAACGGTATTTTCACCTTTGATGATGTTAAGTAGTTCCGGAGATATTTAGGAAAAACCGGTTTTTTAAAGTGACTGTTTTTTGCTAATATCTTGTAAACCGTTTGTTGTATAGAAAAATTATAGAGACAAACAATATTCACAATTATAAGGCTAATTACATAGTAAAATGAAAAAAATCTAAAAAAATAAAAATTTGCAAAGGGGTACTTACCCCCCAATATTACCCCTTTCGACATACCCCACTGACCCCAAACCAGTCGCTTTGGGTAGTTGACATCTATATATGTGCCAAATTTCAAGATGATATGTTAAGTCCTTCGAAAGTTATGGAGTACACACACAGACAAGATTTTTTTGCTCAAATTTTGTTATTGGACGTTTTCGAACATTTTAAAGCGATTGAGCAAATAAACATTTTTGAAAATTCTTTTAGCGATACAGTACTTGTCATCTGTTGGACGTGGAAGTAAAATTTAATTTTGCAGTATTTAAAGTCAGTTTATGAAATTTTCACCTTCATGAATTTAGTTTAGATCTTCCTCTATAATTGACTTCATTACTTCTGCATCTTTCCTAAAATAAATGAGACATGCATCATCAGCATATAATTGCAAATAACCATTTAATGGTAATTGAGCTATGGAGTTTATATATATATATATATATATATATATATATATATATAATATATATATATATATATATATATATATATATATATATATATATATATATATATATATATATAAAGAATAACGTTGGTCAAGAATTGACCCTTGAGGCACACCACATTGAAGGTCTACCATTTTACTTGAGATATCATCAATACTTACAAACTGTGTACAACCATTAAAGTAGTCTCTGAAAAAAGACAAAGCTTTTCCTGCAATCCCAGGGTCTTCCAGTATTGATATCAAAATTAAGTGATTAACTATATCGAAAGCCTTTTTTAAATCAAGTGAAACCAATATGCATATGCTGCCTTCATCAACATGTTGTCTAATGTTGGTAATCATATCTGCTGTTGTACTACTACCATTACGAAATCCATACTGACCTTGGTACCAAAACTTCTTTTGCAAGATAGGAAACAAGCCTTTTATTAATACATTTTTCCATGACTTTGGAGATAGAGCTCAACAGTGATATTGGTCGATAATTATTAGTGGAACTGTTCGACCCCCCCTTTAAATAATGGTAAAACCTTAGCCACCTTCAGTCCATTGGAAATTGATCCAAGATTGAAAGTTAAATTTACTAAGTTACTTATAGTGTGACATCTCATTTTTGAGGTATTTAATATCACCCGAAATACCATCAGAACCACAGGCTTTTCTTGTAAATTGATAACCAGGCATATGAGCTACCTCCTTAGTTATGTACCTAATTGTTTAGCCAGGTTTCGTGTTATACAAAAAATTTCGATTTTTATTTAAATTCAACTAAGTAATGAGTTGAAGGATGAGATCTGGGATCTCTGTATATGACCGATTTTCATTTAACCACCTATATATACCTAATATAACTATTATTCGTAAAAATGTATTATTATTATTAAAATATATTTAAGTAAAACTAATTAAGTGAAGGAGTGTTATGGGTCATGTGTATTATCCATGCAAAGCCTAATTCTTATATAAGCAAATAAACAAAATGAAAGGAGCATCTGTTAGTGATATCAACAATACATAGCTAATATATCCTGGAGGTAGTACTAATTGCTGATGTATATGCCATTAAAGTATTAATTTAGGTAATGTATAAACATTTATTAATATTTTTTTTTTTTTTTTATGATTGTGGACCTGAACAGGCTAAATAAGGCCTGTCGTGCTAAAGCACTCAGGAACACTTAGGAGGATGGATAGAGGGACAGCTACCTTAAATTTTCTCATATCATAAGTGAGAGGAAAACAGGAACTAGGGAGATCATTCCAGAGTTTAGAAGCCGTGTAGAAAAATGTGGATTGCGCCCGTTTGGTACGACAAGTGGAGATTTGTACTGCATACTGATGATGTGAATGAGCGAACCGAGTGTTTCTCGCAAAGATAGCCGGAGATGGTATCAAAGAATGTAATTCACCAGCACAATAGCCGTTGTAATAACGATAATACAAAGAAAGAACTGAAACCATCCTTCTATGCTCAAGGGACTGTATGTGAGAAGTTAAGGACGGGTCATTTATAAGCCTAATCGCTCTCTTTTGAATACGATCAACGATATCGAGAGCGTATTGGGGAGCACTAACCCAAAGGTGAGAATTATATTCCAGATGAGGCCGAATTTGGGCCTTATACAGCAGAAGGAGTTATCGAGAGGTAAAGTACTGCTTAGATCTGTACAAAAAGCCTATTTTACAAGCAGCTGTTTTGGTAGCTGACAGAAGATGGTCAACCCATGAGAGATTTGAAGATACAGTCATACCCAACAGAGTAATAGAGTCTGAAAACTTAAGAACTGAGCCATTCATACTTACAACAGGAAATGATCGATCTTTTTTGGCGGACATAAGGCAACACTGAGTTTTGTTAGCATTAAATTTAATTAGATTTTTGCTTCCCCATTCGAGAATACGTTGAATGTCTTTGTTGATTGAATTTGCCATTTCAGCTTTAATTTCTTGATTTGACATAGAAGGTGGATTATCACTATGAGTAGACTTGAGATGAACTACAGTGAAGAGTGCTACCGTCAGCAAAGCAATGGATGGGGTTAGTTGTTAAAGAAATAAGGTCGTTTATGTACAGCAGAAAAAGTGTAGGCGCTATAACGGATCCCTGTGGTACGCCCGCGTTAATGCTAACTTCTTTTGAAAAAAAGCCATCAACTAAGACACGTATTCGTCTTTTATCAAGGAAACTAGAAACCCAGTTGATGAGCGTATCATTTAACCCAAACGAGGTGAGTTTGGCAAGTAAACACTTATGCCAAACTTGGTCAAATGCCTTTGAGATATCTAAAGCGACTACAACTGTTTCACCGGACTGCTCTACTGTATTGTTCCAAACTTGGGTCCCATATGAAAGAAGATCGCCTGTTGAACGACTTTGCCTAAACCCATATTTAGATTCTAAATTTGATCATTCAACTCTACCTTAATTAGTATGGCATTTTATATTTAACTTGGAGGTTAGTACAGCCAATAATTATGTAAAATAATACCAGAGATGTAAATATACCGAAAAAGTCATTTTAGTCTAAGCCGGAGTAGCAAGAATAACTTTTAAGAGCATTGGTTTGTCATATATACAGCTTTTAATCATCTGCTATTGGTTTTGCCACATTTGTAGTAAGAATCATCTAACATCCATTTTACATTCAGTCTATGTTAATTAATTAAGGTATAAAATACCCCTGGTGTTAAGTATTGCCACCAAAATGAACTATACTTGGATTACCTTTTCTAAGTCAATTGTAACAATTTTCTTTTTAAACTTAAAAATATTTAAAATTCTTTCACAGAAGCAAACCACACATTGTTGTAAATCAGCAATAATGGTAGGGTTGATAACCACAAGCGAGGAAGACGTATATGTTTGTGTATTATCTATGTGTTGATGAACTATTTGGTAACCAATCTCACATTGTCAATAAATAGTTCTGAAACAAATTTATAACAGCGTATAATACCTATCAAACAAGTAATACAGCTTGGAAAGTAATAATCTATTATTCATAGCATTAATGCTTTAGGATAATCAAGTAGCACCATGATAGTAATGTGTGTGTTTTTAATGGTTTGTACCAGATCATTTGTGATTTCCAATATGCGATGGAACTTTCTAAATTCAGATTGTGAGCTAATTAACAAATTGTATCTGCATGTATAAATTTTTTTTCTAAAATTTTAGATGCTGCGGACACAACACTTATAGGTCTTAGAACTGCAAGTGAACAAGGCGTAGGGCTTTTGTGGTATCTTGCTCTTAGTTTAGATACGTAGGTCATCCGAATCATTTTGCATTTGAACAAATATTTTGTTAAAGTAAATAGCTTCATGTTCTAAACAGTTTGACGAGTTGGTTGATTTTATCACACTTGTTATAGCATTAATGCAAAATATCCTTAACATCTAGATAGAGGATTTCTATTGAACCCCATTGTCTTATGATGGAAAAAAAGAATTTCTGAACTGAAATATTTGCATTTGTCAAGCATTTATACAAGTTTTTTGGTATATTTACACTTATCCAGTTTACTAAAATCTGCAGACCTATTACCTGTGCCACTTGTCAACTTATTAGGTCCATCCAAATGAATACAAGTAATTATTTTTGCCATAGAATAACTAACTTATATGCATATTTTAAAAAGCAATGTGCGATATAAATTTGGTGTTGGACTGTTCATAACAAAGGTGACTATTTATGTAAAAACGAAATACAGGCATCACACGAAATGTCTGAGGGGTACCAAACACTCTGTAAGGGTAAAAGGGAGAAATTTCTTTTAAATTAGATACAAAATTGAGTAGCAGGTGACTGATGTAGCGATTGTTTATAGTATGTTTTAAATGCAATAGTGTCAAAAAAATCTATTTAATTCTGTATTTTACTTCAGTTTTTAAAGGTACACAGTTAATAAAAAGGCGAGAGAAACGTTACTCGTTTGTATATTATTCTATTGAATGCACAGCATTCGTAAAATATCTGGGTGATCTTTGAGATGCTTAAAAAAATTCAAGACAATTAATTTCAAAATCATGTTTTGTCATGGCCTTTTGAAGTTCTTACATTAATGCTAGTTTTTTTGCTGTTCCAAATTTTATTCATATCAGAAAAAATCAAATCCGGGTAAACACATGCACATTTCAACAATTTTTAATATGTTGTCGTGTGGTATATCTTCACTGTTCAAGTAATTAAAAAGCTCAATCCATTGTCAATAGAAACAGAAACTTCTTTCCACTCTTTAATTTTTTGTCTGGCTGTATATTTTTTAATGCACACAATTTCATAAAAAAGTTCCAAATCACCTATATGAATATCAGGATGTTGATTTTGAAAAACGATTAATGAGTTTCTAACATCTGACCACAGGGTTCTTTTTATTCTAGCAATGCCCAACGAAACGATTGCGAATCTTCAAAGCGTTGCGTCCATTTATCCAAATAGGCTATACAAGAAGTATAAAACATTGTCCCAGAGATGTTAAATAAGTTACGGGTAGGTCTTCTGTTTCATTTACCAAAGCTACTATAGTGAAAGTCACACTGAGAATGCAGTGTGGAGTCACAGTATAATAATAAAACAGTAAGTTCACTCACGCATGCCGCCTTTGATCTGTTCAGAGAAAACCAAAAGAGATGGGCACTCAAGGTTATTTTTTTAAGACGTATATTAGGTCCCTCTGGTGGAATGTGAGGAAGTATTTTACGTTTAGGCGGGTAAATGAAATTTTAAATGGGAGGTTTACGTCATGTATTGTAATAAGCTATTTTTTGAAGAAATTTGTTTAGAAAATACTTTTGCTTGAACTAAATTTGTTTAACGCAGCTAATTTCTGAACAAATTATTCACAAAATAGCTTATTACAGTACAGTGTTGTACTAAGCAACGTATTTCAACATGGTTTCACAATTACACACAACTAAAAAAATGTAAGTCAATATGAAACCAACAACAAAAATGTAAGTTAAGACGAATGTAACATAAATAAGGATATAGTGATAACAATAACTATTAAATGATGGATGTAATGCGATTGGCCATCAATTTTGATAGAAATGTTGTAAAAAATAATAAACTGCTACATTTGATATTATAATTATAATTAAATTACATCGTTCTTGAGCTAGATCCCAATTACATCTTTCTGGAATTACATCTTTTGATTATTTCAACACTAAGTGCTAACCCTTACAGTACGAAACCTAATATTTATACAATAATAGTAAGTTATAAGTAATTTTACCCTACTTAATACCTATGTTTGTTTACATATTTTAATAACGTATAACTTTTTTTTTATGTGTTTTCAAATAAACTTCTTTTGCTAATTTAAAAATAGCAGGAGCATTTTGAGGCATTTGTCTCATATCTTTCCCTGCCATAATGCGGTTCACTTGCTTCAAGTAACCATAAAGCACCACATTAACAAGCTTATTAAAATTAAATGCTTAAGGTTATCATGTTGGCAAGGACTTAATTTTATCTTATTACATAAATTATTTACAATATGTTGTTTTAAACCACACTTATGGATATCTTTGTGTAATACAAACCGTATAATGTTATACGCCAAATTTAACTTTACAGCAACATCCCTACTTACATATTTTAAACGTTGCACTGTGTCAAATTCTTTTCGTTTAACTAGTTCATGATCACTAGTTGGTGTGCACAACATAATTCCACTACACACTGAGCAATTGTGTACCTTTAACACCTTGTTTACTACAAATCCCATAATATATATAAGTATTTTACGCTGAAGTCCTTTAGTAAGCGGCAAATCAGTTGGGATATGAGAAAATGCTTCCCTTTGCATTCTAGATGAAGGTGCTCCCTGAAATACAGATGAAACAAAGAATTAGCTATAATCACAAGGACGACAATCAATATATTAAATAACAAATTGGAGGAAAAATAAGTAATTGGATGAAGGTAACATAACGTTGTATCATTGAATAACTATTACTTATTCAATGGATGTATATAATTTCTAAATAAATGATGTACAAGTGAACTACAATCAATAAATTACATATACCTGTTGCTTTACTAAATTTTGCAGTGTGACGAAGATTTCAGATTTATCATCCTCACAATTAGCCCCTAGCGAATGCATCGAATGTATGTTCTTGACTAACAGACTTTTGTAAAAAGCTGTAAAGGTTTCGGAAGAGGATTGGCACACCGAGATCCTTGTACTCTTATTTTTGAAAAGAAATTTTCAAGCGGATCTTGATTAAAATTTCTAGTTGCCATGTACTTAAACCCATGGCTTTGCAACAACTTAAAAAGTATTTGAAAATTGTTTAGAGTTATGATAAAGTTTTTAACACTGGGGGGCACAAATGTTCTGCAACCAGATGTATACTGCATACTGTTAAGTACTTGTTTGACATTACACCAGAAATGTAAATGTTCACTTCCACTACACACAGAGTTTTTAATGGTTTGGCCCACAATAAACCCCTTGAATTAACGCTATCAAATAAATTGTCCAAGAATTCAAAGAGTTTTGCAGTGTCCATTGCATCTCTGTCCAGTTTTACTTCTTCACCATCTAACAGTACACTTGTACCTGAAATATAAACCATTTTAAATAAGAAACATTATATTGCAGTACCTGAATATGCCATTACTTGCATCCCAACTGACACCGACCGACTAAACACTTGAGTGCAATATGCTACTTTCATCTTATTGATTGCTTGGGTATTCACGTGTTTTTCTGTCAACTTGGGCATGGTTCGTAAACTTCCAAAGAAGCCATCCATTTTATACGCCTGCACGAGGTGGTCCCATTTGGCCACTTTGGGTTCACCCCCCAAAGTAAAATGTAAATTGCCTTTTAAGAGGTTATTTCTCAATCCCTTAATTAAATGGGGTGGATCATAAACAGAAACTATTGTTTGACCATTTACTTCAAAAATAAAATGGGGAAACTCTTTTCCTTGCTGTAAATAGGATACTCTTGTTTCATTGATAAGACTTTTAATTGCAGCTACATTGTTCGTCCCTTGATCGCAAATGGTGGCAACAACAGTTAATCCTATCTTTTGACAATTCACAATTATTTCTTTAATTGCCCTGGATATTTCTGCCGATTTAGCAGCACCACTTACAAAATTATATAAGATTGGTTGCTTCCATCGTTTCACCACACCTCTCAACATGGAAACCTGCAACAAATATAGCCATTGATCAAGTCTGATAGTAATAATATGTAGGAAATCATAGCTTAGTTAAACTATATGTCGAACTTAAAACATGCAGATAACAAGAGCACAATACTGTTTTATATTGTAATTTACGAAATCACTTATTTGTTATATTAATACCTTCACAAGTAAAATATTTACCTGAACATGATTTGCTATGGATTTTGTAGTTTTATAGCCATAATTTTCAAAGCCCTCAACACAATCTTCCTTGCAACTAAAAGAAAAATGAGATGCTATACTCATTTCATCGAAAATAAGGCTACAAAATTTTTCCTTATCATTTTTTATATTTTTGATGCGACTTCCTAATACTTCAAACATAATTTCATTAAATCCTGGAGCTATAGGGACCAGCTGCAATAATCTAAGAAGAGTTTTTCGTGAAGGGAGGTGAAAAATATTCGATAAAAAACTATATACTGTCGGACTTTGTTTGTATAACGCTAATGCAAGCACTTTATCGTCCAGAGTGTATCTGTGACCTCTCGTCTTTTTATTCACATTTTCAATTTGTGATAGGAAAAACCTTGCTTTTATCCTATCCAAGGTGGATATTTGTCGGAACCAGAGTGAATTGGTCAGTTTGCTTGCATGCTGCAATCGTTGTTTTAAGGTGGTTGCAGCCCTTTTTAACACGGCCACCTTTTTTTTAAGATATGTTGCCTGTACATATAAAAATCTGGCTTTTGGTGTTAATTCTGTCTGTCGCGAAATTTTTAATTTTCTTAACATTCCTTCCCGTTGATTTATATGACACAGATAATTATGCAGGAGTAACAACTATAATGTAACAGATTACCTGTCAATACTGGAGTCACGCATCGAAGTTCTGCAGTAACATTTGCACCATCTTTAGATGTAGAAGGAATGGACAAAGTATCGACATCCTTGGATAAATGAGTTGCTACGGAAATAGCAACTTCAACAGCAGTAGATGTAGATGGGATTTCTGAAACAGATTGAATGTAGTAAATGCATAGCAACTATAGCTTTTTATATATGAAGTGCTTACCAGGTAAATGCAATTTCGGATATGATCCAGGTTTTAATTTATTGTTAGGTCCAATATCATTAAGAATAAAATGTTGATGACATACTCTACAGTTTGCATATATCTTCATAGGGTTGTTTTCTAATAAGCGTTTATTATCGCATAATTGAATCCACAAATCAAACAACGCTGGATTCTTATGAGGTGTAGGAAACCGATGTTGTATTCCTCAACTACTGAAACAGTCTCTCACAACACATGTGGCACCCACCATTTTTATTATTTATAAAATGTTTAGCACAAAACACGTTTAGTTTAGTCATATAACTAACCCTACTTAAGCTACACAATGTGACACTCAACTTACAAGAACCTAACAGCTAAGTATTATAAAGTCGAAAATTCGACTCGAAACTTTCAATTTATATCTACTAGATCAACTAAACTAGTTTTTAATGTAAGGCAATTCTAGGACTTAAGGAAATTGTGGCTAAATGCAATTTTTCCGGCGCGCGCGCTATTGCAATATTTTTTTTGTTTGATTTTTTTTCGGGCATGGCTGACCTTGTGGTAAAAAGAAGTCTGACAGGTGACCTAGGAATGCGAAACGAGTAGTTTCCTAGTTTTAAATATAAAATAGAATTTTTAATAATTAAGCAATATTAAACATGTAACATTAAAGAAACATGAAGTTAATGAAAAAGTGGATTTTTAGTCATTGTTTTTAGTTTATGACATAACCTAAAACAATCGCACAAATCGCAAACTATTTTAACATTAACAGTTACCTGTAACTGTAAACTATATCAAGAGTGCCCTCTAGGGGGCTGTGAGTAATCAACAATGGATTGAATTTGCTCATTTGAGTGGGCATTCTTTTTGTTCTCTCTGGATCTGTTCAGACTATAGGCGGCCATCTTTTGGGAAGAGAATCCAGTACCGTATTAAACAAAATACTGAAACTATCGCTCAGGACCGAACTATATATTCACAAAAGTTATTTTATTTTACTCTAAGAGGATCTTAAGTAACAAATGATTGATTAGAGCCAATAAATTAACTTGCACATAATTTTCATAGACCTTTTTATTGATTTCTCCAAATAATTAACTTATTCTTATTTAAAGAAGACTTAAAATTATTGTTGATGTCTTTTAAAGTATAAAATAATCTTACCCTAAAATACAATTTTTTTAAATATAAATGTGGAAAATCTTGGCATGGGTGTGAAAAAGTATTATCATTACTTAGATCTACTAAAGTACTAACACAATTTTTTTTAGTACAAACTTCTTCAAGCATATTTTGATAAAAAGTTTCTAATTTACTTATATAGACAACAAAATTATCGTGTGGCATTAACAAGCTTCCAAACGTTTTTTCTATTTGTTCATAAGACTTAAAATAACAAAATACATTCGTGTCATCTAAATCTTTTACAGATTGAGCATACCTATTCCTCACAAGTAGTGCATGAATGAATTTTTTAATAAGGTAACCACAAACATATCGCTCGAAATTGTGTTTCAAGTTATCATTGTTATGATAATCACTATCGATAGCATTTACTGATCTATCAACGGTTGATGTCGAGTCTGCAGGACTTCTTTCAATGTCACAAAGCTTAAGGAGCATTTTGTCGCTATCACCCTCACAGTTCCTGAATGAAAAAGCTTCGTACAAAGCAGCTTTCTAAAACTCTGTTGGAACTGTATCGGTGTGGGATTCATGCTATTTTTCAATTTGCTGTCGAACTGCACCAAACAAATTTTCAAGACAGTCCTGATTGAGCCTACGCGTTAATAAAAAGCTTATGTTTGTTTCCGTTGATAACATTTCAAATAATAGTATTAACCCCTTAACAGTGATTCTAAAACATCTTAAAAACTAGATTTGATTTGTCACATCAACTTTGTCCTTATTTACTATTTTAACTGTCTCAAAAAAGTTAGAACAGTTTTTCAAAAAATCCAGTTGGTATTTTTCTTGTTTGTATGCCCGTTTGTGCTCTTTCGAGTCGAACAAATTGGACGAGTTGAGTAAATCAAAAAGTTGATCCATCATCTCCACAAAGTGCGCTGTTGCAGCACCACTTGATTCAATTATTCCAAAACGGATATAAAAATTCAATCCAACAGCTACAGAATGGCTCAACAATTGGGTGGAATATTTAACTTTCATCTTTTCGAAATTATTTGGGCTTATGTGCGATGATGATAGCCTGGGAGCAGCTCGTATGGGATATTGTTTGTCATGTTCGTACAATTGTTTTATATATTTAAAAGATATAACAGCTCCATCTATCAACTGAAAATTATGCTATTGAAGATTATTTCGAACAGTTTTAATTAAATGAGGTGAATCAAACATGAAGAAAACCTTTTGTTCACGTACAATAAAGTATGGTTTTTCAGGTGTTACTTCAAGCCTCCGTGTAAGTTCGAGATTGTTCGAGCCCATGTCACTTCTGACTAGACAAACTTTTAAGCCAATGTCATTCACCTTGCAGATTAACCCAATTAACAATTTCTGTAAATCACGCGCTGGACAATTTGTAGAATGGAAACTGTAGATTAATGGTTGGCTCCACTTTTTTTTTATGCCCCGTAACATAAAAACTAGGGCAGTTTTTGCAGGTTGAAAAACTTTGTTGTGGAGCCCATTATCTTGAAACCCTACTATTTGATCTGAACAAATTTGCTTTTATAGCCGTTTCATCGAAGCAAAGTAAACAAAATTTATCATCTTCATTAAATCCGGCAACTTTCATCTCCAGCATTTGGAAAAGTTCCGGGTTTTCCAAACCTGGTACCATTTTAATATGCTTTACAAGTTTCATCAAAGTTGCGGGTGAGGGTAGACAAAACTGATTCATGAGTTTTGTCTTATAAAGCTTACTACCTGAAAAATATAGAGCGAGACAATGATTTTTAAACTCTAATGAATATCTTCGACCTCTCGGAAGTTTTTGCGCTAACGAAACTTGAGCATTTATGAACGAAGCTAAATCTTTACTAGGACAAAATTTACATGTCAGTGACATATACTGCTATAACGAAATGTCAGCTTGATCATCTCGTGTTTCCAACAATTTTTGATGCAGTTTTTCGTTTTCCTTCTTTAGCTGTTCATTACAGTTTCTCAATCTTTTCATCGATTTCCTTAGCTTATTTTTACGTGGCGTTCCGGATGACAAGCTCAAATCCGTTTGAGAACTGCTAGGAGAAGACGAAAGTATCGGAGGTGTAGTTGGGGGTCGAATCATTAAATTATGCAGAATTTGCAGTTTGGGGGCTGTTTCCAATTCATAAGCTTCTTCTATTTGACCTAAAATATGCAATTTGCTATAATAATTCATCTCACAAAATAACTATTATTTTCAACTTTCAACTGTATGAAAATGTGTACAAAAGGTTCAAACTTACCATTGCTTTCATTTTGCGGCAATAGCTATGATCGTCCAGTAAAGTTGCACTAGTTCCTGAACTTGAACCTTCCAATTCAAAAAATTTTGTTGGTACGGCCGTTGGTAATAATCGAATTTTTTCTTTACTTGTGTACACGTATTCTTCAAAATGAGCTGCACACAACCGGTAATTATTAAATTGTTGACGTTCTCGAAGATCTTCTCGACCGCAAGCGATTAACCAGACGTCAGATCTTAAATACAAATCTTAAAATAACACTTGATACCGCTAAAGGAACGACATTCCAGCTTATTCGGTTTATAAAATGCCTTGACTTAGTTTAGGCACAGTATAAGAATAATGTACATGAAGTTCACTCTCAGAGTAGAGGTTAGCTCTATATTTTTCAGTAAGCTTTACAAGACAAAACTGATGAATCAGTTTTGTCCACCTTCACCTGTATCTTTGATAAAACTTGTAAAGCATATTAAAATGGTACCAGGTTTGGAAAACCCCGAACTTTTCCAAATGCTGAAGATGAAAGTTACCGGATTTAATTAAGATGATAAATTTTGTTGCTGTTGTTGTTCGATGAATTGGCTATAAAAGCAAATTTGTTTTATTCAATTGGTTCAGATCAAATAGTAGGGTTTCAAGATAACGGGATATTGCTACATAAGCTTTCTGACATTGAAAGAAGTTTTCCTGCAGACTCAACAAACTCAATCAATGTTATCGATAGTAATTATCATAAAACACAATTTCGAGCGATATGTTTGTGGTTGCCTTATTAAAAATGTAAAAATATTCATTCATGTACTACTTGTGAGGAATATGCTCAATCTGCAAAAGATTCAGATAATACGAATGTATTTTGTTATTTTAAGTTTTGTTGTCTAAGTATATAAGTAAATTAGAAACTTTTTATCAAAATATGTTTGAAGAAGCTTGTACTAAAAAAAATCGTGTTGGTACTTTAGATCTAAGTAGTGATAATACTTTTTCAATCCCATGCCAAGATTTTTTATGTTTGTATTTAAAAAAATTGTATTTTAGATTAAGATTTGTTTATACTTTAAGAGACATCAAGAATAAGTCTTTAAATAAGAATACGTTAATTATATGGAGAAATCAATAAACAGGTCTATGAAAATTTTGTGTAAGTTAATTTATTGGCTCTAATCAATCATTTGTTACTTAAAATCCACTTAGCGTAAAATAAAATAACTTTTGTGAATATATAGTACGGTTCTGACCGATAGTTTCACTATTTTGTTATATACGATATATACGATATATATACGATACTGGATTATCTTCCCAAAAGATGGCCGCCTATAGTCTGAATGAAAACAAAGGCGGCATACGTGAGTGAACTTAAAGTGTTCATATTCATTCTTATACTGTGGTTTAGGCACATAGATGAAAATAAAATAACTTACCATTGGTCTTTTGGAAATCGATAAAGACCAATTATAACTTTTGTTTCTACATCTTCTCGCCGTACAAACTGTTCCACTAGAGGTTTTATACATTTTGAAAACAAAACACTCTCACTTACAAAGTCTTACACTCCACAAACTTATAGACGCTACCACTGGTACATCCAAAAACTGAATGCTGTTCCGCTACTGAACTCTTCCAAAAGATGGCCGCTTACAATGCGCAAAGAAAACACTCAGGCTAACCCCCACTCTGAGAGTGAACTTACTGTTTCATTATTATACTGTGGTGGAGTCTTATGGAGCACACCGTTGCCAGTTGTTATGCTGAGATCGGTTAAACCTCAAGTCCGGTCTCACGCAAATTTCGGACAACCGGCAACACAGTGTACCGGCCTCCCATTACAAATACATTGCCTATACCCCGCCATACTGCATTCTCGGTGTGACTCGCACTATAACATAGTGTTTTGATTTCACAAAAAGACTTAATTTTTTCGTTCTATTAATTGTTGCTTTAAATTTGATTGAACCATGTATACTTTTACCATTGAGGATTTTTCAGATTTCACTTGCAGCACACATTTATGAAATATAGAAGCTTGTGAGTGAAGGAACCGTAGCCAAACTTCAAAAAAATTGTTTTTAAAACTATTAAGAATCAATGTGGGACATTGTTCTTGAGAAAGAAAGTAACTCTGCAACGGTTTGAACATTTTTAATATTCTTTCTATCGGTAACAATGTCAAAGATCTGGTCTTACTGTATCCCAACAGTTTTTGGTGTTCAACATTCCCAAAATTCATTTAATTGTTCAACTCGAACAGTATAAATGTACAAATAGCCAGATTTTCACAATAATGGCTTCGATGATAGACAAGCAGCTTGCTGATGTTTGAATACAGTTATGAAGGATATGAGCAGCACAGTTCACCCCAGCTAAAGGTCTTTTAAGTAACTGCTAAGTGAGATTTTAAATTATGGTTCAATTGAGTTCCCACAAAAGAGTGATATCAAAACATTTGAAAAATTAAATAAACTCAATAAATTTGTGTTGCATAAAAGATAAAAAAGTTGTACCGTTTTTAATGAGTACGCCGCAAAGCGACAGAGAACCCGTAATTCTTAGATTAAAAACATGTCTGCTTTATTTTCGAAACACCTGTCATGTAGTTTACTGTAATCAACTTAATTAATGTTATGCCAGATTACCAAATGATAGTAATAAGTATTTAAAATTTAAACATGTCGTATATCAAGAAAAGGTTTAATTTGTACTATATGCAGATCTCTAAAGCGTTTTAGAGATGTGCAACTGCGTATGATCAAAAAACATGTATATACGATAAGCATGTGTCTTTTAGCATTATCTAAAATGCTTCCATGATGACTCATTATCACAATTTCATTTATACAAAGGAGAGGATTGCATTCATTGGTTTATTAGGGAGTTCGAAAAGATAACTGGGCAGACAGCGTTCTCAATACCGTCGTGCCAATAGATGCGACACATTAAGGTTAGGGACCATAACCATTTGACGTGGATGTTTCAGGGTGGGACACATCAAAATTGCAATCTAAATATTAAAGACCACATACGGTCTCGGTCGTATTCCATAACTTGAGTGGGTATGATGCTCATTCGAGAGCTAGCTGAGTTTCCCGGAGATAAAATTTTGATTTATAGACTCCTTTAGGTTTATGAGTAGTACTATTGGTAAGTTACCCTCTTATTTAGATAACGATAAAAAACTAATTGCGAGATCCACGTGTAATAGCGGCGATTTCCATAGGAATGATTTAATTCATGGGAGAGGCTAAACGACACTACTCTAGTACCAAAAGAAGCATTTTAAAGTCACCTTACTAACGCAAAGGTTAGCGAGGAAGACTATTTACATACGATCAAGTATGGAACACGTTTGTGGTACACACTTTACGATAATATTTATATCTAAAAACGGGCGTGTTACTGTCTGCTGATATTTTTGGAAATTTCTACTTAACTTGTTTAGGCGCGTACCAGTTAGACCCTTGTACTATTACACAGACCCTACCTTAGCATTTGACTCTATGCTAAAAATTACACAAGTTAAATTAGAACTGTTGACAGATATCGATATGGTCATATTCTTTGATAGCGGCACCAAGGGCCGAGTAGCTCAGGGTACTGGCGAATAACAAGTGTATGGCCAGTAACTATGATCCCATTACCCAACTGTCCTATTTAATGTAGTTTGATATTAATAACCTCTATGGAGAATCAATGGTGCAATTAGTATGGCTAGTTGACCGTTATAGATAATCCCAGTCTTGAATCCGTACTAAATGATTCACACATCGGCTACACTGTAAACTGTGATTTGGACTATACGCTGGAAGTCACTTGTTTCTGGTGGTTTAGCAGTAATTTTCAGTCTGACAGTAAGGAGTTTTTTCTATATTAAATATATTTATGTTCAGTTTGCTTGTGAATTACGTTACTAGTTTCCTGTTTTATTGTGGTAATGCTATATTGTTTCGTTTGGTACTCAAGTTATTGCGTGAATTGTATTCCAAAAACATTTACTGCCATTAGTATTTTTTATTTCATTTTTGAAATAGATTTTTTGCTTGTATAATTAAGATTTAATTTTAATTCTGTGTAATTATAACATTTGCTGTGCTTACGATATATTACTTTAACCAAAGTGTAAAGGTCAACAACTCCATTTGTGTTGCTTGTGAGAATCTTTACCATGTCTGTGTCCTCTGTTTTATAAAGCAGTGTCCATGTTACCTATTTTATTCCAATTTTTACCCTATTATAACCCACAATGTTACATAGTTTTGTTGCTTTATGTCTATTCACTTATTTCATGATTTGATCTTTTAATAAAAGACAAATAGGAAAGTCATCTGTTACACTAGTTTTTATAATAGCTGCTAATGTATCCTTTAAGAATTTACTGTTTATAAATATACGGCCTGCTGCAGATTTACCATTACTTTACCTCCTTGTGAAGTCATCGTAATGTAAATTTATTCCTTTAATAGTAAGCATCGGTGAAGGCTCCCTGTAAGGTACTCTAGCAGAGTAAATCAATACAAATTGCAATTTTAGTTAAATATTTGTTATTTACCCTTTTTAATGGTTATATGTATGCAGTAGTTTAACAAAGCAAAAGTACTATTATGTCGAGAGACGCTGATAGCGTATTAAACACATTCACGGTCCCGCAAAAGGTGAGCATTTATATAAAAAGGAAATACGAGACGTGGATGCACACCAGAAGAGTTTGAGGGGTACCAAATACTCTCCAATAATGGGAAGGAGAGGGATAAATTTCTTTTAAATTAGAACCCTAACTCCGTTTCTTCCATCCTATCCTGACGACACCCATCCTTGGTCCCTTCATGCATATACACGTAATGTATGTATGTATGCTGGGAATTTATGATTGTGGCTGAAGGAGCTTGGAAAGCTCAAATAGCCCGCCCTCCCACTTGGGGAGGGAATGAAATACGTGACCTTTCCTTTAGATACAAAAGTTCTTATGCTCTCCAGTCTAAGTGACAAATGTAGTAGTTGTTTATGGTAAGTTTTTAGGCATCCCGCGTCAATGCAATAGTGTCAAAAATAAAATTAAAAAAACTTATTTAATTCGTCCAAATTTTATTCATATCGTAAAAAATCATTTCCGTGGTGACATTGGATCACGGTAAACACATGCACATTTCAACGATGTTTAATATGTTGTCGTGTGGTATATCTTTACTCTTCAAGTGGTTAAAAGTTCGATCCATTGTTTGTCAATAGAAACCAATACTTATTTGGACTCTTATTTTTTGATAATTTCATCAAAAAATTTCGAATCATCTGTATGAATATCAGGATGTTGTTTTTGTCTTGAAAGTGTTGCAACCATTTATCCAAATAGACGCAGTATAAAACATTGTTAGTGACGTTTTAAATTACGTTACGGCTAGTTCTTCTCCTTCACTTACCAAAGCTACTAGCATAGTGTTAACTTGATGTGACACAAAGACTTCATTTTCTTCATATTCCACTTGCAGCACACATTTATGAAATGTAGACGCTTGTGAGTGAAGAAACCATAGCCAAACTTAAGAAAAAATGTTTTTAAAACTACTAAGAATCAATGTGTGACATTTTTTAAAGAGCAAGTAACTCTGTAACGGTTTGAACATTTTTTAAATTCTTTCTATCCAAGGTAACAACGGTAACCATCTGCTTTTACTGTATCCCAACAGTTTTTGGTGTTCAACATTAATAAACACACAAAATATGTATAATTGTTCAACTCGAACAGTATAAATGTAGAAATAGCCATAGATTTCCACAATAATGGCAAGCCGTTGCTGATGTTTGAATACAGTTATGAAGGATGTGAGTAGCACAGTCCACTCCAATTAAAAGTCTTAGGGCAACTGCTACACTTTGTGGAAGACGTTATTTTGGCCATGTCTCTTTTTATTAGCTTACTAGTGCAATCCATAGAACGAAAGTACATTCAATCGTAGCTAGCTTTTGTTCTTCATTTCCAAATGTGTCCTTACGGAAAAAAGATAGAAGATATGTGATAAAGCATAAAGCACTGAAGACTGGTGTTGAATGAAAGAACACAAATGATATAGAATGGACGATAGAGGATAGATGAGAAAGCATTAGAGGATTGATGTTGAATGATAGAACATAAATGATATAGAATCGATGATAGGTGATACAAGCGCAAGTTCTATCCTCTATGGTCCATTCTATACCATTTGTGTTCTATCATTCAACACCGACCCTGTAATGCTTCTATTACCGATTCTATATCATTTGTGTTCCATCATTCAATACCAATGCGCTAAAACGTGTATTACCTATCATCGATTCTATATCATTTATGGTCTATCATTCAACACCAATCCTCTAACGCTTTATCATATACCTTCTATCATCTATCGTCCATTCTATATCATTTGTGTTCTATCATTCAACACAAGTACTCTAACACTTCTATCTTCTATCCTCCATCATCAATGCTATATCATTTATTTTTCTTCATTCAACACCAATCCTCTAATGTTCCTATCATCTGTCATCGATTCTAGATCATTCAACACCAATCCACTAATGCTTCTATCCTCTCTCATTTATATTCAACACCTATCCTGTAATGCTTCTACCATCTATCAACGATTTTATATCATACAACACCAATTCTCTAATGCTTGTATCATCCGTCATCGTTATATATCATTTATGTTATATCATTCAACACCGATCCTGTAATGCTTCTATAATCTATCATCGGTTCTATATCATTTATGTTCTATCTTCCACCGATCCTGTAATGCTTCTATAATCTATCATCGGTTCTATATCATTTATGTTCTATCATTCAACACCGATCCTGTAATGCTTTTATCGCCGATTCTATATCATTCAACACCAATACTCTAATACTTTTATCATCGATTCTATATCATTTATCTATTTTTCAGATATTTACTAGATTTTCGAAGCTTCACAACCTACCACAATATTATATCTCCATTGCTATAGTTGAACTCCTTTGTTAGTTTTTCTATTTTTACTTTCTTTGGAGTTACTTTTTAATAAACGAATTCTTGTTTTGTTGAAGTAGAACGAGCGGGAGTGTAACCACACTTTTTAGAAAGAACCTGGGCATGTGAAAGGTATTACAATTCTTCTGTATAGTTGTAAAGTAGAAGGAAATCTATTCTTGTGGCTTTTCCTACGTGTTAAATCCTTTTGAGCTGAAGGTTTTGATAAGAATAGGGACACCAACCACATCCCTGTTAAATAATGTTGTGGAACCAATTTTGGTTAAAAATGACAATTTGGGAATAGTGTTGGTAATCATCATTTCATCCTTTATGTAAATGTCATAATTATTTTTTTTTTGTAAAACTAATATCTTTTCATTTTATATATACTTATCTAGCCAATAGAAAGGGCTATTTCACGATTAGCCCTTCAAAAGCGTTAACTTTTCGATGTTGAAAGGAAGCCCAATTTTCATTTTAGACAGCAATTGTAGAAAAAATTCGCTTTTGTCGTAAACACACAGTAGCTGTAACCACGTGTTTGAAGATTATGGGTGTTGGAACAGTAAAACAAAGCTTTACAGAACTAACCCAAAAAATGGTCTGGGAGACTGTAAGGAAATATGAGACATTAATGATACGCACATTTCTAAGCTATAACCAGGTAAATTGCAATATATCGGTGGACATTTTAAGCATGTGTACTGTTAACATCAGGCAATCAAGCTTTTTATTTTATCTCCATCGCAAAAATTCGATCTTGAATTCCAGGCAGAATCCATAATGCAACTGTAACTATTGGAACCTGGGGCATTAGGCAGATTGCACATAGAAATTAGATTTCCATGTTTCTGTTCTTTTATTTGATAGAGGACTGCACACATTTAGTCTGTTGTATTTAGCATGCTCTTTCATCACACAATTTACATTAAATTAAAAATAAGTCAAGTCTTAAAATTAGATTGCGATTTAAAAGAACGGATTACACCCTACCCCATGCAATGCGAATTAAGAACCTGATTTATGCCAACCACTTAAAGTTATGCTTTTCAGGGGTAAAGGGGGCTATAAAAATCTAATATAAAACTCAGAATAAGATTTTTAAACGAATGGTTTGCCGTCAAATTTATTTGGTGGGGTTCCCAGCAATGTACTAATTTGAAACTCCTGACTTTTCCAGGAATATATACATATATGCATTGTTGCAATTTTAGAATCACAAAGTGTAGACAGTACCTATAATATTCTATAATCTAATAATATTTAATACGCGATAGAAAAGAAAAAGTACGATTATTACTGAAAGAAACCTCTAGAGCACACAATAATTTTTAACCTATAATTTTGATCTATAACAAGTAAGTATTCAGAAAACCTAAGTAATCGTTGACCGAATTTTTAGTCATAGTTAAATCAGGCAAATAATACTAAGAAATGGTAGATACCGTGAGTATCTTTTACATTTCATGCTAAATATTTATTTTGAATAACCGTAAAAGTAGTTTTGGGTATGGAATCTGAGCTGCCTGTATATAGCTGCAAATTTCTGAAGTATCACAACACTGTGGCGCATTGAAATAATAATCTTGGATGGTCATGATGTAACTTTACAAAACTTTGGAGTTTGATGGCTTGTCAGGTAGGTATTATCTACAAATGCGAGAAGAAAGCACACTAATAAAACTGTCAGATATCCAAAGCCAAGCATGATTTTTATACATTGTGAATGAGAATCTGAGGGTAAAATCCAGACTAGTTTTGAGCATTTTAAAGATCGTACAAATATAACTTCCATATAGGAGTAATATAGTATGTGTAAGGGAGACAGATAGATAAGGAATTACAATAAGTATGAGAGAATATGTCAAAGTCACGAGCTTTTTAGCAGAATATGCTAGGTCATGCGGTGTGACTTCCTCAAAATTATTGATCTTTAGGATTGTCATATTACAATTGTTAGACATCTAAAAATAGGACCAATTCCTGGAAATTCCAACGTTCATTTACCTTTAAAAGTGGGTCAATAATGAAACAGGCATGGACTTCTTCAAGGTCACCAGTTAAGAAACATACCTCAACGTTCATTAACCCCTTGAACCCGGAAGTTGGCAGATTCCTAGAAATCTAAAAACCAAAGCTTATTGGGTTCCTCAGGGTCACTAGCATACCAAACCGTGAACAACTTCTACAAATCTAAAGAAAATTAAACCAAAGTTTATTAACCTGAAACCCGAAGTGAGGGTTTATTAACCTGGACCAATGATATTTTCGAGGGAAATCAATCCTAGTAGCTTCTAAAAATCAATAATCGACCGGATAAGAGTGTCATTGACTTTGAAACACTGCTGAGTGAAGCAAAATAATGAAAACACCTACAAATGAATTCTATGAAATAGAACCTGCAATAAAAATAAATAATCAAGTTGTAACATCCAACTATCCTTTTATAAAAAGCTACGTAAAAGTGATATGTCTGTGTACTTATATTATTATTACTGAATACACTGAAAATTGTTATTGCGTTAAAACAAGTAAGGAACTCTTTAAAGAGCGGTGGGGGTAATGCACAAAATTTAACATGTCAAACTATTAATTCTTTAATAGTAGGATACATTGTTAATGCAAATATTAAAACATGTTTAAATCACGCTTATAATTTTGCAATAAAAACCGAGCTGGTAGTGTAGTGGTGACACGACCTGCTTAGCATTCGGGAGGTAATGGGTTCGATTCCCGTTACCGTCTACATTGTATGAGGTTTTTTCAGGGGGTTTTCCTCATACACATGTAACGTCATGGTCACTGCGTATATGCACACCATGTGCGGCTACTTAAGCGAATTCTGGGTAGTACTTTCCCCCTCAGAACCCTAACTCCGTTTCTTCCGATCCTATCCTGACTACACCTATCCTTAATCCCACCATGCATATATACGTAATGTAGGTATGTATGCTGGGAATCCATGATTGTGGCTGAAGGAGCTCGGAAAGCTCGAGCAGCCCGCCCTCCCCCTTGGGGGGAATGAAATACGTTGCCTTTTCCTTTTTTTTTTGCAACAAAATTAATTTAATGCTAAAAGAGTTCATGTTGAAAGTGAACGCGGTTTTGACCGTTAATTTTGTACAGCCTCACAGATTGAAAATTGATTTAAAAACCTTTGTAAGTAAAAACCAAATTATTGATGTCGGTACTGATTTATGGCAATGGTATCAAACTAACGTCTAAAGACAAAATTGGAGGAATTTTCAGAAAAGGTTTCTGGGTGGACTTTGCATGAAATTTTCATTTAAAACTTAACGTTAACGGATACGTTCCTGCACATTAAAGTACCTAATTTAATAGCAGTCAAAAAAGCTGTTAATGTGAAAAATAATGATTATTGTTTTCTATCGGCGGTTGTATCAGCGTTATGTCCAGTCGAACTGCATGGAGATAGAACTTCTAGTTATCTATACTTCAGTGTTGTTTTAAAGTATGATTGAATTGAGTACCTCATTAAAATAACATATCAAAAAGTTAAAAAAATTAAATGACATTTCCATAAATACGTATTGTAAAATAGGTACTATAACTTTGTATTGCTTTCCAGTCATGACGAAACGCATCATCACTTTACATGAATTAAAAACATGTCGGCTTTATTTTCAAAACAGCTATTAAAATACGATCGCAAGATATTTCTTTGTAACCGGTGTTTGAATAATTTTTCTTCAAACTGTCCTTCAGAAAAACATTTAATTTACTGTAATCAACTTAATCAATGTTCTGCTAGATTACCAAATGATAGTAATAAGTATTTAGAATTTAAACATGTATACCAAGAAAGGTTCCATTTATACTATATGCATTTTTAAAAAATGTGCAACTGCACATGATCAAAACACATGTATATACGATAAACATGTGCCTTTTAGCATTGCATATCGCCTTCAGTGTTCTTATGAGGACCCAATATAACAATTTCATTTGTACAGAGAAATACAAAAGATTGCAAACTGGGTAAACGGCATTCTCATTCAAGAGCTAGCTATGGGTTTCCCGGGAGAAGTATCTCTGTTACCTTTAGATAAGGAGAGGTATATATCCTTTACCAAGTCTGTAGATAATAAATATAATAAGATACAATTTACATTTATAGACTCCTTTAGGTTTATGACTGTAATAGTATTAATAACCTAGCCTCTTACTTAGGTAACGACCACAAACCACCCAAAAATAGACTGTTCACTTGCATTGTAATAATTGCAACAGAAAAAGTATGGGTCGTGCCTAGCTAAGAGGTAAGAGGGAAAATATAAACAATATTTTGTCAGGGCGATTATCACGTCTTCTTCAAGATTATGTGCAAAAAATTGCACTCAACAAATATTTACAATTAAAATGTCAAAAACGAAAAGCATTTAAAAAGTGATTAAAATGTATATTTATTTATTATTATACAACCACATTACTATACTTAAAATGGGGCGAATTTGTGCCACTTTTAAGGTTTTCTTATACCTAGTTGTAGAACGGTGAATCACAGGGCCCAACCTTAAATTTACATTTTTAAATTTACCGCTAAATTACCAACCAATAGCATGTTGTGAGTGTAGTTTAATTTCCATTTGCTCCTAATGTAGGTAATCCTTTTATCACCAAGCTTTTACATGCTAGTGAACAGTCTATTTTCGGCGGCTTGTGGTAACGATATAAAGCTAATTACGAGATCCGCGAATGTGAAACCACTCTACCACCAAAAGAAACATTTTATAGTCACCTTACTAACGAAGGTTTTGTGAGAAAAACTATTTACATGCAAAGACAAGCCTGGAACACTTTTAATGCACAAATATTAGGACAGTATTCTAAAAACGGATGTGTTATTGTTAGCTGATATTTTTGAAAATGTTCCCCATAACTTGTACATAACCCCCGGCTTAACATTTGACGCCGTGCTAAAAATCACTCAAGTTAAATTAGAACTGCTAACTGATATTGACATGGTCATGTTTTTTGAGACCATCATCAGAGGCGGAGTAATGTAGTGCTTCAACCGTTAGCAAAGGCCAATAACAAGTATGTGAACAATAACTATGATGTCACCGCCCAATGTACTGTAATATTAATAATGTTTATGGAAAATCAATACTACTAAAACAATAGTGCTCAATACTACAGATGATTCAGACATTGGATACATTGTAAGCTGTGATTTGGACTATCCAAGCTTCATAGCGACTTACCCTTAGCACCAGAACATAAGCCCCACTTGGTTCCAATTTAAACAAAAATGTTACCCACATTGTATCCGAAACGCAATTACATTGTTCACTATAGGAACCTTAATATGTATTTAGCGCTTCGTTTAAAATTTACAAAATTAATAGACTTGACCTTTAATCAGGCCCCTTCGCTACAAAAATATATCAAAATTAATACTACGTTACGCATAGCTGTATCCTATTCAAGTAGGCTTCAAATAAATAAAATAATATGTTAACAGTAAGGTTTTGTACGAACTTTCATTAAGAAAATACATTTAGTTTTAACAGGTTATGGACTTGAATTAGGTTGTTGGAAGCAAAAGCAAATTGGGCAGCATGACGTAATAACGAAAGCTCCCATTTGATCTACCAGCGAAATTGTTTCTGTCAAAACACTCAGAAGGTATCAGTGAAGGCTGGACCGGACAAGCGACCGGAAACATTTCCGTGGGGTCCTCCTCGTGAGGTCTCCTTTACACTTAAGTTTAAACTGTCTACTGAAATCTGCTATGTTCAAATTTTGTAGACGACAGAACACGTAGAAAAAGTGTTCATATCCAAGTGATGCTGAAAAAAAGATGAAATATTTCAACGTCAAACTCGATAAAGCAGGTAAAATTAGGAAGCTATTTCTCACTCACCCTTGCTCACCCTTAATGTGAATAATCGATAATCGAAAATTCTTTATTAACATACGAAAATGAGCAACAAGTTCAACCTATCGAGGCAGTTAATAGCAAATTTGTTAAACTCCGTTCAGTAACTGCCTCTAAGGAAGAAGACATTGAATATCAACATGCAATAAATCTTCAGGAAACATTTCTTTTTATTTCCCTAGAAATTAATAGCCCAATGTCTGAGAAAATAACTTTTGCGAATATTCATCCTATTCAGCTGAAGTTGGGCCTTGGTCATAGTTTACACGAAAGTATTAAGCAATGGCGAAATTATAAGAAGGAATTGAGTATCGTATTCCACAGAAAATAATCAACTAAGTATATTTTATTTGTACGGCAATTTCGCCATCTTTAAATAGCATATTATTAAAAGGTTTAAATAACTGGAGTCATGTTTACATTCGAATTAATGAACATTCTAAGACACACAAAAAATCTTGTAAAATATTCATACTCAATTCAAACAAGAGACATACCCTCGATACTTTGAAAATATGAGACAAATGAATACTGCAAAAAACCGATTAATTTAAAAATAGTTATAGACTTTAGAGGTATAATGCAGACCTTTAAAATGTATATGCATTATCAGTGAAGGGTCCAGGAAATTTTCTAAGGTTAATTTTTCTCTTGACTAACTACCATGAAGTCGTTAAGGCTCATTTAGCCATTTTTGTAGAAAAGAAAAGAAAAGATAAATTTCAATCAGGAGGTAGTGGTAATCTTATTAAGTTTTTAAGTAAACACACAATTAATCAAATAATTTTAATTATGGGAAATTTGATGAGAAAAATTATATCAAACAAACCGAAAAACGCTAAATCAACAACTATCATCAACTATCTTATCTTGTTAAAAAACGAATTTACCAAATTACACCTGAAAAATATAATAGAATGTAGTTTTGATGGAGCTGCCAATATGTTAGGCAAATATGGAGGTTTAAGAACTTGATTGAAGTCATAATCTCCTAATATAATTTATTACTGGCGTGGCCTTACACCCACGTCCTGAACTTGGTAGTACGGATGCCTTTCAATGTCAATTTTAATCCATTTTTAGAAAACCGTTAACCGGGTTAGTTTCGTATAGGAATCTTATAAAAGAATACAGATATGGGATAAAAACACTAAAAATAATGATAGATTGGTAAAATTATGTGATACTAGATGGTAGTCGAATTTCAGAGGCATCGGCATTTCATAATTACTTTTGTAAGCAAGAATCAATTTTGTTGACATTTATACTAAGAAAATCTTTTGGGTACCTTACTCCAGCACCCAACTTCTTCAAAATTATGGAATTGACCTTATTACCTCCTTTAATGTAGTTCTAAAAACCAGTAACTTCATTCAAGGATTTTATGAAGGTTTTTTAAAAACAACTGGACGAAGGGGATCTTAATATCGAAATTGAGGCAAATTTTATATGTGAAAGATCACAGCGTAAAAAGGAAATGGCAGATGATTATGTTTTTGAGAATCTGCTTAAAAATTCAAAGTGGAAATATACCAAACCATAATAAATCAAATAATCCGAAGCATTACTCGAAAGGTTCTCTATCAATGAAATGATTTTCAATACCTAACAAGAATAGATTAGAAACAAAATTACTGTAACCTAACATAAAAAGAAAAAGAGCATGAGACGGGAAGCGTATCAGGCAAGCATTGTACCACAGAACCACTGGCGCTTCCCCAGTTTGCCGTTGAATCTGTTATGTAAACCATATGATACTATACATTCAAAGCTTATTTCCTATTAGTCCGCATTTTTCTGCGTATATCCGCAAATAAATATTTTCCTCGAAAACGGCAATACCTTTGACTCACTTTGTTGAATGTAACCTAAAAATTGATGTTTTCTATACAAGTAGTATGTATTATATATTTAAGTCTAAAGCCCGTATGACACGATCAATATTTAGGTACATTTTTCATGTCAATGATTTCTCTAGCCAATTATGTATTACAAAAAAATGACTAAAACTTTGAAGAAGAAATTGTTGTAATACACTGCAGCGAAATTGTATCAATTATTAGGCCACTAAGCATGCGTATTTGGAACATCCAGTTAACCTCACTTCTAATTTTTAATATTTGGTTCTGGTTGTTCGTGTGACCACGACATTTTTTTTCTATTAAAACTCACTTATTTATATTGTAATGTAATTGTAATTGTTAAAGAAACAAGAATGAAACACAAGATGCAACAAATCATAACCTAGCTTTACGAACACGCACACTCATTGCGCATAACATTGAATTTATTTGCAAGGAAAATAGAACACGTTCTATTTTTTATTGAAATAAAATATTGACAAAAAAATTGAGCAAGTTTTTTTGTGTGACACGTTCAATGTAAATATTAACATGAAAAATGTACCAAAATATTGATCGTGTCATACGGGCTTTACTCTATGATTTAAGTAAGTTGAGTAGTACATACACAAAAAATCAATGAATTCTTATACCGGGATATCAACAATGAATGACCGAAAAAAAACTGCTTTTTACAAAATTTTTATCAAAAGTTTATTCCAAGTTACTAGTGAAATTAGGCACAAACATTTATTGCATCTTCGATTGACATTTCATAAACGTACATAGATTTTTCCTTTTTCAATTATTGCTTTATCTACATTTGTATTACAATAAAATAGTTTTTTTATAAACTCATTAATAAATTAACCAGGACTTTCAAGGTAAATTTATTCGTGTATTTTATGCCTTTTTCGTAAATAAATTTTTTTAGGTTATAATGCCTTTTACTGTGGAACAAGACAAGTTTATTTTGGAAGCTTATTTCCGAAACGGCAAAAACGATGTAGATGGAAACTGGAAGTATTCAGTACGATTATGTATTGAAGAATATCGTAATCACTTTCAGAACATCCAAGTTGATGAATTAAAAAATGCAATAACTGATGCAATTCAAAATATTACAGCTCAATTAATAAATGTATTTGAAAATATGAAACGAAGAGTAGACGCCTGTAATGCAAACAATGGTGGTCACTTTGAAATTGTTTTATAGATAATTGCCAAGTTTAATTTTATTTTTCTATTTTTAACTGTAATATAAACATATAAAAGACCATTAATTCCAACGGGTAATGAGGTGTGCGTCGGGATATCGTTATATTTGTATGTAAATAATATGTGCACTAATTGAAAATCTTTACTCATTATTTACTATACTTTAACTGAATTGATCTCATTTACATGCACGTTTGAGATCTAAAAAAACAATGCATTATTAATTCATTATTTGCTGTACTTTAGATCAATATATACATATTTGAGTTATCTTAAAAAACAATAGGTACATCATAAAGTAGACATGGTGACTAGTTTCATATGAGAAGGACTAAATCAGTGGTATATAATCTGAAATAAGTTTTTGTTCAAAAATTAGAATGCAATGCAAAAGTGATATCTAGCATTAAGTTAAATAAGTTCTTTTTTTCCATTATAATGTATTTGTGATGTTCACCAGTGTACATTCAAAGGTGGTCAGCAAAAATGTTGTACCTGACTTGTGCTGAATATGTTGAATGTATGCGTTTATAATAAACTAACCAGTCATACATGTAATTTGTTTTCACTAATATTATTTAACAAATATATCATACATTGATTTCTGATTAATGACAAATTCATTTTAAAAATTCATGTACCTAAATGTTTTAATGTCATTGTAAAGGTAACATCATCCAATATCACTCCTTTTTTTAAATATTCACTCTCCACATATTCACACACTTTCTTCGAGTTCTCAGCTGTAATTTTTTTCAATTCTTCATTGCCAATTGCTTAACACCTTCCATTTGAAATGTCACATTCCTCACTGCTATCCGATTTTTCAATGGGATCTAATTCAGAGTGGTACAAAGGGAGACAAAGGACAGCATGACCATTTTCAACTAGTAGCTTGTCTAGAACGGAATTACCTTTCGATTATTCATTTTCAACCTGACAACAAAGTTCATACATTATTGCCTATTTCAAACCACTCATGTCAATATAAACAAAAAGATCATTAATTCTCATGTAAACAGTTTTTACTCTCTAAACTGTACATTATTCTCGTAACCAAATTGAGGTTAAAAAGCAAAATTTGTTTTAAACATTACTTTTAGTATATAAACGCACTTACAAAACTTGAATTTGACGAGTAAATACCATGTATTGGTTTAATACACCAGAATTACACCTTCGAAATCCAGAAAATCTGTAATATCAATTAAAAATAATAAATGATAATTTTTAACCAAATTTTTACATACCTTATAACAATTTCCGTTTAGTCTTAAGAAAGACTAAATTACAATTATTGAAGTTTTTGTACGTCTACATAATACGCAATTCGTCATTCACCAAAGTTTTTGTCATTTATGTTAGTATTTATTTTAATATCTGCGTTTACGCCACTGGACATAGCACAATTTTCATTTTAAGGATGCGGAACAGTAGTACTGTTCTAGGAGCGGCACGGTCAAACAATGATGATCGCACTGTATCATTGTTTGTAAACAATGCTAATATAATATTCGGCATTTACGACAATTGGAGCGCTCCGTAACGCTACGTACCAACAGCGTTCGTTCATACCGATACATCTACCTTACCGCGTTCGTTAATTGTCGGTGAGAGGTTGAAAATGTCCACCCGATACATAAATTGTGGATCTGGTCTTTTAGTCGGTTCTTTCGCGGTGTATATCTGACCTAACCTCACATATTCATTTTGTATTTGTACTTTCCTTGTTGTGCTTACGGAATAAGAAAGTTGTGAACAAAAAAATCATGAGTAGTGCTTTACAACCCATCAGAGACCAATGCAATAACATAATATATGATGACGATGGTCGTATTTTTATCTATAACAGACTTAGTAAGATAGGTATTATATTTCACTTTAAATTTTAATTTTTACTGTTTAGATAAGACTACAGGATATATGGATGACAATAATGAAAATAGAGCGTATTTAGGAATTGAAACAAACATCCGGCAGCAGAATCGGAAGCTGAATCACAAAATAGAGCTTTAGAAGAGACAAATGATAAAGTGTCAAAATGGACCCACGAGAGCATATTACTATTATTAACACAATCAGGGCCGGATTTAAGCATAGAAGGCGCGCCTAGGGCCCGCCACAAATTACAAAATATAATAAAAAGTGAAAATATATATTTACAATTTTAAGATCGTTGAACTTCAATTCAAGTCAAATATATATTGGAAAATGTGGTAGTCGTGGTTACGTTTGTATATTAGAGATTAAAGAGCTTATAATTTAGTTTATTTATTTAGGACTTAACTACAACGGACAGTGCTGGACTTTAAACGCAACCTTAGCATTCAATCTCTGAGGCTGTTTTATTTGACATCCAAAAGATGTAAATTTACGGCTTGAAAGCTATTTTAGAATTTTGTCAAGAAATAATTTTCACATTGTGGCAGGTAATTGTTTGTAATAATACCAGTAATACTTAGTAAATTGTCGGTCGTTGTTAAGTATTAACTGCATCAGGTACCTATTTAAGGAAAAATAAACACCACCCAGTTAATTTGTAAAACTTTAATAAAGTCTTGGAAACCCAAATAAATTAAAAATAATCCTATTCTTAGTAGATTTTGGTGGTTATAAAAGTTTTCTAAATTTCTTTGCACATTGCATTTGTAGCCGAAACCGAAAGTAAATAGAATTCCTACAGCGCTACAGCACACAAGCAGTAAAACGGTGACATCAAAGAAACTTCTTAACCAAATGCTTCCTGCTGTAACCACTAGGTACCTGGTACCGATACTTGGATTACCGCAGATACGTTTATCCTTAGTGACAGAGACATGCGTTGAGCGATGTAAATTTTCAAATGCAATCATCATTTTGTACATGATCGATGATTGCGATCGCGCTCGTTTTTTGAAAACGATCGGTGATTGCGATCGCGATCTTGTTTGGAATAATCGTTCCGACCACTGTTAAGAAGATATGGAACTCTTCTAGTTTGATGTATCACCGGCTTTGCATTTTATATCAATTTTAATGTGGTGTGATGCGCCTTTATACAACTAATTGAAAACATTCGTCCGTATTTCATAATTAACTCGTTTGCCGATTCAAACATCAATTGAATCTACTGCATTCAATATTTTAATTAATTTTAATTTTGAGGAATTCTCTTATTCCCAAAATTGCATTAAATTTGTATTTGAATTTACATCAAATATTAAATCGTGTTCCTGCTTATTTTTAAAACATGTCAACTTACAACTACCTATTACGTCTAAATTATCGCCTGTAAGAATTTAATTTTGTTTTGTAGTTCGCTATATGTGACGCTTTAATCCTAAATGATCAACAATATTTATGGGCAGAACATTAACCATGGATCCCGAACCCCGTGTCAATTTTCAGTTGAATTTCTTTATTATTTTGTAGTTAGATTAATGAACCATGCTTTATGTTCGTCCCAATTTGATCTAAGTCTACAGTACAGTTCATCAGATTGATACTTGAATGCTACCCTACTACGGCGACCCACCCACCGACAGACACGCAACGCCACTTTGTTATCTGTTCTGGTAATTGTGAGTAGTAGTGTAGTAGTGAACGAAAAGTACAAAGGTATGTAATTTTTCTTTGCGCAGTGGAAATTATTATTAGGTACTCATTGTCGTTATAGTTTCAATCGTTTTCTATTTTATTGCTATTAAGAAGTCATAGGTACTGTTATTTTGGTGGGTTTTCAGTACAACATAATGGATCGCCATAAATACAAATTAATCGGCATAAAAGAAGATGTTTAAAAGCGGTAGTGCAAAAGAAAGATTGCAAAAGAAAGAGAAAAGAATGAAGAAGTTTTAGCTAAATCACGCCGTATGACCGACTACATGGTAAAGTGTAAGCCAGATTCATCTGATACTTTAAGCAGCTTAGATGAAGACACACCTTCAACGTCCACCGCCAGCTCTAGCCAGCCACATCTTCGGAGACAACGAAATGGTAAGTAATGTTGTAGTAATAAGCTATCGGATGTATTAAAAAACTGACAAAACTACAAAAGTAATAATCATTATTTTCTTTCAGGTTACAGAAAATCCAGCACGATTTCAAAAGCAACTATAGGATCTACGATTTAGGAGGTTTAGAACTTAATCCTGAACCTATTTGTGTTTGAAAAGATATTTGCTTGGAATATGACATTGGAAAGTGGCCGGAAGTTTTATCATTTGGTGATATCGACTATTGCATTAAATTGATACGAAAACTTCAAAACTATGATATTTATTCGACAGCAGTCTTTTAAACAATGTGATACAGGTGAAGGTTCTGAGAAAGGTTATACAAGAAAGTGTCAAAGTTTTTTTGTGCGAAAAAGTCAAACGAGACCATCAAACGTTCGTGGTTATGTTTTCTCCCAGAAATGGTTTGTACTGCTATGTTTGTAAACTTTTTCCACAGTACGCTCACAGTTTACAATACGGATTTTGTGATTGTAAAATGCTATATCACGTTTGATTGAACACGAAACTTCCAAAACCATTTGAATGCAGTGATTGATTATGGGCGCTCTAAAACAATTGGTCGTATCGATCAAGAGCTTTAACAAGCAGAAGACTTAGCTAAATACTGGCGAGAAGTTCTCAACAGATTAATAAGTGTGATAGTTTTCATCAGTGAAAGCTTGGCATTTAGAGTGAAAATGAAACACTTGGGTCACCAACAAATGGTAATTATCTGAATTTCTTGTAGCACAGTACGATGAATTTTTGAAGAATCATATAAAACACATGGAAACCGAGGAAGTGTTCATACAAACTATCTCTCATCAACAATTTGTGAAGAAGTTGTGCAAATAATTAAACGAGTTTTTTAATGAAATTGTCTCTGTATCAAGGAGTCAAGTACTATTCCATATCTATAGATTCAACTCCAGATGAAGGCCATGTCGATCAGCTTACTTTGATTTTTAGATACTTAGAAGACTACACTGTTGAAAGGTTTTAACATTTATGCCTAACCAGGGCACAAAGCTAAAAGATATGTTTCGAGGCTTGGAAAATTTTTAACAGATAATGGGTTGACATTAAGAATTGCCGTGGCCAGTCTTACGACAACGCTTCATCAATGAGCGGAAAGTACAATGGCCTTCAAGCATTGGTAATGGAAGAAATAATTTGGCAGTTTGATACCTTGCGCTACACACTCACTCAATCTTGTTGTCAAGCTGCAGCCAGTTGCTGCCTGAGTGCCGTGTTTTCGACTTTCTGGAAGAACTCTTTGTATACTTTACCGCTTCTACTAACAGGTACGAGATTCTAACTGACTGTCTGAATAGAGAAGATCTAGTAACCGTGTACTTGTGCCAAAAGGGCAACAACAACACGGTGGTCATGTGCAGATGCTACGAAAGCACTTTGCGGCTACAAAGAGATCAAAGATGCACTTGCTACAATTTCAG
Organism: Vesta saturnalis; assembly: GCA_036346205.1. Taxonomy (NCBI): domain Eukaryota; kingdom Metazoa; phylum Arthropoda; class Insecta; order Coleoptera; family Lampyridae; genus Vesta; species Vesta saturnalis. The sequence goes on from JARFJB010001506.1 coordinate 745,875, forward strand.
AGGACGAAGGACAACCAGAAATCTCGAATCACTGCCTTAACTTTGTACAATAAAATGCTAAAACTTGAAACAGGGCTGTATACAGCATTTTGGAATGACATTTTGGTCAAGTGAACAAAACCAGTGAAACTCTACAAAACCCAAGATTGGATGTAAACTCAGCTGCCTCAATATTGACATCGTTAAAAACCTTTATAGAAAGTAAAAGGATAGCTTCAAAGATTATGAAGGAAAAGCAATTCAGTTAACCAATTGCAAAGAATATGAAAGCGAAATAAAGCGCAAGCGCAAAACGAATGTACGTTTAGCTCCTTTGGACTGTGCGAAGCTCTTGAAGTTGAATTACACCATCGGATAAATTTCGAACTCAAAGTTTCATACCTATAATAGACCAACTTGAGAGTGAACTGAGAAAGAGACTTGAGGCCTACAAACTTGTCCATGAACGTTTTGGATTACTCAACAAATTAGACACGCTCGGCGACGAAGAAGTGTTAACAGCAAGTAGAAAATTATTAGACATCTACGAAAATGACTTGGATGACAATTTTGGGAACGAGGTAATACAGTTCAAAAACTTTTACGTGCAATTTCAATCAGACTATGAGAAAAATAAGAAAGTTATGAGCAAAGAAAGATGGATGTACAAACTTTTTTTTGATTATCATTGCAAAGACTGCTTCCCAAATGTAGAAGTTGCATTAAGAATGTACCTATTTCATGATCACTAACAGTTCAGCAGAAAGGTCATTCTCTAAACTGAAGCTGATAAAAAACAGACTTCGGACGTCCATGACAGAAGACAGACTGAACTTTTTAGCTTTACTGAGCATAGAAAATGACGTTTTGAGGCAACTTAACCACGAAGAGGTCATCAACGACTTTATTGCAATGAAAATTAGAAGGAAACCAATAAATAGAAATTAGGTATTTACTTATACTATGCCTTGGTGACCATATTTATTTTCAGAAAAATAAGTACAGAAATAAAATTAACAAAAGTTGTATTAGGAATAAATAAAACGGACAAATCAAAGAACTAAATGTAGAGTGACATAACCAAGCATCAAAATGAGAATAAAAATAAAATAATTTTAATGACACATGCATATACATAATATATGTACCTATATTCCTATATTAGAAAAAATACAAACACATAAAATACTCTGGCAGAAATGTGTAATGTTATTAATTATTTTGACGTGCCTGCAACGCCATCAGTGGGGTCACCTTTGTGCCAATCGTATTTTTGAGAGCTTAGGATAGATTCCAAAATTTGCTTTCTGGTCTTCAAAACTGGAACATTTCACTGCAAGTCTCATCGAAGTTTGTGTACACTTGCATCACAGCTTCTAACTCCAGTAGTTATTAATATTAGAGAATAGTCGCTCAATTGACGCACTTGTTCCAGGAAGACAAAAAATAAACTGACATAAAATCTCACAATTTTGAAATTTTCACTTGATCCAGACCCTTGATTCCATTTAAATACTTCAACCCATCGATCTTCGGTAGCTATATTTTTCGAGCTCCACTCGGCAATTTTATCTTCTGACAGTTTAGCTTGTAATAGACTAACTTCATCGAAGAGTTCGTCCTCATTCAGTGTCGAACCCAAGTAGTCTTTAAAAGTAGCACATGAACACAAAATTTGATTCCATGAAACTTGGTTTCTCAACTTAATCCATTCAAAGAGCCTTAATTCATTTAAATTTGTACTCCAATTCTTCAAGTAACTCACACAATTTGAATAAAATAATCTAACCTGTGAGATGAAGTCATCTCGATAGTTTAAACTACCTTCCCAATTGTCAAGTTGTAAAAGGATTCTCTTACTTTAAGCGGCAAAATAATTCATTCAAACGATTTTCAAGCTTATTTTGAAGATCGAAATACTCTAGAGCGGCCTCTGTTGCGCATATTTTGTCATCCTCTACCTTTAATATGACTTTGTGAAACATAGAAGCAATGTTGTGTACAAACCACATCCAAATTTCGCTGGTGCGACACTCAAAAATTGCTTCAAAATCATTGGACAATTTTCAATAGACAAAAGTATGCTTTCAACGGTTCGTACATTTGTAGAATTCGTTCAATTGCGGGCATCAGACTTAAAAATCTTGTTTTAGAAAATGATAACATCTTTTGTATTCAACATTAACAAAGTCGCAGAATTGTTTAAGTTGATTTACTCTCACTGTATAAATATAGAAATGCTTAAATAACTTAACAACAATAACCTAAACGTCAATTGGTAAGACGTCCGTAGCATTTTGTACGCAATTGTTCAAAATGTGAACACAACCAATGCCAACCAGAGGTTTGCCACGAGAAGCATTCAATTTTGCAAATAGGTTGTTCACTCCTTTCTTTTCATTCAAAAATTTGTATTGGTATTATCAGCAGCTAATCCAATACACTTGTCCACTAAATTGTGGGTTTTCAAAGTATTAAACACATAACTATTTAACTGTTCTGATGTTTCACCAGGTAAGTCTTGCAACTGAAGTAATTTCACTTGAATACCTTTTTCACAATTAAAGTATCTCACCAACAAAGGTACTATTTTAATTTCTTTGTGGTTGGACGAATCGATCATGATGCTAACAAAATGTGCTTTGTGTAGATCAAGTTCCAATCGCAACTGGGATTCTTTAGCAAAACATTTTTACAATGACTTCAGTTTTGGTTCGAGCTGCCATAAATTTGGGCTCAAACATGTTCGCTATTAGCTTTGATGTGCAATCCAAAGATCTAAAACTCTGCTGATGCTTGATCGTATGATACGCGAAAGTACCTTCCTTGGCTGCAATTAACATATTTTCAGAGCTGAAGTTTTCACTTTTGAAAAAGTGTTTATTGAAGCTTTTAGACTTCGTATTTGCAGCTAATGTACGCTTATTCTTGGTTAGATGAGCCTTAATATTGCTGCGACCACTGTTGGAAATATCAACATCACTTCTACAAATTTCACAGTACACAATATGCGGACTCAATTTATTTTTATTTTCATAAACGGCTATTCTTTCTGTAACTCCAAATTAAAATGACACTTTCTTCGAGGCGGTGCCATGTTTACGCAAATAATGCACAAGTAGGTAACTGAAATCAAACGACGTTGATTTTTAGTAAGCGAAACCAGCACAGAAAACCAGACTGCATTCAACAAAAACAATTAACAAATATGTTCGCTTGCTGTCGAACGGTAGAACTCGTGTAGAATTGAATTTGTTTAGTCTTTGTCCGAGCGCTGTCGCTATTTATATGCGGCTCGCTAAACTTCGCTTCGATTCTCGCACGTTCCAGTCGCGGAGCATTCTGGCTGTGCGTCTAGGATAATCGAGGGCGGACTGGAACGTTCGGGAAACAAACTACGCGAACATTCTCAACAACTTTTTAACGTCGTTATTGCATCATGATCAGTGAATCACCGATAAGCATTCTTTTTAAATAAAAAATAAATATTTTGGTATACCTATTTGCGATATTTGCATCTTCAAGAAAAAGAAAGTACATTTTGGTCACGTAAGGCTATGCCACTATATGGATATCTTAATGTCATTGTATTTTTTAAGATTAGGTAATCATTTTACAGTCATTTAAACTGAATCTATGGGAATAAATTTGCGGAAACTTAAAAGGTTTTCTTCATTAAATACCCATTCTTCCTACTACGCAAAAAATTATAAATTCCTTTAAAATTTACAAAGCATTTATTACAGGATTGTATTGAAAAATATTTAGGTTAGCTTATAACTTTAACAAACGAAAATCTAGAAGATGACCTTCGGCCACAGTTTGCGACGTAGTACTCAAGCGCCACAGAAAGAGCCTATTCATAGGGCTTAAATCCGGCACTGTCACAATATGAAGATAATTTAGATTTATTTACATCACCTAGAAAGACGAACAAATCAATATGGTGTAAAGAACCAGCATCTTATACTTATATGTTTTAGAATAAATTAGGCACGGACCATCCTGTATGTAAAATTTCATAAGTTTACGCGATATTGCACAACAAATAATTTATTCATCACTGCTGACGTGTATTACTAAGAAACCGTAAGTTTCTGCACGTCAGAACGATTTTAACCAATCGATGTAACGGTATTCCCCGCACGGTAGCCGCGAAGCCGCCCACCGATACCCCTTTATAAACTCGCGACGCGCATAATGAAAGGAGAATCGAAGTAGATTCCGTTAAGCCGATATCCAGCAGCCGCCACCGTTGACCGTTCCAGAAACCAGTAGCCGCCGCCGTTCCGTTTGCTTAGAGTAAACACCGACCTGTTGTTCACCGACGAAGAGTCCTTCGCGATCGGGCAACCTAAAGTCAATACTGCGATTGAAAGACACGTAAGTGGTAAAGTTATACATTCTGACAATTCACATTCAAACACTGCAGACCGTAAATACTTCCGGGCTAAGCACCAGGAGTTTTACAAAGCACACAAACACCTAGAGGCACGCAGGGTAGATCCCGACGTATCTCGTCACCACTTGAGGGTGAAGGGTTGTTACAGGGCTGTAAAGACCTACGACCTTTCTCTTAGTATATACAGTAAAGACAGGCCGTCGCCTTCGTTTTCTGGAAATTACTGAGACCCGCTCGAAACTCACACACTACTGCATACAGATAACACGTAATAACCACATATGGTGTCTTTGATTAGTAGAGGAATACCTCCATAACCTGTAGTATAAATTTGTATATAAATATAACCATCGTAAATACCTGGTGCGAGAACGTTTGTAAATAAATTAAAGAGTACGTAGATTATTCGATCTTTACGTAAACCACTTAAAGTAATATTAAATATTTCGTTCCCTAGTTTAATTATCAATAATTAAACTTAGTATAGAGAGTAGTAATTCATTTAGTTAGATAAATAATCTAATTGCCTACATTAAACCGGTAATAATTAAAGAAAGATTGTCCGAATACATCGAGGTCGTATACGAGCATTTCGCGTGTATTACTTCCAGGGAGTAGAACATCCTTGCTTCAGCGCTTCAGAGTTACTGGCATACAAACACGATATCGATTTTCTCAAACGAATCGAGGTTCAATGCGCTGGCGCTTCGAGCAACCACTGCATCGAACAACACTCGCGCTACCGTACATACAGGACCGTATCCTAAACTGTATCTTTTAGGTAAGGATTAAGTTAAAAGACTATTTTTGTTCACAGAAGCGATTACGCACCCAGTGACACCAGGACCTGGACAAGGAGTTCATACATGTTTTGTTGAATACGTTCTTATTTTCTTTATTGTAAATATTTATTTAATATACCTGTTAAAAATGCTTTACGAATTTTATTTAAGGTTACAGTGTTAAGCCCATCCAATAATCACTACGAACCACACCCCGTTTATAAAATAAACCCGATTGAGCAAAGCCGAGGCAAAGTAAAACCGCGCTGGGTTACCAAACCAGAAGGGCGCAATATATATATATATATATAAAATTGCACCTAAAAGTAAGGGAGCATTACATTTGGCACCTAAACGTGGGGCTCGAAAACACTGAACACCTTAAATAATTTTCCGTTTACAGATTCCAAAAGGACCGCAGAAGTACCAGTAATCACATATTTTGTTTTCCAGAGACACTAATCTGTCTGTTACAGGATGAGTATACCGAGGGACTCTGAAGATACCGACACAGAGTGGGATGGATTTACCATCTCAAGAAGGATGAATTAGCAACCGAAGCTAGGAAATATAAACTAGAGACAGGAGGAATGTAGATGCACTTCGTGCCAGGATAATAAAATACTTACGCACCGGAGAAGGACAAGTAACCACACTGACACCAGAAAGACTAACATTAACCGCTCCGATACCACCACCACCAGCTGGGGAACACCTAGACATTACCGGAACCAGACGCGCCGATATTTGCGATAGAATACGCAAATGGGTGTGAAATACGACGGTATCAGCGATCCAATTTCTTTCTTGGAAAGAGTAGAAGAATTACAAACCTGCTACAACATCACCGACCGTGACCTATTACTCGCCCTTCCGGAATTATTAAAGGAAAGCACCCTGTTATGGTACAGAAACCATCAACAATCCTGGACGACTTGGAAAGATTTCTTGGTCAGTTTTAAAATACAATTTTACCACCGCGACATCAATTTCAACTAGAGGAGGAAATCCGAAATAGACTGCAAAACCCCGAGAAAAAGCTACGGAATACGTAACCGCCGTCCTGACTAATGCGACGCCATGGAAACATGTCGAGAGAAGAACAACTACAACGTATGTATGACAACCTGAGGGTGGAATATAAATATTACATCCGTCAGAGAGATTTTAAAGACCTGACCGAACTTCTCGAGTTGGCTACCCAATTCGAAATGCTACCTCCGGACACACTCAGTCTCCCAGTCCAAACCGCCAGAAGGTACACTTTAGTGGTCTAACACCAGCTCCTGACCCACCAGCACACCGTCCCCGTGAAATCAACACCACTAAAACCGTTCCAACACCTATCACCACCCGTATGACCGCTCCACCGTCTGTTGGAGATGTGGAAAACCGGACACTTCAAAGAGAGGTGTAGAGAACCGTTTAAAGCTTTTTGCTCGAGATGCAGCAAAGAAGGTGTATTATCCGAGACTGCCCTGTCCGCGGTCGGAAAACTCCAGACGCCGGTAAAGGGACACCAGGAACTTTTTACTACCCCGGCTTTTACACCTGGAAACAAAACAACCGCCAGCGAGTGGACCACTTGGCTACAAACCGTAGCGCAGTTTTCACGAAGGAAACCCGATAAAAGATTAGATCGTTCCTACGATGATAGACTCTTCCTAGAGATTATGGTCTTTAACAAAACCATCAATGCTTTAATTGATACCGGAGCATCCCGAACATATATAGGCGAGAAAGTAAAGAATTTACTAATTAACAACCGTATATATCCGAGCACGCTAAAAGCTGCAACTGTACGTCTTGCCGACAGTTCCATGACTGAAACCCGCGGCTTGTACATTTTCCCCGCCAAGATAGGCAGGAAAACTCTCCAGTTACCGGGCTATTACATACCCCAACTGTCCACCGACATTGTGATTGGATTAGACGCGCTGGAACATCTTCAGGCCACTCTACATACACCAGAAACAACTAGAAATCGCCGGAATACGTATCCCTTGCAAAGTTCCGTACAAGGAGGATTGAGTGAATACATGGACCAGACGTAGACCAGCTGCCCGAGTTAAATAAATTCCTGGAAACCGAGATGAGGAAATTCACAAAGGTAACAGGAAAAGCAAAGATGTTATACATAAGATCACGCTCATGCCCGATGCTAAACCGATCAAACAGCGATACTATCCCCGCAATCCAGCAATGCAAGAACTTATCAATCAAGAGGTTGATAATATGCTGCCGAAGACATAATAGAACCGTCACACAGCCCGTGGAGTTCTCCCGTAGTGTTGGTTAAGAAACCAACTGGTTCATATCGATTCTGCGTCGACTTCGAAAAGTTAACCAGGTCACCATCAAAGATGCATACCCGTTACCGTATATTCAAGGCATCTTAGACCAGCTACGAGAAGCAAGCTATATCAGTACCCTAGACCTGAAACAAGGATACTGGCAAATTCCTTAGAAGATGGAAGTAAATCCATCACCGCTTTACAGTACCCGGCCGTGGATTATACCAATTCAAAGTTCTACTGTTTGGACTTCATTCCGCCCCTGCTACATTCCAGAGATTCTTAGATTCTATTATTGGTCCAGAACTGATTGGACGCGCTTTTGTATATCTAGATGATATCATAGTTCTGGGAAAGACATTTCAAGAACACCTGCATAACCTACGGAAGTATTCAAGAGACTACGTGATAACGGACTTCAACTACAACCAGACAAATGCTACTTCTGTCAAACCCAACTAAATATTTGGGACACGTCGTCACCGCAAAAGGAATTTTACCTGATCCAGAAAAATCGACGCAATCATCCAAATACCCGCTCCCGTACCGTTAAGCAACTCCGTCAATTTTGGGACTGGCATCGTGGTACCGCAAATATGTTAGTGGCTTTGCGAAATTAAGTCAACCGCTTACCGAACTCTTGAAAAGAACACCAGATATCAGTGGACCGACACACAAAATCACGCCTTTGAAGCCATTAAACAAGCTTTAACCGCCCCCTGTATTAGCCTGTCCGGATTTTAATCAACCTTTGTACTACAAACCGACGCAAGTACCACCGGAATTGAGCCGTGCTAACACAAGGACAAGCACCGAATGAACGAGTGATAGCATATATCAGCAGGGCACTGAACCCAGCGGAAAGGAATTACTCGACGATTGAACAAGAGTGCCTGGCCGTAGTATGGGCCATACAAAAACTAAAAAGTTACCTAGAGGGTTATAAATTCACCGTGTTGACCGATCATAGAAGTCTCAAGTGGCTTCGCACGCTAGAGATTCATTAGCAAAGACCTTTGAAGTACAACGGTATCATTACAACTTGCGTCACCGAGCCTACCGCCCCGCAAAGGAGATCTTGTATATCGTAAAACACATTACCTGTCCAGCAAAGCAAAAGAATTTTCCGCGAAATTAGCGAAAAATATGCCGGTCCTTACCTTGTGTATAAAATAAAATCGCCCGTAATTGTCGAGCTCCGAGAACCCGGTAGTAGGAGAAGCGCGGGAGAAGCGCATGTAAAAGATTTGAGAAATGCGATTGACGTCACCGATCAGACTAGACCAACGACCAATGGGAACGTTGAAAATTTAACGGCTATGAAAACCCGCGTGTTCAAAATCATATAAAGCAAAGGATAAAACCAGAAATGATATCTTTCAAAAATGGCCCCATTTAAACAATGCGTCCGCCGAAAACTCCCGGTAAGAATATCGCCCTGGCAGCCACACCACTACCGCCGACCCGGGACCGAAGACTTGGACGCCGCGTTCCTAACGCGACGAAATTCTCCGGTCCGGGAACAATCTCCGCCGCCTGCGCCACGCACACCGTCTCCAGGACCATCCGCAAGGATACAGCATGGTATTGGTCACCACCCGGCTACACACCGACGGGAGACCAGGACCCCACCACGCCGGAACATTTGCGCCGGACAACCGAGGTGACCGGAGGAATGAGGGAGCTGCATATCCGGAAATACCCGAACCGGCCCGCCTTATGCCGCCCCGGAATGCCTTAGCCGCCGCCAGCGACGCAATCGCCGTCGCGTTAGCATCACCATGCCTGATGGCATGAGGGTCAAGGTAAAGCGGACGGATCTTCCGCAAGAAGAGGAAAGGGTGGTATGTAAAGAACCAGCATCTTATACTTATATGTTTTAGAATAAATTAGGCACGGACCATCCTGTATGTAAAATTTCATAAGTTTACGCGATATTGCACAACAAATAATTTATTCATCACTGCTGACGTGTATTTAAGAAACCGTAAGTTTCTGCACGTCAGAACGATTTTAACCAATCATGTAACGGTATTCCCCGCACGGTAGCCGCGAAGCCGCCCACCGATACCTTTATAAACTCGCGACGCGCATAATGAAAGGAGAATCGAAGTAGATTCCCGTTAAGCCGATATCCAGCAGCCGCCACCGTTGACCGTTCCAGAAACCAGTAGCCGCCGCCGTTCCGTCTGCTTAGAGTAAACACCGACCTGTTGTTCACCGACGAAGAGTCCTTCGCGATCGGGCAACCTAAAGTTCAATACTGCATTGAAAGACACGTAAGTTGGTAAAGTTATACATTCTGACAATTCACATTCAAACACTGCAGACCGTAAATACTTCCGGCTAAGCACCAGGAGTTTTACAAAGCACACAAACACCTAGAGGCACGCAGGGTAGATCCCGACGTATCTCGTCACCACTTGAGGTGAAGGGTTGTTACAGGGCTGTAAAGACCTACGACCTTTCTCTTAGTATATACAGTAAAGACAGGCCGTCGCCTTCGTCTTTCTGGAAATTACTGAGACCCGCTCGAAACTCACACACTTACTGCATACAGATAACACGTAATAACACATATGGTGTCTTTGATTGCAGAGGAATACCTCCATAACCTGTAGTATAAATTTGTATATAAATATAACCATCGTAAATACCTGGTGCGAGAACGTTTGTAAATAAATTAAAGAGTACGTAGATTATTCGATCTTTACGTAAACCATTAAAGTAATATTAAATATTTCGTTCCCTAGTTTAATTATCAATAATTAAACTTAGTATAGAGTAAGTAGTATAGAGAGTAATTAATTTAGTTAGATAAATAATCTAATTGCCTACATTAAACCGGTAATAATTAAAGAAAGATTGTCCGAATACATCGAGGTCGTATACGAGCATTTCGCGTGTATTACTTCCAGGAGTAGAACATCCTTGCTCAGCGCTTCAGAGTTACTGGCATACAAACACGATATCGATTTTCTCAAACGAATCGAGTTCAATTGCGCTGGCGCTTCGAGCAACCACTGCATCGAACAACACTCGCGCTACCGTACATACAGGACCGTATCCTAAACTGTATCTTTTAGGTAAGGATTAAGTTAAAAGACTATTTTTGTTCACAGAAGCGATTACGCACCCAGTGACACCAGGACCTGGACAAGGAGTTCGCATGTACATGTTTTGTTGAATACGTTCTTATTTTCTTTATTGTAAATATTTATTTAATATACCTGTTAAAAATGCTTTACGAATTTTATTTAAGGTTACAGTGTTAAGCCCATCCAATAATCACTACGAACCACACCCCGTTTATAAAATAAACCCGATTGAGCAAAGCCGAGGCAAAGTAAAACCGCGCTGGGTTACCAAACCAGAAGGGCGCAATATATATATATATATATAAAATTGCACCTAAAAGTAAGGGAGCATTACAATGGAATCTTATAGCAAAAAATATGACATCACAAGGATATTGTTTAATGGACAATGTGATGTCAAGTTCGAAATTTAAAAAGACTTACAAAAGGATCGAGATAATAATAGAAACACTGGCACAGGTAATGCCTGGCTTATTTCAATATTTTTGATAAAACGTTTGGAAGACCAGCTGATGTTCATCCCAATGCTCTAGCATCTAACAGAGATGGATATTCTATTACATGCTCAACACCTACATCAAGTCAAACAGAGGTGATGTATATTACCATTTCACAACTGTATCTACATTGTATATTTTAGGTTGTCGAAGGTGAGAAAGCTACACCTACACCACATTTACAAATGCCGAATAAAAGGAAAAGGTTTATACAGGAAGAACCTATATGGGTAAAGACCTTACGAACAGAAGCAGCTAATCGGTATGCTGAAAAAATGGGGGTGTTGAAAGAAATATTACATTTATTTAAAAGCGAATAATGTGTAACATACATTGTACATAACCATTACTAACTATGTTCTATATATGAAATAGTTGATCTGCAATTGTGTTGCGTTTTATTACACCACAATTATCGTGATCATTATAAAAATTTTGTTCAGTTTCATTTACATTTACATCCTCTACATCATCTAAGGTATCATCTTTTGTCATACATATATTATGTAGTACAGCAGAACAATTATTTTTGAATTGATTGTATTATATACATTTATATGTTTTAAGATTCTAAGCTTTTAATAAACGTAACATTGTTCAATAAAACTCTTGTGGAAGATAATTTATAATTAAAGTTACTTGCTTTCTTGTAAGATGCCCATTGTCTTTGTATGGGTTAATAGATAATTTGTGCAAGTGTAGGCTGAATCACCCAAAATATGGCACTGCATTGGGAAATATTTCAGCTGTGTATTTTTTGGCTAATGGAGAGTTTTGCCACACTGCATCATGTACACTTCCAGGATATCCTAAAAACGTAAAGTAATCTAAAAATACGGTAATATTAAATGTAGGTAATGTATGTACCTGTAAAACGTCAATAAACAAATAATTTGCATCACACACATTGAGGACCACTGAATGATACTGATGTCTGTTACAATATGTTTGCTGTGCAGGTGCAGTGATTGGTATAGTGTCTAACTGTAGTACACCAGGAAACCCTGCTCGTTTTTAAAATCATCCATGACTTTCTGTGCGTTCCGTCAGTAGGCCAGATAATATAGTGCACAGATAAGTCCATCAAAATTGTCACACTTTTTGTACATACGAATGCGGTTGACTTACTGACATCAAACTTCTGACACAAGCCTATACACCTCTTGATTACACAGCATACTCAATGCTACTAGTAGCTGTGTTTTAGAATTTGTGCATGGCACACTATGTATTCTTTTTCAATTAAATATGGACCCATTGTTTCCAACAAACATTCAAATGTGTTCGTGACAGCATAGTAACTTTTAAAATCTGAAAGCAAGTAGGTAATTGCATATCATACAGTATAACTGGTCACCATTCCATACCACTATGATCATAGAGAATGCCACATTTTCAATGTAGTTCTTTATACCTATTGTGCTTTTTTTAGTGTCGCAGTATTACACACTACTGTAATAAGGTTGTCTTCTACTCATCATCAACTAACTCGGTTAATAATGTTAGTAATTGTTTTCGTTTTCTCCCAACTTTGCAACTTCCATCGTAGATTAACAAAATAACAAATAATTAGGTTAAGTACATAACCCGTTAACCGAAGCGTTCGACAATTCAATACACCCGCCTTAATGGAAATTAACTTACGGTAACCTAGGTTACCGGAGATTTATTTCCATTTATTTATTTGAACAATCAATCTACGGTAACCCAGGTTACTGTAGATTTAATTTCCATTTTTTTACCTTGATGCTAAAGCTAAATCAACAATCATTGTTAAGTATATTAGTGACAAGCATATTGAAATGTGACCGAACTAAAGAATTACAAGTTCATTTTTTGGTATTTGATAAGTTGATAAGAGACCTAGAAGCAAGTGGATCTAAACTAGATGAAAATGACAAAGTGTGTTATCTGTTACTTACAATGCATAAGACGTATGGTACAGTAATTACAGTGTTGGAAACTACGACTTCTAATCTAACATTAGAATTTTGTTAAATCTAAAGCTTTGGATGTCGAACTAAAATAAAAAAAATTATAATCAAAGTGATAACAGTGAATGCTCATTTATTATTATTTAAAAATAACTATTCGAATATAAGAGCGAATTCTAGAAGAGGTTCTCAAGGAAGTTTTCATAGTGGTAGATCAAGATTGTGGCAAAATAGGCATAATGGAACAATGGTAAATGTGAGTGAAGAAAAACCAGGAAAGAATCACCCTGCCTTATTAGTTTATGAACCCATATCCATATTGTTTATACTGCCATCTCATATTAAAGTGTCGTTAAAAAAAGGATAGAAACATACTTGAAGTGCATTTGCACAATCGACATATGTCATTGACTTGTGTCATGCAATGAAAAGAGAAATAAAATACTCGTTGCCATTTAACATCCATTTTAGTTCTAATTTGACTAAAATAACGGACATAACGGTAGGTAATATTTATTTTCATTTCACTATTGTAATTGCAAAATTACAGTGTGTGGTAAATGCTCTGGCTATATCTGTGGCCACAGTGAAGAATATCAAGTCTCGCAGTAGATCTAATCCAATTTTATCCAGTCCAGGTAAAGAACGACCTCTAAAAAAACCAAATGAAATGATCTGCCAGAAACATCCAAAATGAGCATTAGGAATACTTTGTATAACATGTATGCACAAAGTGAGTACAATCTAACGTATACATATTCCCACATCTGAAATGCTTTAATTTACAGAAAAGTATGTCACAGTTGGAGCTTTAAATGCTGAACTCCTTGGTAGTTATGTTTTAAGTCATAGAAGTTTAAATCGTGCATTACACACATTAGGATTGACATTGAAAAAAGGCTAATCGTAGAGCTGTATTGGAAAAACAAAACAAGAGATCAATTTTGTGGTTAACACAAAAAATAGTAATTATGAACCCACACTATTTAAAACTGAACTTTATTCATTTATCAAATCTCGGAAATAGAGAAGAGGTATGAGGTGTCATGCTTTCCACCGTATCATTGTGATTAATACGATTGAACTCGTATGGGCACATGCAAACGGGTACTATGATAAACACATTTGAAGAAATGGCTATAAAGGCGAAAATGTTATTGCAATGTGGAACGAAGCATTACATCAACGTAACCAAACTGTTTGGTAGTTTAAGTTTATTGTTACAATATAACAGTGTAGGTAATTGAAAAGGATGTGTTGATTTTTGTAATATAATTATTCTATGCAATTATTGAACTCTAAATAAATTATGTACACTTAAATATGTCGTCATTAAATTTCATTTTAGTTACTTATTTGGCATAACGTAGATCATGTATGGTTTGTTAAATTACCATTTAATAAGAGCTGTAACAATGGTAACTAATACTGTTTTGCACTAAAGGTGTAAGTACATTCATATTTTTTAGAAAGAATCAACATCAAACATTCAAGTTAATCAGAAAGAGGAATATGCAGTTTTCTGGTAAAATAAGTTTAGGGGAGACCGGGGCACAATGAAACGAAAAAATGCATAATGAATATATTTATGTAAAATTTTAATATTATGTAAAATATGAAAAGGTACCAGAATTGTTATAACTTTTGGCATCCATTCACATTACTTCAATCTTTAATTTTTTTTTTTTTTTGGTGATTTACACATTATTGAAACAACAGGTGTCTTGTGTTTAATTGTACCTATTACCATGAAACATCCTTTGACAATGTAACAAACAAATCTATTTTCTAAAGTGAACAGCATATAATAATTTAGTGAACCAAAAGTAAGACCAAATTTCATACATGATATCAGACACTTGGTTTTTCCCAAGAAAGATGGTTTTGGCAAAATTTGTTTTATTGAAGTCAAACTAACTAGTGATACGTCTGGAAGTTCCGGTTTGTAAAAATGGTCACATATTTTATCACTCTTCTTCAGAAATCAATTTCAAAATCATTGTTCTCATCTTTACCATTGACAATTTCACCAACATAATTAGTTCTTATACTCACAATTGTGAGTGTCTTATTATAGCGATATTAGGTTTAAAATATCATTTTACTGTATTCGCACCTCTGACACGATTGTAGTGTACGTGAGTATCTCGTTGCACCGGCGTAAACACAAAATTTGTTTAGAAACGAATAGATTCTTCGACACGTGGTAACAATTTTTTGTCAAGTGTTTCAATATGGCTACTAGACGTAAGTACACATTTCAAATTAATTTAAAACATTTATTTTGATGTATAGTTGTCACAAATTGTATGTACCTTCCTATTTACACAAAATCAAAACATTTTAATTTGAGGTTACAAATCCACAAATATGTTTTGAAGGACATCACGTTTGTAGAGTTAGAGTGAGCAGTGTAAATGTGGATTCTGATGTGTTTCACGTTTGTGTATGCCGGAGCGAATGGTATAACAATTTGAAAAAATGTTTGAGGGCAAAACTGGTAACAAGCTGTTTCTTTTCAGGATCATGAAAAGTTGACTTAACGAAACTCGCTAAAAGCCAGACCAAATCTACGAACTACTGGATGCAATTGGTTCCGATTTGAAATAGAACACGGAGATGAAGATGATGATGATTGGATACCTTCGAAAAGGATTGACTGTACAAGATGAGGACATGGAAGAAGATGAATCTGAAGAAAGTGGTGACGAAGATGATTTGCCAGGTCCCAGCACTGCACAACATTCCCAAAAGCCATCAATATTAACCTGGAGTAAAACAAACAAATTTAAAACGAGAACATACCTCAAACCACACTCCAGATCCCTAAAGTTTTGACACCATGGAGTTACTTTGAAAAATATTTAGAAACGGTTTTTCCAACTGTGTGCAGAACGGACGGCACAATTTTACCTACAAAGCATGGAAGGAACTAAAACCTAAAGTAACTCCTGAAGAAATTAAACAATTTTTGGGATACATGCAGTAATGGGATGTATAAAATTCTCGAATTAATTTATATTGGAGCACTCGCTTTAAATTTCCCGTAATTGCGGATATCATACCAAGAGATAGGTTATATCTCTTGAGAGTCAATCTTCATATTGTGGATGTCTGTACAGTCACAGAAGAAAATTAAAAACAATCGGCTCTGGAGAGTTCAACCAATGATCGATTTGGTAAGAAACCGTTGTCTGAAATAAATAGAGAATCTCAAGCTGCATTCTCCATAGATGAACAGATGATTCCGTTCCTTGGTCGATGTGCTTTTCAGCAATATGTTAAGAATAAACCAAGACCTGTGGGTTTAAAAATTTTGTCTTAACAAGAAGTGATGGTACTGTTCTTGATTTCGAAATATACCAAGGAACGACTACAAACTTAAAAATAAAGAACTGGAACTTGGACCTTCAGTCATTTTAAGATTGGTGCAAACTTTACCTGTTAATAGCTTTGTATTTTTTGATAGATATTTTTCAACGGTACCTTTGTCTTAAATTGTCAGAGTTACAAATACATGGCACTGGAACTATTATGACAAATCGTTTTAAAGGATTCACATTTAAGAAAGACAAGCAGATGAATAGAGGTGATTCTGAGCAGGTCGTTAGTAATAATCAGAAGATATGTATTACTAAATGGAAAGATAATAAATCCGTTTTAATGTCCTCTCAGCTTTGCCACGAACCCACACACTGGTCAAAAGATGGGACAAAGCTATGCTAGTGTAGATGTTCCATGTCCAAATGTAATTAAAATTTACAACGAAAAATGGGTGTTGATATCTGTGATCAAATGATGGAGTGTTACAGAACTTTCTTTAAAACTCGTAAATGGACATTGAAGGTAATTCTACATCTCTTTGATTTAGCTATTGTGAACAGTTGGATGGAATACCGCGATTGACAGTAACAAATATAAATCAAAAGATATTAAAGATTTATTATCCTTTCGATTAGAATTAGCAGAATTTTTGTTATGTGGAACGAAAAGTTCGAATGAAGAGAACGATGACACAGAAGATGAACAGGAAGATCCTCGTCCAAAGAAAATGAGACCATCACCTTTACCTTCCACTGATAAAAGATATGATGGGTTTAATCACTGGCCTGTCATGGAAGATTTAAAAGCCCCTTTATTCTGCAGATTGGAGTCCTGTAAGAGTAGATCAAGAGTTTCATGCAGCAAATGTAAAATTTATCCCTGTATGAGTAAAAATAAAAACTGTTTTTTTAAGTTTCACAGTAAATAATGTAATAAAAATGTACTAGTTATTAACTTTTGTCATAAATAGCAATATGTGTACTGAATATTACTAACAAAAGTTAGAGAAAGATATAATTTATTGTTTTGTTTTTTAAGGATAGTACTTATACACTCCCAATACTCACAAATGTGTTAGTGTCACAATTGTGCATGTCATACATATACTCCTAGGAAACACAATCGTGAGTATCGATAAAATCTGTCAAAGTGACGTAGCAAAATTTTGAAAAAAATTAGAATATCTGTGTTCTCATATGAGTTGACATGTAGAGTGAACAACTTTATTTTTCTACTTACATTGTTTCGGGAGTGTAAGGGATAATACATTTTATTTTTTGTTCTAGTAATAAATTCTACGAGCACGTAGTCACCTTTGGTTGGCTCAGATTTCAAATATTCAAATTCATAGTCCTCACATTCTTCCATTAATTGATCACTGGTATCAGACTCTTAAATTCCATTTTTCAGATGATTCTTCGATTCAACTATAATCTTTTAGTAACCATCTGCTTTTGTTCGATCGACTTTATGTTTTTCTTTCCGCTATGGCATCTTTTCAGGAGTAAAGTAGCTATTATGCTTTTGCCTTTCCTGCGACCAGATCTATCGGTTTCTGTCCTTGGCTTTAGGAAAACCTATGAATTCTGCAGGACTTAGAAATGAATTTGTTGAAAGTGTTGCAGAACTACATATAAGTGTTTATATTTGAAGATGTTGCAGAGCTAGATGTATAAGCTATTGGATTTGTCCCATCATCTATGGAATCTTTTAATGTAGAATCCGGTCGATTCGTCACAGAACTAGACATAAAATCGATATCACTAAAACGTTTTATCGAACGGAAAATGCCAGTCTTTTTAAATGATGCTATGATTGTCGCAGGAGTCATAGCTCTTTGATGAGCATAATTTACACATTCTGCAATTTCATAAATAGAGATCGTTTTTCCGGGATTTTTCATCATCCAGCTGTCAATTGCCGTATTATAACATGTTTTAAACGGTTTGTAAACGCCGACATCAACGGGTTGCATCTTATTTGTTGAATGCGGAGGAAACGTAAGAATTGTCACCCCATTATCTTTTGCTAAATCCAAGGCCTTAATATAAAGATGGCTCTCGTGGTTGTCCAACAGCAAAAGTATTGAATGAGTTTTGAGCTCTGAGTATGTTTATGAAGTGTCGAATAACTTCAACGAAAGTTTAGTCATCCATCCGGATGGGTTAGCTAGACCTAGAGTACCAGAAGGTGCACCGGAAATCATGTGATTTTTTTAATGCACTGTAGGAAATATTACAGGCGGAATAGTATTTCCAGCAGCATTCACAATACAACAAGTTGTGACAAGTACACTCTCAGAGCTAATGCATTTATTTACTTGTTTGATTCCCTTTCTACCACAACTTTTGAGGTTTTGAACCGTTGTGGTTGCGGTCTCATCAAGATTGTATACTCTTGTTCCGTCAGCAAACAGGGTTACTGTTATAAATTTTGTCCAGATTGTCAAAAAACATGTTAACATTGTGTTCGTTAAATGCTGTCGCTCTTGACAAACTACATCATTCCGGAGTCCAGACACTAAGCATTGGAAGTCTCTTCATGAATCCGTCCAACCATACAACACCAGCCATTTCTTCATTTGACCATTTTTCTGGACAATTAATGGAATTGACTTGCGCCATCTTATAAGCAACTTTCCTAATTTCGAATGTTGCCAATCCATAAAACATACGAGCACAAGTTACGATGTACTCCGATAAGTTCTGCTCTTGCTCTTTGGTAAAAATTTGTCTTACCTGGTAATTAGGTTTCATTCGGATCTCTTCATTTTCCTGTGCTTGGGTTTTTTTCCTAACGTACCTGAAATGAAAACATTCAAGCCATCACAACAATGATTTTTAGACAATAATACAACATTTTCGATAAATAATTTTTACATCAACATAAAAACTCATCGAAATACAGTTGAAAAGTTTAAACCAGTTTGCTCAGCTGACTTCCTTAAACTCATCTCTTGATTAACCAAATTAACGGCGGCTCGGATAGAGTCCTTAGAAAAGTTTCCTTTTTCAGTTTTCCGAATTTTGTTTCGCACCATGATTCCTGCATAAAATTCATTTTCAGTTTGGGGCACAATAAAACAGGTTGAGGCACAATGACACATTTCATTGTGCTCCGTACCCACGTGTATTATTGTACCCCAACTGTCAATTATACATATTTCTAGGTTAAAAAATGTTTATACAAATTATATCAACATTTTAAACTTACCAACCGAAGACTACTTCCTCCAACTGTAGATTAACCACTAAAATATTTAAATTGTCTAATAAGAGCAGCACATACAACAAAATTACTACAGAACTAAAAAAATACTTTTGGATTACCAATAATCACATGTATCATAAACAGCCTCGAACGAACTGATAAATTCGTAACTCCAGGTTTGTCACTTTACTCATAAACTTTGTATATTGTGTAAGAGGTGGCGCCGGCCTATTTAGAAATTATATTTTGACAAATTTACATGTTTCAATGTGCCCCATGTTTCATTGTGCACCTGTTTCCCCTACTTATATTTTATATTGATAGTTTTACTTTAGCTAGACTTATGTCATGCAATATGTAAAGGTTACAAAATAGTTTCATAATCCATTAATAAATTTGAGTATATGTTGACTTATCCCTCTATTGTACATGACTGAAGAGTTGTAAGCAAGTTAAACTTTAACAAAAATGTTTCTTTATTTTAATTGGAAGTCTTATTTCCATATTTATCTATAAACAAGCTCACACTTCTATTTAAAATATACAAAGTATGTATTTATACATTTATTATACCTACTGAAGCTGTAGCAAGTTTGTTCAGTTCAAGTTGGGAAACCTACAAATTTGATTAAGCTTAGTTAACAGTTATATGTAAATGTTTATCACCAACTTACATAATATTGGACATAAATGAAGACACGAGTTCATAAAGGGTCTAAGTAACATTTTGGTAGTTCTGAGATAATTGACTTTAACTTTTTTACTTTGGAACTTTTTTGTTTTAATAAATAGAAAAACCAAATTTGGAACATATATTGGTTATATTTAGACATATTTTTTGTAGTATCAGCCAATTTAACGTACCAAGATTACTGAATTTCATTACTTAGCCCCTTCATCAAGTGAAAATTGAACAAAAGATGTATTATTGTAAGTACATAAAGGGTCTAAGTGTACATGTGTAACGGTATAAACGGGTGGTAGAACGGGATTACAGATAAAACTGGCCTTTTTGCCCCGACTAGCCAGCGTATGGGTATGGGTATGATGTTGCTAAATTTTGCACATCCAGAATAGTAAATCGTACGTAAGTCAAAATAGGGGATGAAGACGTAATCAGTTCGGTTTTTGGGCGCCAGAATGTTTGGTAGTCAAAATAAGGGACGTCGTGCCAAAATTACGAGTACATAGCGTGTCTAAACATACAAAAAACATACGCTTACCTATCCGCAATCAATCCCAGGTGTCCTCGACAACAACTCAGCAAACCAGCTGAAATAGGGCTTCAAAATAGCACTACACGCCTGACAGATAAAAGCGTGATAATCACTCAATAAAGTTACGTTACTACACCTCAGTGTAAATAATAAGGCGTTATCTAATAATCTTAACAATAAAAAAAAACAAGCTATAGAATGCACTCTAAATGAATTAATACTCAACTAAAAAAAAAAAAAAATCAAATAAAACACTAAATATCATTAACGCTATTACTCAATAATAAAAAAAAAACTGTAACTTCGTTACGTTAAAATTTACGCTTCTAAATTACCGGTAAACTTGCAATACGCAAAAAAAACTTTTATGTAGCACAAAAGGGTGTTCACAGAATTAAAACAATTTTATAAAACCTAACAATGCTATAATAAAATAAAAAAATAAGATAAATATAACCATACGATAATGCGTATAAACAAAAAAATACAAAGGCTTAAAAGGCGACAGAATGTCTTGCCAGGGTTCTGCGTAACGCCGTTCTAAATTGCTTAATCTATAGATATTTTGTGGATTATTTACACACTACTATCTCTCAAATAACACTAACAATCCAAAAGGTTATTAACTTGATTTAAATGACTATAATTTTAATATACTGCGAAAGTTTCTTTATATTTCAACACGCTTTGCACGGCAAATAAGTGGCACTTCAAGAACGTTAATGTTAATAAATCCACAAAAGCGATATAAACCAAAGAGGTCACAGAAGCACTAATATAACACGACGATGATCTCTAGGTAACTTAATTACGTAAAATCGAAATCGGCACTAGGTATAATCCTTTGGTGATTGAACAGTTTTACTTAAAATCCCTTCACAGGTTTTCTTCAGAAGTAGCTAACTACCCTTACAACACAAAGAGTTCGTTCGTTAAACACCAAAAGGTCCAATATATCAACGTTCTAAACCACCCCTTAAAGAATAACAACAAGCGTCACCGTACTACTACTCGAGAGCGCGATCAGTTTCAGAATCATGCAAATTATATCCAAAAATCCATCTTGGATGTTTGAATCCCACCACTCATAAAAAAATCTTATCTAATTTAGTTCCACCAATTAAAAAACGGAAGGAGAAGATTTAATACCCCTACACACAAACTTCGTTTTCAACCGTAAGGACTCGACACTTTTCCAAAAGTCCAAACGTCAGCAGACTTAACGCGAAAAATATCCCTATATTTTCATTTAAGTACAAACAATTAATCCCACATTCTACCTCTACGATTCAAAACCAACATACTCAATATTAATCTGAACCACTATAATTAACCGTCTTTATGTCGCCAGCATGACATCATATGCATTTAAATCTACGCTCTTTCTTTAAGTTACTTAATTTTTAAGGAAATCAAACGAAATAAACCTTATTTACACTTATATACAACTATTTACAAATAATAATAAACGGGGAATAACACGGAAAACAATCTAAATTACGGAATAATAATTCACAAACAAAAAAAACTAAAGCTCGCCACACACCATCCCTAAAGGTCGCTACACACGTAGAACAAATTCATTCATAAAACTCAATTCAACAGCAAAATTTGACGGTAAATCGCTAGAAAATCGTGATCCTATCACACATGGAATAAACATTTGCTAGGTAAAAGATTTTTTTTTATTATTAAAAATCCAAAAAAATTTAGGTTATAAAAATACAAAAATGTAACATAGGTTAATATTCAAAAACAATACATTATCTTAACACTAAACTTGCGCTATATTCTAAAGAGACTTCCTTTTTTTATTGTTTGCCTTCATTTCACCATCTGTATATGCAGTCCAAAAACTAGTATAAAAATGCCGATATGCTTCATCAATTGTTAATTTTTTCTTCTGATAGCTGGTTTTTCTTATTTGGAATTGGAATCAATGTGTAGTCATTGCTATTGATTGGGTAATTTTTGTACTTCATAAGATCTACCTGTAAGAATGGCGTATGTGGATCCAGGCAGTCTTTATATAAGAATTCGCCGTATTTTTCAACGCGAATCCATTTAATATGGTCTCTTATTGAAACTTTTCGTTCAATGTGTTTTTTTTTCTATTGAAGAGATGCAACTTAGATCTTTAAAATGGTCTGCCATTTTAATGACCACGCTATTTTTTTTACTTGCCGATTTTATTATATTTCTGTATTGGTCAGCTGTAAAAACTTTTTCATGTTTCCTCATTTCTTTTTCTACTCTTCCGAAATCCCGATCTGAATCCAGGAAGGAATGTCCTACTTCGGGAAACAAGCAAATTAGGTTAAAAATTTCGTTCTGGCCAAAACAAGAATCTAACCAAATGGCCTACTTTTTTTTCGGCGCTTAGAATTTGTACGAAGGTATGTAGTGAGCTTCCAATTTCTAAACTGCCTTTCGTTGCTGTTTCTTCTGTCCACATTAAAAAATAAGGCATCACCATCCATCGATATCGTGTGCATTCCAAAGTTGTAGAACCACAGTTGCCTTAAATAAAATGCTTTAGAAGTTGTAATTCGTGGTAGAGGCATAGATTTTTGTAAATCCATTGTTAGGTATAACACATTTTTATTGTCGCGTCCATGTTGTCTATCTACTTTTTGTTGATCAAAAGCATAATTGGAATTTTCTGTATGTTCTTCATTATTAAGGCCTGAGTCGCAAGTACTGCATGTGTCACTACTGGGAGTGGAGAATGACAAATTGAATTCCGTCCAAAAAATGTGTACATAAAAACTTTTTTTCACCAAAAATGTATTGTCCAATTTATTTGCTTGTACCGGGTGAGTCATTAAGGAAGAACGCCGGCTATATCCCAGAAACCGCTTATGTTACGACGAAAAACATTCTTCAGTAAACGTGGCCAAGAGAAAATACTGGAAATAATTTTAAAGTTTGTAAATAGACCGCTAGGTGGCGTAACTGCTGTAGTAAATTAAAAAATGTCTAATAAGTAACTGAAACTTAAGGAAAAGGTATATTGGAAATATCGTAGTTGTATTTTTGGGACAATTTTACCCATTTTTTGTATAAGAAGTTTTTCTCGTAACTTCACAGGTGGTCCGTAGGGGGAGCAGCGAAATTTGTCAGACAAACACGTAATTATCTTCGGAACCCGTCATCGAATCTTAAAAAGTAATATTTCGTTGGAAAGGTCTTTTCTTAAAAAGTTAAGTTTGATTAACGAACAAAAAGCTAAAGGACGCTTTCCAAATATTGCTGAAATTTTAGCGATTTTCTTCAAAATATTAAATAGAATAGTATGTTTTGTATATTTAAGTCAGAAAAAGCATAAAATTTCGCCTATACCCTGAAAATTTCAAGTCGATATCTTTGTTGGTTTCAATTTTATACCTACTTTAAGTTCAGATCCATGGTAATGATTTTGTAGTGCCACGATCATCCAATAACACTACCAGACCAACAATGCATAATGACGATTTATCCATAGTAACATTAATTTTATCAATGCCAGTGTCAAGGACATATTATTCTGAAATTTTCTCACAAAATGTATGCGGGTGTATTGTGATACGAGTTTCTTTGACTTATTGCCACATTCTTTTTGCCAACAATGCCCTCTAACCAGGAAGCATATGATATGCTTGCAGTATATTTCGAGTGCATGCAGAATTCTACTGTTGCTGCACGATTGTATGCGGCTCGTTTTCCAGAAAGACGGCATTACGAAAAGAGACTTTTTACTCAATTATCACAACGATTGAGAGCTACAGGAACAATTCATCCCCCAGTTACTCACAGAGCACGCAGATCCCGAACGGAAGAAAATGTTATAAACGTTCTAGCATATATTGAAATTAATCCACATAGTAGCACAAAAGCAATAGCTCATGACTTGGGACTAACACAAACTACTGTTCAGCGTATTGTGAAAGAACATAAGTAACTTTTAAATAAAAGTTAGCTATTAAAAGTAGTAATGTTATAGCTATTAAAAAACCATAACTTCTATTTTAATCTAAATTGCATCCATACCATGTAGTCCATCAACTGAGTGCAGCTGATTACGAGCAACGTTTAGACTACTGCTATTGGCTGTCGAATATGCTCATAGATAATCAACATCTGTTATCGCAAATATTGTGGACTGACGAGGCTACATTCCGCAATGATGGTGGAGTAAATCGTCATAACATGCATTATTGGTCCAACCAATCCTCGTTGGATGCAAGAAATTCAACATCAGGGCTGGTGGAGCGTCAATGTTTGGTGCGGTATTTTAGGAGGTCGAGTTATTGGTCCTCACATTTTTGACGCACCACTTAATGGTGAAACGTACCTTAATTTCTTGTGGAACGATTTGTCGTTACTTTTAGAAGATGTGCCGTTGCTTACTAGGCAGCGGATGTTTTTTCAACATGACGGCTGTCCGGCACATTTTTCTGTACGCGTGCGTCAATTTTTGAGTAACACTTTTCCTGAAAATTACTTGTCTTTCATTTTCAGTGAACTTATCGCTGCATTTTTTCTTACATGTGCTTTTAGATAGTAATCCTAACTCCGGAGTTTTTTTGGGTACCTCTTTTTTACTTTTTTGGGAAATATAAGATTTTTCTTGTTGCCTGGCTGATGCAAATAGGTTTTTCTTCCATGTTTCTGAACGACGACACCTCTTTTTTTATTTTTTTTTCCGGTAAGCAAAATTCTTTTTTCTTGGTTACAACTAAAAGTATTTCCAATAGGAGTTGTAGTTGACCTTGACTCAGATGTTGTTTCAGTCAGAAATATGTCTTCCGCAGTAATGTGTGTCTTGGTTGACCCATCAGAATTACCAGACTTCATTTTAAAATCGGAATCATCTGAGAAATCATCCGAAACAGAATCGTCACGAATTATCTGGAGAAAACGGATCATTTTCGTTACTGGAAGATCTGAAACAAAGTAGAAAATAATACATATATTAGGTAGCTTTTTTAAGATATCAATATTTTCTTACCGGATAAACAATAATATTGTTGCTTTTCTGCATCATTGCAAGGTGTCTGTTTACGATTTAAAAATGTTGCAGTTATATCCTCCAGTAGCTTATCTGCGTTTGGTGTCCCTTGACACAACCAAAATAGGTACCAGTCAACTGTACTATTATGTTTAAAAATATTAACAGCCGTATTCAACATTATCTTTTAACTTTAAAAGCGCTTAAGACCTATTTAAAACAGCAATTTTCTAAATTTATATTCAATATTTTCTTTTAACACCGTTTACAGAGCTATTTAAAAGCGATTTTAAAAAGTGCTAAGAGCCATCTTTGAAAATTGCTCTTTTAAATAGGTCTTAAAAACGCTTTTAAAGTTAAAAGAGGATGTTGAATACGGCTGTGTTTTCAAGTTTTCCCTTCAAAATTCTAACCTTACATTTAAAGTATTAAAGGCTAATTTTAAAACAAAGTATATATATATATATATATATATATATATATATATATATATATATATATATTGCGTTATTTCGCTTATCTGTACATGCTTCTTGTCCTAAATGCACTAGTTATCTACTTCTTGCAGACATCGCAGCACGTTAATAGTTTAAAAAAATCTAAGTAGGTACTTAATAATATTGCAAAATAACAAATCACTTAACCTCACTTTTAGGGTCTATGTGACTGAAACAAAAGCCGCCTTATAGGTATATAATCAAGTACATAAAGGGTCTAAATTGTTACATAGCCCCTTTATGCACTCATGAAAGCAGTTTTTGTCGGTCAATAGACCCTTTATCCACCCCTAACTTTTTTATTAATTAAAATATATTCATTTAACTTAAAATAATAAAATTCTACGGTAAAAAAAAAACCAAAATGCAGAAAAAAGCAATTTTAAAAAAAATGTTACTTAGACTCATTATGAACTTGTGTCTTCAAATATTCTCTAAATATTTACATAAACTTGCTGCAATTAGTATTTTTTGAATATAAATACTCATATATTATTACCTATAAAAACCATTAGGCTCTATTTGTTGCTCACCATGATCATTAATACGTTAATTATAATGAACAATTTTCACAAAGTAAACATTATTTTCTTTTACGGTGTAAATTTCGAATAAATAATATTTATATGTTTTTAAGTGTTAATATGAAAATCTGTAACAGCACTACAGTTCAACCGAGCAAACAAAAGCCCTGAGAGGGCGTACCTGAGGGAGCTGTTTTTCAACAGGTACATTCCATACAAAAAGTATTAAGGTGGCAAATTTAAATCAAATGTATGGATTGCTTATTCAAAATTCTTTGAACAAATTTATTTATTTTATGTTAGGCACATCAAATGTTATTGAATTAATTACCAAAAACTTTTAAGTATTTATTGTTTAAGTACAAATAAGATGGTTTTGAACATTTTCTACAAATAATTTACACAATTTTTAGTTTTGTAAACATTTGTCAAATACTTGAAAAAACATCATTCTGATCACATTTGAATACAAAGTGACTAATAAATTACAATGATTCTTCTACAGAACTTTCTTCCTCTTTATCTGATTAACTTGTATTTACTTGAAATGACAACCTTTCTACAGTTTCATCATAAGTGTAAATAATATAATAGCATTTAAAACATTCACATAAATAAAGTGTAATGTTATTCACAATAGAAACAAAACACATATGCATAATTAAAATTTAAAATAATGTCCAAGATTTTATGGAAAAATAAGCACATATCGTTTATTATTGATTTATAACTTGTAACTACAAAATTCGAAATATTGAAAATCAACATGATTTGAAATTTTAAAACTTGTCAAGCTCATTTAATTTAAGTGCAGCTACGTATTTCAAAATCACGCTACTCTAAATATTGAAAATCGATGTAAATCGATATTTAAAAACATGCTTACTGTTTTAAGGTTATGAACTCTATAATCGTTTTATTATTTAAAGCTTTATACTAAAAGATACATGTGCCCAATACATACCGTTTCTCTCACAAATCTGTAAAAAGAGCCTTGAAAAAGGCTTTTTATAAAGACTAATCGACAATAAATACTCAAGAAATACGAAAATAACCTAGCAATGTCAATTGTTTGCGTTTGGGAATGTGCGGTCGGAGACTTCTTAATGGTAATTGGACGAACGTTTTACCGCTATAAATTTTTAAATTTAGTACACATATTTTCCGGGGTTTTTGTTTGCTTGGTAGAGCTGTAGCTACAAACATATTCTCCTTCAATACAAAACATTTCTGATGCAACTTCGGAATTATATTTCCCAATCGCAATATTATCGAAATACCTATTAAATTCATGGGAATACCAGAAGTAGAATAGTTCACCTTTGTTGGACAAAATTGCATTTATAATAGAATGCCTCCCTCTTGAATTAATAGATTGACGAACAACATTCCAAAAGTTTCTGCCATTGTTTGAATGCTACATTATTTTGATTTTAAAAAAATTTTCTTTTGGATTCTTTCAACATGTCTATAATTATGATACAGGTTGCAATAGCAAGTGATATTGAATCATGATTCACTTTATTTTGATTTTATCATTGTGTAAAGATTACATAATACTTTTATTTATATTTACTCAATCCTGCTGTTTCCAGCTTTTCCTGTCACTTGTATTGGAATTATATTTTCAGGGCTTGTAACAGCTTTTGATTAAGAAAACATAAGTAAAAAATAAATAAATTTGGCTGAAAAAAGAAATAATCGACACGGTCTTTTATGTCAATGTTTGTAAGTTCATAATAAATGTAAACAACATAACAAATACAGTCCTAGTCAGCTAAGAAGGCGAGCAACCGGCGCAACCCGATTCATGATTCCGAAAGCCGAGTACTGTAAAAATACAAGTCAGTGGCGTATCATATCTTCATTTACTTATTGTTATTTTGCATGAGACAATTAATTTAATTAAATCTCCCAAGAAGAAACGGCAGAAAAATCATATAGTTACTGATTTACCAGGATATGATACTAATATAATAAGAAGAGTAATGTATAACTTCCATAAAACGGACCGCAGTCGTGTGACCATTAAATCGTTACGGCAAAAATTATCCTAAGACTTGGGTTATTGTGGTTCAGAGTCGTCACTACAACGAATTATTAAAAAAATGAGTTTTAGATGGGAAAAAACGGTAAACGACACAAGGATTTTAATGGAGAAAAACGATATTCGCGAAAAAGAATACGTTATATTAAAAACAGTATCGTGATGAAAATAGACCGATCGTGTTTTTAGACGAAAGTTATATTCATGAAGGACATACTCAATCACGTAGTTGGAGTAACGATAGCACCCTATTTCAAAGGGCCAACGTGTAATTATGATTCACGCAGGGGGCGACATGGGTTTTATTCCAAACTGTTTATCGATATTTAAATCTGGAATAAAAAGTGGAGATTACCATGTAGATATGAATGGTACCAACTACGAAAAGTGGGTAAAAGAACGTCTTGTACCAAATTAGCCCAACAAATCTGTTGTTGTAATAGATAACGCTCCGTATCATTGTGTTCAAGTAAATCCTGCACCGACCTCCAATTCTACAAAAATCACATGATAGAATGGTTACATACAAAAAATATACAGTTTTCGCCGGAGTTACTTAAACCTCAACTGTATAAAATTATAAAAGACAATGAAGATCGTTACAAAACGTATGCATTCGACAAATTAATGAATGAGCATGGGCACACCGTATTACGACTTCCTGCTTATCATCCGGACCTAAATCCCATCGAATTAATTTGGACGAAAATAAAAAATGAAGTTGCTTTACTTTGCGTTACTTTTAAATTAAATGATTTAATAAAATTGTCCGAAGATGCATTTAAATCAACAACAAGGGAAGAGTGGAAAAGTCGATATGATAAAGTAATTGACATTGAAAGTAAATATCGTGAAAGTGATAACATGTTAGATATAGAAACTGATCAATTAGTGATTAATGAGTATGAATTCAGTAACAGTGAATATAAATTTAGTGATTTAAGTTCAAGCGATAGTGAATGACATTTTTTTATATATTAGGTATTTCTGTGTTTTATTAAATTTATAGCACCATTTTTAGAATTTGAAATATATTTTGTTTTTCATAAAGTAGGTACTTAATTACATTCATTGTACTAATATATTTAAATACAATAACTTTTTTTGAATAAACATATCTACAAAAACGACATGAAACGACACTGACTTATAGATACGCGCCATTTTTACAAGCAGCGTAAATTCGTCGTTTGCGCATTGCCGCGCTCGCCTTCTTAGGTGACTAGGACGGTATGTAGTGTTTATACTCAGAATTGTAGCTTCCCCCTGATGATGATTGCATAATTAATTGAAGCAATCAAAACATATATGTATGTAGGATTTTACATTTTAATTAAACGATAAAAATATAGTTTTTTTGGGATTAGTGGTTTTGTAATATGCCCATGAAAATAAAATATAAAAACATCCATCCCAACTTCCCCTTATATTTTTATAATTTTATACTTATTATTGAATAAACACAGATGCTGTGTACTGCTTCGATAAAAAATTATTAATACAATAAAAATGGTATTGTAGCGTACCCCAGGTACTCTATCTCGAAAAGCGTAGTTTGAACTTATTTGCAATAATGCAAATTCAAGAACAAAACAATCGCTAAGTGATTTATCTTAACTAGACTGACAATCATGAACATGAACATGAAACGACACTGACTAGATACGCGCCAATTTTACAAGCAGCGTAAATTCGTCGTTTGCGCATTGCCGCGCTCGCCTTCTTAGGTGACTAGGACGGTATGTAGTGTTTATACTCAGAATTGTAGCTTCCCCCTGATGATGATTGCATAATTAATTGAAGCAATCAAAACATATATGTATGTAGGATTTTACATTTTAAATTAAAAATAAAAATATAGTTTTTTGGGATTAGTGGTTTTGTATATGCCCATGAAAATAAAATATAAAAACATCCTTGCCAACTTCCCCTTACATTTTTATAATTTTATACTTATTATTGAATAAACACAGATGATGTGTACTGCTTCTATAAAAAAATTATTAATACAATAGAAACGGTATTGTAGCGTACCCCAGGTACCCTATCCCGAAAAGCGTAATTTGAACTTATTTGCAATAATGCAAATTCAAGAACAAAACAATCGCTAAGTGATTTATATTAACTTGACTGACAATAATGTTACTATTACTCAAATTAATTGCCTGCCTTACTTTAACTTTCCTGGCACTAATTAAAACATTACAATTTATTTACAAGTCTGATATTTAATTACTCGCAAACCTCAAATCTGATAAAACGAAGTGGCCGTCTAGTGGTAGGTACGTTGTTGTATCTGAATTAGATAGGCTGGATGAGGTAAGTGTTGCATCATGAGGGGCAATTAAAAAAATGAGACTGCTTAAATTAAAATCAACGAGCTTTGCGCAGCGGTGGTTCAGCTCTATTGTGGAAAAGAACCACCAATAAAACCCACTTTATTCATAAATAAGTAATTGCACAAGTACATTATTAAATCAAGTAACACACAAAAAAAAACAATCAAAGGGTTAAATATATAACAAAACACCATTAAATCAGGTTAAAGTGCGTACAAAATTATAACATTAAGAGAAAATGAATAAAAAGCAGCAGTTTAATTACACAGAAACACAATAATAAAAAAAAACACATATAGTCACACGCACAATTGGGTCATAAATAATCAAAATAAAAATCGTAATACTAAACATGTGGCCCTTTAACACCAATCATGCCGGTCTTTAAGTAAATAAGCACATAAAACAATAAAGCAAATTACGGTACATTAAAATACAACAACAGTAAAATTGCACAGGTGATAATAAGGTAAAGGCAAGGACAAAAGAAAACAGACAAAGAATTTACACGTACCCAATTGTTTATTGACCACCAAAGCACACCAATACATAAGTCAAATTACAATAAATCACATACAAAGAGAAATCAGCTCGCAGGCAAATAATTCTACCTAACAACTGACAAAAAAAACTCATTAAAACAAAGCCTTACAAGGGTAAGTTATAAATAGATCACAACATCGTAAACGATATATAAATTTGAGCACGTTAGAAAAATACAGTGCTCCTTTCTCAGGTTACACATCCATCTATACAACAATAAAAATAAAATTCGAAGTGTGGACCTACTTGGCAATTGCCTTTGACAATTAATAACCAGCGGTATCATGTACCCGTTCACCAACCACCTCTACACCAATATAAATATAAACAACAAACAACAATGCTAATTCACTGAAATACCAGAGGGAGAGGGCCCTGTACTGTCTTTTATTTTATCATATTTCAGCTTAATGAGCCCGTGTACGAATAAGATACCTTTGCAAGGCAATGTTTGGTATTTAATATGTTATCTAGGCTGGTAAATGATTTGCTGCGAGCTTTCATTTATATAAAAATACCTACTTACACTTCAATATGTTATCTAGGCTGGTAAATGATTTGCTGTGAGCTTTAATTTATATAAAAATACCTACTTACGCTTAAATTAATCACAGGCACAAATCGTTAACCTACACGGTTTAACTTCAAAAAGGATGGCTGTTATTTATAGATTAATATTTGAAAAACACATTACAACTAACACTCGAAAGAAAAGACGAATTAGTGTTGGCTAATTCAAAAGAAAATGTACACGCACACAATATTTTAAAGACAAATTGTTTACAATGGGAGTTTCTAATTAACCAAAAATAGATCTGGTTCGATTGACACTCTAACTGTCACTAACTTTCCTCCGATTTCAAACCTAACCATCTTTACTCCTGCAATCAACCCCCATTTTTTAAAAGTAATATAAAAACAAGAAACATTTATTTACGTTGGTACAGTTTCATCTTAATTATTGCACATCTTAATTTTAAAATATGCATTCGTCCGTAACAACCCTACATGTGGCTCTCGATTTTCGAAGTAACAAACAAAGATATCTTTTGATCGCGGTCTGTACCGAGACAAATACTTATTAAGCTAGTGACATTTTTACATTAAGAACCGGCGCATAAGAAATTCCAATAATTCGTTACGCCCCTTCAGTAAAGCATTCTTTTAAGCGTACACCTGCTAGTCAGACCCTAACATGTGTTTTTCAAATATCAGTTGCATACACTCTCACATTTCTTACATAAAATATATAAGCAAAATATTTTGAAAATTAGCAAATTACGACGTACTATCAAGATATTAAAAATCCACTAATTATCTTTTCTATCGCGGTAACAATGGCGATTTGACAAACGGTCCGCCACCCCTACAGTATACAACATACCGTCCTGAAATAAAATGCTACAACAACCTAGGTTACAGCAGGTTGGAGCATGGGAACATACCTCAGTGAGCAAATGGGATAGCATAAGCATACCTCATTCACCAATTTGTTCCTTGGGGTTTTAATCCCTAGGTAAAACAAATTAAGAGAATTAAAAGTAAAGCACTATCCTTACAGTAGGTAAGGTTAGGGTACGGCTCTGGGCCAGGTTTTAATTAGAAAGACTGAGAAAAAAGAGATACTTACCAATTGGGCAATCTAACTAAGGTGTCTCAGTACATAGAACATAAGTGGTCCAAGTTTTCAGACGCACTGCCTGTCTGGTTTTCCTACCAGTCTCTAAAAATGATATCCTTCTAGTAAGAAGTTAGTATTTCAAATAAAAATATTTCACAAATTCAAAAATTGCGGAATTCTACAAAATCAAATCGCGTAAAGTTTGAATATTAAAAAAATAAATAAATAAAAATAATCTGTTTGAAGAAAAATAACTAAAAATAACCATCCATAAAAAAAATAAATAAATCTGTTACAAGTCCTGTATTTTGTATATTGTTTAGCGTTGTATTTGGGTGGTTTTCACATACAATTGCATTCTATCAAAGTTATTTATTTTAGTCATGTTGCCTAAATCTAGTAGGCAGAAAAAAAGATTAGAGCCAAGTAATGTACCACAACCAAACAACATACATTGCGATGACATTTAACAAAATTAAGGTGTTGATCAATATTATAAAAAAATCGTAGATGATTTATAATTCAAAGCACAATTAGTGTACGAATCTCCACTACGTGGTCTAATAATGATGTAACTGTAAATCACAAAACTAACATCGTTATTCTAGACATTCACAAAACAGTAATACTACAACTATTGTATGTCTATCATGTGTACCATCAATAAAAACGTTAGGAGTAACTATCGACTCTGAACTTAAATGGTCTTTACATATTGGTAATATTTGTAAAAAACTCTGAAAATGCTGTTCTGTACCAGGGTACTATCTACAGACACATATTAATGAATAGCTAATCCATTTTTAACAATTGGTACCTACTAGGACCCATATGTCTGGGTTTATTTATATACACTTTATCTTTTGTACACCTAGATGTCCTCCTCAGAAAGAAAAACCAAGAGGCTTTCTGGGGAAAAATATAGAAAAATGAAAATTGTTAAAGAACAAGCAAAAGCCAAGTTATCAGGTACTATGGCGAGATTTCTAAAAGAATCAGCCGATGTCTCCACCTCTGATTCTGATGAGGATTCTGATTTGCAAATGGTATCACTGTCAGAACCATTGGCGTCTTTTGTTACCAGTATTGTAATAGTTGAAATCATCTTTAGTTTCAAGTAATGCCCAGCAAGCAAAAGCATTTGTCGTGCTTTATGACAACAAAATATTTGAGGAAGAATCGATAGACGAATGCATTGACGTAGATGATCCATGGTTTTGGCCAGTAATTCTGTGATTCTAGTTAAAAACGGTCCAGTGCAAGTTCTAAATATTTCTTTTCCCGTTAGTGATAAGGTTAAATTTTTTGTTCATTATTACACGTTTACATTAAGAAATGGTGAAAACATAAGTAGAAAATGGCTCATTTATTTAGTTAACTTAAACTCGATCTTTTGTTTTTGCTGTATACTTTTTAGTACAAAAACCATTGTCTTAACTGGTTCAGGATTTTCTGATTGGAAACATTACATAACCAGTTACGCCATTCCCTTGCGGGCCAGAAAAAACAATCCCTGCCTCTTCTCTATTTTTCATTTGCAATCTTTCTCCATGCTTCCCTATCCCTGCATACATCCTTAGTTTTCGCAAGATTCATATATTGTCTCTGACACGCCATTTTAAAACTCCTTATCTTCCTTTCTTTTACTATATACTCTACTGCATTCAGCCAAGTTTTACGCGGCCTACCAGGCCCGGCCTTACCTCTAACTTCACCCACATATATCTACTTTGTTAATATTGTGTTGTTTATTCCTTCGATGTGACCAAACCAACATAGTGTACTACTTTTATACCTATCGATCATCGTCTTTTCTTCGCCACATTCCATTATATACTCATTCTTCATGTTATCCCTTCTCGTTCTACCGCACTTCTTAGGAATCTGATGCCCACGGCAATTATTTTGCTTTCGTGCTTTTTTCGACACAGTTATGTCTCACTTCCATACAATACTGACGAGGCAAACACGTCATTATAGATTGCTCGTTTAGCAGCTACGCTCATGCTTTCGTTTTTCATTATCGTCCATATACTTCCAATCACTTTCGTCCAGCATTGACCCGTCGTTCAATCTAGCCATCCATTGTATCATCTGCATTGAACATTCTACCCAGATATACCAACTCGTCCATAATTTCATCGTGCAGGGTAAATACTCACATTCCCAATTGAAGACCACAATCTCTGTTTTATTAACGATTACCTTTAGGTCTATGCTCTCGCATACTATACCAAACTTCCTTAGAGCTGTTTGTTGTAGGTCATCCGCATTCTCGTTTAATCAAACAGTCATCTGTTGTAGGTCATCCGCATTCTCGTTTAATCAGACAGTCATCTGCTTATACCAGAACTCGTACGTTTACGTCACCAACCAGTACACCATTTGTAACGGTACATGCTTGCCTAACACATTTCTCCATGTATACATTGAACAACCACGGTGGCATCACATAGCCTCGTCATACTCCTTTGCTCAATATTAAAGTATTTACTCGCACCTCCTCTCACCCTAACACATGCCCAGCTACCGTTATATACTGCCCTTATTCCATTTATTAGACATTTACTTACGCCATATTCATTTAATATTTCCCACAGCTTCTCCCTATTCACTCGGTCATATGATTTCTCCATATCTACAAATGAACAGTACGCCTTCTTTTTTACACTTAAACACTTTTCAATCGCCTGCTGGAGAGCAATCACCTGATTAATACATCTTCTCCCTGGCATGAAGCCACCCTGTACATGCCAAATCTTAGTTTGGGTAGTTTTAAGGTACACTTATCAATCAGTACGTTTCTAAATACATTGAGCAGACTTATTCCTGTATAATTTTTGCAATCACTCTTGTTCCCCTTATCCTTATACAGTGGTATAATAATCACGCTTTTCCAATCACTCGGCATTTTTCCACACTTAAGACAGTTGAATAGCTTACACAAGCTATCCACCTCCATATTTTGGCATTTCACCACTGATTTCATCCACACCTGCTCCTTTACCGTTTTTCAACTGCCCTATCTCTCTGTCCTGTTCTCTATCTCATTTAACCCAATATTCTCCTCAGTTTTATTCACTATTCCTTCTACATTCTCCTTATTAAACTCTTCAGTCTTATTTCATTTTCACTTCACAATCATCCCATACTGTTTCGTTGCTATTATTCATCACTTCTGTTTTGGGCAAGGCTTTGTATTTTTGACCCATTTCCAGAAGAGTTTTTTGTTTCCCTCAAAATCATTTTGCATTTTCTCTCCTTCCTCTTTACTGCCTCGTTAGCTTCTTTGTTTCTTAATCGGTATATCAAATACAACCGCTTTCTCTCAGTCCCATCTTTTGCAGCAACCAAACACATTTTTTCCGACTACCCATAGTCGCTCTTCCATATATCTGCACGGCACAATTTAAAATACCGTCGTTCCACAGTTTCATTCACATTAAACTCTCTGTATATTTCATTATCGCACTATTATCTATCAGTTTATCTCCCCTAATTCTGGACGTTCGCACTACGTTTAATCCTTCTATAAACCCACTTTTGCCCCAAACCAAAAAGTGGTCAGATCCACACTCCGACCCGCGCATTACTTTTGTATCTCACACCAGGTTTCTAAGCCGCTCATCAAGTCAATCATACTTTAGAATCACCTCTTTGCCATGTATAGATTTTTATGTTTAAACCACGAATTGCATACACACAGGTTTCTCTCCAAACAGATGTTCACTAGACGTTACCATTCTCATTAACTCCTTGGTCTCCGAACTTTCCTAGGACGCGCTCAAGGAAGTACGAAGT
This sequence comes from Vesta saturnalis, assembly GCA_036346205.1. NCBI lineage: Eukaryota > Metazoa > Arthropoda > Insecta > Coleoptera > Lampyridae > Vesta > Vesta saturnalis. Next base: position 782,974 of record JARFJB010001506.1, read on the forward strand.
AGAGACAGAGACAAGAAAGATAAATAATATAAACGTGTATACGGCGTGTGCGTGTGTGTGCCGCGCGGGTGTGGTGTGCATATATATTTTTTTAACTTAATTTCAAGTACATTTTAAAATATTCTTGTAACAATGATAAATAAATAAACCCCTTTCAATAACAAACCCAAACATGGGTTTGTTATTGAAATCGGTTTATTGCAGGTAGATACATTAAGCATGTACTGGCCGCTTACTTCAATCTTAAGAGCTGTACACTTTTATGATTCACATTTAGCGTGGCTTGTTGTTTATCCTGTTAACAATTAGTTATGTTCTCTGTTTACTTGCACACAAAATAATATTTTCAGTACCAATATACAGGGTGTTCCCCATTTAAAATATCAATAGTTTTTTTCTTTTTTCAGGTCATATTTTTTCAATAATCCAAGCTTTGTATCCATGTATTCAAGATTTACCAGAGTATTTTTATAATAATCTATTATTACAATAATATACAGGGTGTATAATAGTTTACCAAAATATTTAGAACATAATATTTTCCATTTTTTAATCGTTCGTTTCCTGTAGACATATCAATATTTGTTAACCAATACGATTAATCTAATACAGGAACGTATCGATATGATGTACACTGTGTTGGCTACAAGGATTTACATGGTAAGTATTACTCTCAATATTATTAAACAATGGCATTACACCGAATAATAAGTAAGACATAGTGTGAAGGTTTTCCCATATGCGTTCATATGGTGAGTTGCAATAGAATTTATTCCTTAATAGTTATTTCAGTCAGGTGTTCAGTAAGTGGGAAGTCTGTATTATAAGTGTTTTTGTAACTGCGGTTTCATATGTTAGTTGTGTTAATCGGGCTATTTCCAGTTTTTTTTTGCTTTTTAAGGCGACGTTTCGGAAGTGGACTCTGCTTATTGAAGCCCGCAACAGTCATCTTAAAACAATTTTTAAATTTCTTGATAAGAATATTGAAACTGCACATATTTATCATCTTAGAGGTTACTAGTTGATCGCAGGAGGTATAAATACCACGATCCCATCGAAACGGTTGGAGCCAACGAACAAGAAGCCAGACAATTTCTTGAAAAACCACAAGAAGTTAACATTGTTCAATGTAGGGTTGAGGCTGAGCGCGTAAATCGTAGAAATGGTAGATGGAAGAGAATAAACGGTAAAAAATTATTGGGCTTTCCACACGTCTTACCGTAGCAGACTTATAAGATACAACAGTCGGAATTTATCAGTTCAGTTTGTCACCTGGATATATCTAGGACAAATTACAAAGAGAAGAAGACGGTGAACTACAATTGGACATACTTATAAACGAACTGGGATGCATATTCGTAAACACCCGACGCGTTAGCCACTCGGGAAGTTTCGGCTGCCACTCGTATGTACCCGACGTGTCGTGACGACTCATCTGGTATGTACAATGCGGCAACAGTATCGTTTTGAACTTCGAACGGTTGTCATTGATTAGAACCAGAAATGTCCAAACTAGTTTAGATTAGATAAACAAAACTACTGTAACCTAACAGAAGGGGTATGTGTACATTTACCGGTAAATGTGTACATTCACCAATTACGAACATTAACCGTAACATATATATGTAATTCATTCATATTATACCTACATTACATAAAATCGTTTAAAATTTATTCGAATGTCTAGTAAATAGCAGACGCGTACCAGTCTGCTATATACAAGCCTTTCTTCGGGTTGCGTTCTACAGCGGACGCGTCTGCCGTTTACAAATTTGCAGCCGGGATTTATGAGACTGCGATTATTTTCGTGGTTCAAGAACGCGGCTAAATACTTGCATTAGGTATATAGCGTACAATAATCAAATAACATTAAATAATGAATTTCATATATTTGGGTACGATTGTACAGGTGTCCCAACGATAGAGTAAATAAGTTTATGTAACTAGAATTATTTGTGTAAATATTGTATGGACCATGGGGTAGAGGTAAAGTGTGCATTTTTTAAAATATTGGAAGTTATACAGGGTGTGCCAGAAAAGCAGGACGTGAAAAAGTATGATTTTTTAAATAGAACACCCGTATTTGATTTTAGTTTTAATTCTACGTGTCCATAAAAACATATTTTGTCATACAAAAGATTGGCTGAAAGTTTTAGTTCTTGAGATATTCGCGTTTAAAGATTATTATGGTCATTTTCGTGGGGTTGATGAATGGGCAATTGTTCCGTTATTTCACAATAAAAAAATTGATATTTCGTGTGAAAATGAGTGATATTATACTAACGTTTAGACCGAGTAGTATTTCTAATTTTCTCAACAGGGTGTTTGTTATAACCATTCAAATTTGAAAATTCTCAAATTAAAAAAATCAGTTTTTTAATTGCACACCTATATATTTTATTTCATTTTATTCGGGATTAAAAATCTATCATTTTGTCAAATATATCCTATATCTATCTTTGATAGTTTTCGAGTAATTTGATTTTTCACACTAGCTACTTTATTTTCGATAACATTGCATTGCGTGGATCTTGGTAGCCATGGAAAATAATAATTGCGTTACTAAGATACAAGGTTTCCTACTTGTCAAAATAAACACATATTAAATTTGTCGTTTTCGCATTTAACTTGTTATCAATTCTTGTATCAATTATGGATTATTCGACAAATGAATTAATTGATATGATATACGTGTTGCGAGGCTGAAAAAACCGTTTATTGGCACAACTAATCTACAAAATGAAATATCCTGAACGTCGAATAAAGCCTGTCCGGTAGAACTGAACGGGTATCGGATTAACAAGGAGGATTGTCAATATATGGTTCTATTGTGCTTGAAACCGCCTTAATGCTTTGCTGTCTCGTACTTATTGTACGTGACAAAGAAAGATGGATATATTATGAATAATGCCTCTATTTCTGCCGAACAAAAGCGTTTGCAACTTTCACACATAATGACAAGGCAATAAGAATCAGATGCAGGTAGAATAGAAATTCAATAGGTATAATAAAATGCCAGTGGTTCTCAACACTGCTTTAACATTATATAATTTGTGAAGAAATGCAACTTTTGTATAATAAAATAATAATCGATTACTAATTACCTATAAGTAATTTCAATTGACACCTTTCACTTATACTTATAACAACAATAACAAATACATTTTATTATAGTTAGTAAATATTAATTAAATTACAAAGATATACTTTTATAATTAAATGTAAAATTATAATTGTCATTCGGCTTCAGATTCATCACTTCCTGAGTCATCCAAATCTTGGAAAAGATCATCGTCATCACTTTCTTCAGTGTTAACTGTGAAAATAAGAGGTCTTACTTCATCCACAATCTCTTCATTAACAAAAGTATCTTTAATTATTTTATCCGTATGATCAATACATTTTGCCATATTTCCGCACTAACTGTTTTTAATGCGTCGTTCCACGTATTAAGAACATCTTCGTCTTTCGGATGTCGCAACGATACTTTTGTCGTATTTGTTCTTAGTAATGATACCAACTCAATTGGATTGAAATGGCAATGATACGGGCAGGCGCAAAACTTCATGTCCATATGATGAGCTAGCTCATCGATTACATATTTTTCGCATTGGTCTACTTTGTTTCTTTTGGCCAATTCCACTAACTCTGCCTTTGTCATAAAATTTTCACGCTATTTTTTAGCGGTTAACCATTGCTGTATTTCTTCTTTTTCCAAGAAACTTTGACTGCCTTCTCTGCCTTTCGAGAATGATAACTCGCATTGTCAAGGACAATTATTGATGGTTCCTCTAATTTTTGTAAAGTGATTCCTCAAACCATTTTTCGAACAATTCTGCGTTCATATTATCGTGATAATCTAATGATTTATTTTTGTACCGAAAATTAATTGACTTCCGTCGATAAAACCGTTTCTGTTACCTGCTTCAATGATAATAAATCGTTTTCCATCTGATGATTTGTTCGGTTGATGTAAACTCTTTGCACTGTTATCTTGCCAAGTACATTTTGACGTACTACCTTTACTAAATATCCACGTTTCGTCTGTAAAACAAACTGTCTCGAACTTTCGGAGTTAAGATTTTTGAGATACTTTCTCAGAAAAACGTTTCTTTTGGCGACAATGTGGCTTTGTTCACAAAACCGCGTCTATTGTTGGTTTTTGAATTTAAAGCCCATATTTTTAACACTAGAGCCAAACTGGTTTTCCTATTTCATACGCGGTTCTCAATTTTAAGAAGTTTAATAATGAATTTAACGTTACGTGTTCCTTCTTCGCGTACATCTCGTATATTAATGCACGAATTGTTTGTTTTCCATTTTCTGGAAAATCTGTAGTGCAAAGTTTGACACGCTGTTTTTCACTGGAGGTTCCAACTCGCCGCCATTTTTTTTAAAGCACAGATTTTCCACCGTCGAAACCGAAAGTTTTAACGCGTTTGCTGTTCTTTGTTGAACAGAAAATGTAGATAATAGTGGACCACCATTTTCTTTTCTTCTTTAAAATAATCGACTGTATTTAAAACTAATTCGCGAATTTCTTTACTCAACTTTTTCGGCATTATATTAATGGTTAGTTTATATAAACGCTTACTCAAAGAATAATGATAATATAGATATTGCAGTTGTTTTATTTATACCTATATGTACCTACTAAATGGTATAATAATCTATTATTAATTACTTATTGTTACAGTATTGCATATTTATTTGGATTCTTTTGTAATTGGAGTACACTAAAACGTCATTACCATACTTAGGTATACAATGAACTTTCTAAATGTAAATTGAAATACCTATACTTAATCGAATATTCATTATTATGAATGGCTTTTATAAATGTTTATTATAAAACTTGCATTCTTCCATAAATTTTAAATGTAATGTTAAAGCAGTGTTGAGAACCACTGGCATTTTATTATACCTATTGAATTTCTATTCTACCTGCATCTGATTCTTATTGCCTTGTCATTATGTGTGAAAGTTGCAAACGCTTTTGTTCGGCAGAAATAGAGGCATTATTCATAATATATCCATCTTTCTTTGTCACGTACAATAAGTACGAGACAGCAAAGCATTAAGGCGGTTTCAAGCACAATAGAACCATATATTGACAATCCTCCTTGTTAATCCGATACCCGTTCAGTTCTACCGGACAGGCTTTACCTACTACTGTTGGCTTGGAAAATTTGATGGATAGATTTGATTCTAGCGGTAGTGTTAAATACTTCAAACGTAAAGTTGTTAATAAAAGGGCAGCTAATGAAGAAAAGAACTTGAAATATTATTAAATATTCAAGAAAATCCCCAAGTGAGTTCTAGAACATTAGCGACGATATTTGATACCTCCAAATCAAACGTGAATCGAACAACGCTGAAGTATAAGTACCATCCCTATCACATTGAGCTTCATCAAGAATTGCGAGAAGAGGATTTTGCAAGACGAATTGAATTCTGCAATATCATTAATCAACGGCTGCAATTAAATAACAACTTTTGTGCTCCATAATGTTTTCCGATGAGGCGACGTTTAAAAGTAATGGGCTGTAAATCGGTATAATATGCACTATTACGCCATTGATAATCCATTTTGGCTACGAGAAGTTCAAAACCAAAATTATTGGTCACTAAATGTGTGGTGTGGTATACTTAATGACCAAATTATCGGTCCCTATTTTTTTGATGATCCATTAACGGACCGCAGCTATTTGCATTTCTTACGTGAAGAATTGCCTGTGTTACTTGAGGATATCAATTTAGAAGGACGACTAAATATGTGGTTGCAACAGGATGGTGCACCTCCACATTTTATCGGGACGTAAGGGAATTATTGAACCAGCAATACCCGGAGAAATGGATAGGACGTAATGGCTTTAAATTATGGCCACCCAGGTCATGCGATTTAACTCCACTGGATTTTTCCTATGGGGATACATAAAAGATCGGGTGTATATTATTAAACCTACAACAAGGGAGGACATGAAAAATAGAATTCGAAGCTTGTCGCACAGTGACCCTCTTATGTTATCCGAAGTGAGACAGAACATGAGAAAAAGGCTCAATATGTGTATTCAGCAAGAAGGCCGTCTATTTGAGCATTTACTAAGACGCAATGTTGAATAATTATTGAATTACTGTTTCTCATTAATAAAACTGTTAATATTCTCGCTTAGGTGGTTTGTTTTATTTCGTCGCAATTGTTTTCCATGGCTACCACGATCCACAATAATGTTATAGTATCGTATGTAACGTAGCTAGTGAGAAAATCGAAATTCCTCGAAAACTATCAAAGATAGATATAGGATATATTTGACAAAAATGATAGATTTTTTAATCCCGAATAAAATGAAATAAAAATATATAGGGTGTGCAATTAAAAAAAATTTTTTAATTTGAGAATTTTCAAATTTGAATGGTTATAACAAACACCCTGTTGAGAAAATTAGAAATACTACTCGGTCTAAACGTTAGTATAATATCACTCATTTTTCACACGAAATATCAATTTTTTTTATTGTGAAATAACGGAACAATTGCCCATTCATCAACCCCACGAAAATGACCATAATAATCTTTAAACGCGAATATCTCAAGAACTAAAAACTTTCAGCCAATCTTTTGTATGACAAAATATGTTTTATGGACACGTAGAATTAAAAACTAAAATCAAATACGGGTGTTCTATTTAAAAAATCATACTTTTCACGTCCTGCTTTTCTGGCACACCCTGTATAACTTCCAATATTTTAAAAATGCACACTTCTTACCTCTACCCCATGGTCCATACAATATTTACACAAATAATTCTAGTTAAGCATAAACTTACTTTACTCTATCGTTGGGACACCCTGTACTTGTAAATCGGGTGCAAGAACATTAGGATCATGTAGTCACGTGGTCGGTATATTATGGTTTTTTGGTTACGCTCGACACGAACAAAATATTCATTTCCCTCAAAATAATCTGTTGAACTTTATTTCGGACGCCAATAACCGACCACTTCAGAACATTGACATAATATAATCTAGATATTTCCATGAAACATCTAATTAATCAATTTCTAGTTAATTTTAATTACTAAGTTTACCTTAATTTTTGACAGGTCTTTAACTCAAGTGGCTGTCCAATGATATAGCTGAGATCGAACATTATTATGAATTGTTTTTTGATACTAACTACAATACTTATTTTCAGTATTATGTTAGACCTATAAAACCGGTCTCTCGATGGCGTTAGCTCTGAAGACACTTGATCTTGTTTCTTTCCTTTCACAATAACATTTTGAATTTATCATACCTATTACTTTGAAACCAAATGATGGGTAGTACCTATTGGCCACGTTAAAGCGTTTGACTGGTACAGTATATTATATGCAGCCTTGGACAATTCAGTAAAGATGCTTGTGCTTTTAAAGCTTACGCCAAGCGGCACTGATGATGGAGGTAGACCTCCGAAACCGGTCTCACAACGGTGTTATCCCTGGGGACATTTCAATGAAGTTTGCTTTCCTTTCGCATTTTGCTACCTTATTTGTCTAATTATTAATATTACCTACCTTTTTTAAAGTCTATATTTAATTTCCATCTGACATCTTAAATGATGAGGGTTAAACTCCGAAACAGTCTGAAAAATATCCTTGTTAATACGAAGAAAAACAATTCCTACTTACTGAACATCTGACTGAAATAACTATTAAAGAATAAGTTCTATTGCAACTCACCATATGGTAAACTCTTCACACTACTTACTATCTTACTTATTGTTTTGTGTAATACCATTTTTTAATAATATTGAGAGTAATACTTACTATGTAAATCCTTGTAGCCACACTTTAAAACACAGTGTAACTCATATCGATACGTTCCCGTACTAGATCAATCGTTTTGGTTATCAAATATTGATATGTATACAGGAAACGAACGATTAAAAAATGGAAAATATTATGTTCTAAATATTTTGGTACACTATTATACACCCTAATAAAATACTTGTCTTTTTTGGGTTCTTTAATGGTATATTTTTAATTATACAATCGAAACGTTTCGATAACACTTACAGTTATCTTTGTCAGTAGATTAGATATACAAAACTATAGTAACCTAACAAGTATTTAAACCATTTAAAACTATACATTCAAAGCTATTTCCTAGCGGTTCGCACTTATCAGAGTTAGCCGCAAGTGTGATTTGAATGAGGTTTGAGAATATTCAGTTGCTATCACAGATAGTGTTGGTTATCTGTGGTTGCTATGTTGCCCATTCAAAACATGTCATCAAATGATGACATTAGCTTTATTCGTTTTAGGTAACGTGGGTGACGTAAGTCACTCCTGTCAATTACAAACCATTGATTTTATAAAAAAACTTTGACAAAGTGCACAATACCCCTATTCATTTTAAAAATGTTATGTTAGCCCCAGGGTTGCCTAAGAGTGAACATGCTCAAAGAGGATATTCCATTTTAGGTCAACTTTCAATTACGAAGTTAGGTGTGTACCCTAGATTCGGTAACCTTGTCTAAGTTGTGTACAAATTAAAATTTATGATCTTTATACAGTTGATGTTTAAAAATGGACAAGGTAGGTAAGATAATTGCTGTGTTTATGTATCACATTTTTGAGGTTGGTATTTTTATAAAACATTCCGTAATTTTAAATTTTAATTCAGTAGTTTGTCTGAATTTTAGATTAAGGTTGAATTTATGCACCTATAATGGTGGAATTTCATGTTCCACCTACGGTAAACATCTTGGTGTAACAACTAGTGGGTGCAGAATTCATGACTGTATGTCAGGATTAGAGAATATATGGCTTATTGATAACATGATATATACAGGAATAAGACTTGAAATGAACAAGAACATCAGAGAAAAGAAAATGGAAGTCAATAAGAAAGGAAATGAGAAAAAGTTATTATTGGAGAAACATTTATCTAAAAAAGGTTAATTCAAAATACATTTTTCATTATTCCTAAAAGTACACTTCAGTTTATGTTAATGTAAATTATAGTTTTTGTTCAAATATAGGTATCATAATAAACTTGCAAAGTAATTTCTTTTTGCTACTCCTAGATGACATGGATTCGTTTTTAGCAATAATGCATATTTTAAAGGAACTTAATTTGTTATTACGAAACACCAGGACACATCATGCATTCCATATTAGCGTTACACATATAACAACAGTTAGACAAACTGAATTCATATCTATAAAAAATTATCCGAACACAGTCAACTAATGTAAAACCCATTTTATCACAACAAACTGAATTTGTCTTTATCATTTAATACACTGTAGTAACTTTAACATATTGTACATTTATCCCAAGTGAATGATTGAATTTCAAACAATCAGTCAACGCAAATGAAAAAATACATTTTCCATTTCAAAGAATTTCAATAAAATTTGTCGGACTTCAAAATGTTTTAGTAGGCTTTTAATATTTAATATTAGTTAATTTACTGTAATATTATAATCACATAGTTTATATGAGGGTCACAGTATATATTTTGAGATGCCACGGAACTAGAGCAGTTTAGAGCTGGCAACACTACATTTCTAAATACAGTAGAACCTCGATTATCCGGACTAATTGGGGATGAAGGTAGTCCGGATAAGAACAAATCCGGATAAGCGAAAAAAATTATAACTAACAGGAAAAAACGAGTACACTCAGTATGAATATTTTTTATTTTGATTTATACATCATAAGCAGCTTTAATATATGTAAATTATTTTTTATTAAAGAAATCAGCTTTTCTTTTTGAAGCTGCTAAATCACGAATACTTTTAAGACATATTAGTTGTCCTGAATTACACTCTTCTTGACTCTCAAACCATTTCATGGTGACATCTAAGCATTGAAAAGCTTCAGAATGTGTTGGACCAATATCTCTTCCCTCGCAAATCTCTTCATCGTCTTCTTGATCACGTTCTTCTGAGACAGATATTTCTTTAATTATTTCCTCATCATTCAAAATTTGAAATCGAGGATCGTTTGCATCGCAATTTAACCATTTGGTTACATCTTCTTCGTCGCAAGCAGCACATATTGAAATTTGACCTATTGTTTCCGCAATGTCTCTTATATCACTTTCTACTGCATTACTGGAACTTACTGTTGGTCTTTTTAAAATTTTGTTCCACGATTTTTTCAAAGTTGACACATCTAAAGAATTCCAGCTATCTGCTGCCATATAGCAACAATCTTTTAAATTTAATTTCTTGTGGAAGTTTATAACCCATTCATCATTATTTTCGTCTGCTAGTAATAATTGTCGAAGCATCTGTTTTCTATATAAACGTTTGAATGTTTCTATTACTCCCTGATCCATCGGTTGTATTACAGATGTGACATTTGGTGGAAGAAATTTTACTGTAAACATTTCATCGATCTGGTTTAAACATTCAATAGATGGGTGGGATGGTGCATTGTCTAGTAATAATAAAGTTTTTCCTCGTTTATCTATGGAGTTTTGATGTTTTTTAACTTCTGGAATAAACTGTTTTTCATACCATCGTTTAAAAATTTCACCATTCATTCAGGCTTTTTTCTGATGATCATATTCAACCGGAAGACTATTGATATTTTTAAAGCATCTTGGGTTCTTTGATTTCCCAATGACAAACAGTGGAAGTCTATGTCTACCTATTGCATTGGCACACACCATTATAGTGACACGTTCTTTACTAATTTTGTACCGTGGTGCAGTATTTTCACGCCTTGATGCTAAAGATTTATTGGGTAGTTTCTTCCAATTCAAACCGGTCTGATCAGAATTATAAATAAATTCTTCGTCGAATCCTTTCCTCTCCACAAAAATGTTCAACGTGTCAATGAACGTGTTTGCTGAAGGTATGTCGGCAGAAAGCTTTTCCCCATGAATTTCAAGTTCCCTGATACCATGTCGTCTTTTGAATTTTTCAAGCCAGCCCGAGCTTGCTTTGAAAGTGGGATCTCCATTTAATCTTGTATTAAAAAATATTGCCTTTTCACACAGTAATGGACCAGATATTGGCTGTCCAGATGAACGTCTTTGTATGAACCACATGAAAATACACTCTTCAACTTCTTCATTTCCTGATTTTTCATAACTGCGCTCTAAGCTTCCATTTTCTGTCATCAAACAGTTAGTAAATTTTAAGATTTTTTCACTTTGTTTTTTTATATCCGAGATCGTTGACGTTCCGACACCATATTTATTAGGCATAGATCGTCCCGATTCACCTCGATTCAAAGCATTGATTATATCTAATTTGTCTTTTATTGAAAGTACAACACGTTTTCTTTTTGTTGACATATCGGTAATTTAAAAAATGAATATTTAAATTGTGTCCAATTTATTTAATTTAAACACAAGAAGCAAACGTCCAACGCGTATTGAGTTTGAACGACTACTTTCTCATATTTTACACGGAACTTGTCGAATGAATGAAACTTGCACAAATCATAAAGCGCATTCCAACACGTAATCCGAATAATCGAAAATCCGGATAATTGAGGTTCTACTGTTGTATCACCATCTTTAACTAGGAAGCTCTGACTGTCACTTGAGTCGCTGCTGTCATAGAGCAAACATGGCACATATGATTTGTCATCGAAAAACATGGCGTTGACAAGAGAACATGTGAGCACAATGATCTACTACGATTTTAAGGTCGGTTTAAGTCAACAACAAAGTCTTGAACGATTGCAACTTGCATTTGGTGATGAAAGTCCTTCACACGCAACTGTGTTTCGCTGGTATAGTGAATTTAAAAGAGGACAGATATCGCTTGTTGATGAGGCATGTGTTGGTAGGCCCTGATCTTCAGTTACTGCTTACTTCTGGAAACATTGAGAGAGTGAGATGTATGATCAACGAAGATCTAAGATGCACCTATCAATTTTACATGATCATCTTCGGATGAAAAATATTGTTACTCGTTGGGTTCCACACACATTGAACGATTTCCAAAAGATTGAGCGAGTAAAAATCGCTTCGAAAACGTTAGAAATGTAAAATAATTATGGTCATCGTATTGTATCTTAAATAGTAACAGATGATAAACTTACATCCCATTTTACGATATTCCTACCCGCCAGGAGAGCCGTGTGTGGATCCACGAAGATGCACCAATACCACAATGGCCAAAAAGCAAAAGGCTGTCAAGAAAGTTATGTACTGTTTTCTTTTGTAGTACAAGATTAGTAAAAGCAAACAAGCTGGAAAATCAACATACAGTCACAGCAAATTGGTACACCGCAAAATGTTTACCTGCAGTTCTCAAGTCGGTCAACATTCACGAGTTAATGTTGCATCACGACAATGCATCGCCACATAATGCACAGCAGCCAGTTGAATTTTTACGTGAAAATAATGTAAAAGTCATTGAATATCCACCCTATTCCTCACATGTAGCCATGTATGATTTCTGGTTGCTCTTTAACCTAAAGAAACATTTACATGGTCGAGGTTTTACGATGGAGGATGCGAAGAAGAAGCAATTCATCAATTTTTTGAGAGCATTCCAAAAGATGACTGGCTTCAAGCTTTTACATTGTGGAAGCTTCGGTTACAAAAGTGCATTGTTGCAGGAGGTGATTATTTTTAACATAAATAAAATCATTTTCGTAAAGTCTTGCAATATTCTTGTATCTCAAAATATGTATTGCGACCCCTTGTATCTCCCTCACTTGAGTAACGTAATTAATCTCTTAGTTTTTCCAATTGTTTCTATATTCCACATAAATTCATAGTTAATGTTTTATAAGTATAATTTGGTAAATAGTCCCGCTCTGTTGTGATAAATTCACTATATCCACATTATGATCCATACTTGCAGTATTAACTCAACCTTCAAAAAATTTATTTATCTTGTTTAAAAAGAAAAGTAATTCTACTTTAACTAAATTAAGATGATTTTATAGAACAAAAATAAAAAAAGAAAAGTATTCAATTAAGTTTTTTTAATTATTGTTGGAATCCTCTTTTTATATGAAATTGATGGCATCGTTCAATATTATTTAATTTCAGATTGTCCAATAATGACATGGTAAATAATGTTTAAACGAATGTATAAAAGTGTTTATTTGATTGTAATAAAGAGAGTACATGAAATGAAACCTATAAGACATTTTACAGAATGGTAAATCACACAGCATTTGCTTATGCTTGATGTGATTACAGAAAAGTAATAAAACAGTATCTGCATTGTTCTATTTAAAAATTTACAGAGTCAGTAATTGCAGTTTCTTATAACATTTTTCAGGATAGTAAACAGTAATCAATATGACTGTTATAACACCTGACAGAATAGTAAATAAACAGTATTCACATTGTCCTTTGTAAAATTTTACGGAATAGGTATTTGCAGTCTTTTTGTAAAATTTTATGGCATAGTAAACAGTAATTCCTAAGTGTCTTTTGTAAAACTTTACAAGACAGTAAATAAACAGTAAACAGAAAATGTGGCGAGATACTTAAAATGGTAAACTGAAAAGGTCTTCAAAACAATAAGATAAACTGAAAAAGTATTTAAGTAAAAAATGTTAAAAAATAAACCTTACAATCTAACTAGTTAAAAGAGCTACATTGATTTCTTTCACCATTTTAACACGGTGTAACATTTTTTCTAGGGCAGCTCTTGGAAGAGGCATAGTAGAATACCAAACGGGACTATCAGGGACACATGACCTTTCAGGTAATAAATAGAATACATCATTCCGAGTCTTGACACTCTCCGGACTAAAAGAGACACCATTAGAAGAGATAAATATACTATAGTAATTTACCATTTGGATAAGTAGAATTCGTACAGTTTTACTGGGCAACGTAGTGGATTTTCCTCATTCTCTTGTTGTTCATAAACTTTTTTTTTGCGTTGAGTTGTATCTATAAATATTATTTTATATTATTATTACTATCGATATAAGTAATTTAACCTGTATTATTTGTTTGTGGTGGATAGAACCGTAATAATACATTTCTCGATCCAGCTACCTTTGCTGTACCAGGTTGATTTGGGTTACGTTTCCAATGTTTCATAATATGAGAAAATGAAAGTTGCATGTGCTCATCGACAGTCTGAAGTTAATTTACAATTATTTACGATTAAAAACTCTTACAATAACAAACCGTTAAATTGAAATGTTTTGTGTTAAAAAACATCAAAGTACTCAACAAAACATGAGGAGAATGTGCTCCTAATTGTTTACTTTCCCACAGGTGCTCCTCTTCGACACGAGTAACAATGTAATCTAAAAATCAAAGACATTACAATTATGTTAATGGTTAAAGTGAAACTTACGTGAATCATTGTACAACACAGAAAACTTCTTGGCTACTTCATCAAGACAGTCAGTAAACTTTTCGTAATATGAATCACAAAAGATGTTGTCAATTCTCGCATTTTCGAATAAATATTGTTGGATACCTGTTTTAAAAATTAAATATTCACATTACATGTTACTTGTTTATTAGCTAAGATATATTTAGAGGAGAGTGGGTGACAACTGAGAGAGGGAACAATGAGTCAATTTAAATTTTTGAATATTTTAGAGCGAGCGCAGTGTTATTATTTTGTAGTTGTAATTGTTCGTATTTCATAGCATAATTAATCTTGAGAAAATTTCGGAAGTGTATAAATTAAATAATAACAAACCAATAAATTTAAATCAATTTTTGATTATATGTGGTTGGTATCTAAAGTCACTATTGGCATTTATGTGTATTTTTAGGAATTTTGTTTACAAAGTATAAATTCATTTACTTCAAATGTGAAAGTAGAAATTTTTCATACGAAGGTAAATGTGGTGCCACTGAGAACAATAGCACCTTATGGTCCTTATGGTTTATTTCATGGAAGTATATGTTGACCGTTAACAGTAGACTTCTGGATTGAATTCTAACCAACCAACAGTAATGTTAAGGTGTAAATAGTCAGTTCACTCTTTAGTTTTAAATATAGCAGAAATCATAAAGACTCACCATCTGAGCTTTATCTGTACTTTTGAGTATGTTCAATGTACCAGCAACAGTAAAATTAAATTCGATGTTCTTGCATATATCTTAAAAACAACAACTTTTTCACATTATAAGTTAACACTAATGGATAAACGTTTCCACTCCTTACAGATCATAACGATGTCTCTTATTTTTATCAAGCCTTTGTATCATATTACTACAAATTTATTGCAAGTGCAAGACGGGTCAATGACATCAACGAAACCAGAATTATCAAGTGAATATGTAAACATAACTGTTAAATATCATTCTACAGATGTTTCAAATTCTGTTCAAAATGAAAACCTAACCAAATAAAAGACGTTAATTCCTTTTCTAAAAAGGGATGGTGATTCTAAATTAATTAAAAAAAAACCACTGATAATCAGCGAAAAAATCGAGTTCTGTGATTTAAAAGCAGCTAAGGCATCATCTTCATGCGTATAAATTAGATCCGATGACTCCGAAGGAAAAACTGCTACAATATTTACAGCCAAAATTTCCAGAAATAGAGTGTGAAAAATTGAACTCTAAACATCTGGAGCGGCAATTCGTCCTTTAAAATTACAGTAAATACTAGTGATTATGAAAATGTATTGTCACCATTATTATAGCCTGCTGGTGTTCGTTTAAATAGGTTTTTTCATTTGAGACCTTCTCAAGCCAAAGAAAATTAACAAATACTTCAGATGGGACGAAGAATGTATGTACAAATAATCAAAATGCGACCAAGAGTTTACATTCCGACCAATTAGACAACAAAGTTAGTATCTTTCATGGTAATATTCAATGTCTCTGAAATAAAACTGATCAATTATCTTCTTTTCTTAATAAATACCAGTATGATGTAATAGGT
Organism: Vesta saturnalis; assembly: GCA_036346205.1. Lineage (NCBI taxonomy): Eukaryota > Metazoa > Arthropoda > Insecta > Coleoptera > Lampyridae > Vesta > Vesta saturnalis. The sequence goes on from JARFJB010001506.1 coordinate 798,812, forward strand.
ATTTCAGAGCACTGGTCAGATGAACAATGTTTGAAATCAATCCAAATAACAGAATATAATTTATTAGCTTTCTATTGTAGGGACACTTACAAACGCGGAGCTGTGTCAATATTTGGGAGAAAACATATTAAATTTAAGCTGTTGGATTTAAAATACTTTTAGGATGGATCTCGTGGTATTGAGTTATGTGGAATTGAGATGGTTGACTCTAAAATAATCCTTGTTTCAATTTACAGATCAGGTTTGGGTAATTTTGAAAATTTCATTGTTAAACTAGGGATGCTTTTAATTCGTCTTTCATTCTATAATAAATCATTAGTACTAGTTGGCGACTTCAATTATATTTTAAAAGCACAGTTATCAGTTCAAATTTAAAGAAATTCTTAAATCTAATTAGTTCCTTTGGGTTATGACTGCTTATATTTGATTTTACCAGAATAACACCTAAGTACGCAAAATGTATTAATAATATAATAGTTAATCTTCATAATGATAATGTAGTAGAAAGTAGTACTATTGATCCTTGCTTGAGTGACCATCTTGGACAACTCCTATACTTTAAAAGTAACAACACTAGTAATGTGACAAATAAAAAGTGTCATTACTAGAAAGCTTATTCTATCGGGATATAATAGACTGACACAGTATCTGGCAGAAATTCATTGGTTTAAAGTCTGTACAGTAACTAAAAATGCAAATGAATTAGCGTCTTTCTTTATAAATATCTTCACACACTTTGTTGGTCACTGCTCTCTTTATAAAAAACGTTTTAATATCCGTAATCACAATAAATCCTGGTTTAACAAAGAATTAGCTGATATACGTGATATGCTATTGCTGGTAAAAAGTATGTATAATTGTAATAGCAATAAACAACTATTAACACTGTCCGTCGCTTTGCATAAAAATTATAGACAGAAACTTAAAATTACCAAAAAATTGTTTTATAGTTTCAATAATTATTTTATTTTATGTTCAGAACAATCTACCCGTACACTACACCTCAATAAATTTACGCTATAGACTTACTTAAATCGTTTTCGTCTCCGGATATAGCTTTTGAAATAGATACTGTTAATGTTATAAATTCTCTGAGCAATTCTCAACGTTTGGATTATTATGGTATGAATAGTAAAATGTTAAAGGATAATGTAAATTTATTGGTTTTCCCTGTAACAATATTGATAAACAGGTGTTTTCGAAAAGGTGTCTTTCCCGATGTTTTAAACATTAGTAAGGTTTTACCTTTATACAAAAAGGACAATAAGGATAACGTTGAAAACTACTGTCCTATTTCTATCATACCAGTAATATCAAAAATTATTGAAACTGTTATCAAGAGTAGTTTAATGCAGTACTTGAAGTAAATAATCTTCCAACTCAAAAGCAATTCGGTTTTCGAAGGGGTCTCAGTACATCTAAAGCTGTACTTTCCATTATTAATGAAATTGTACAGGGTCTAGAAGAAAAAAAACATATCAAGCTGTCTTTATATGATCTGTCTAAGGTCTTTGACTGCGCAACATTACTATATAATTAGAGGCAATTGCTTAGAACTACTGCGACCTTACGTTGAGAATAGAAAACCACTAGTTTTCTGTAATAACTTATTTTCGGAAATAAAAAAAATTGACCTTGGTAAAGCCGAATGCTGGTTTACAGCTAACAGATTAAAGCTAAACAAAGAAAAAACCCAATCACTACTAATTCTTAAAAGTCTCAGTCAAAGCAATGAGCAACAAAATAGTGTGAAAATATTAGGTGTTTAAATCGACTGCCGTCTTTCCTGGTCTAGCCACATTGACAAACTGTATAAGAAACTCTAGCATTCACAAGATTGAATAATATTGTTGAAGGTTCAGTACTAAAAACTGTATATTATTCTCTTTTCCACTCTCATATTGTTTACGGAGTTGTGCTGTGGGGTAATTCATCTGAAGCTATCCGAGTTTTCAGATTACAGAAATGTGTGATTAGGTTATTAGCAGGTCTGGGTTTTAGAGAACACTGTTTATCAACTTAGGTATTATGCCACTACCATCATTATTCATTTATTACACACTATTAGAGATTCATTCCGAAAGATACATACCATGTTGACACATTATGACATACATACCTATGAAACTCGAAATAGTAAAAATTTGTATATTCCGAAATTTAATTTATCAAAATCTCAAAAAAATTCTTTACAGTTAAAGTATTACAATATTTTGCCAAATTCAGTCAAACTACTGTCTTATAAATCTTTTAAAAGCCAAATTAAGACATACCTTATACTCATAAGCGTTACTATACGGTAGAAGCTTAGTTTCAAAATAAATTTATTCTTTAATTGGTTGATTTTTAAATGTCGTTTACACTTTTAATTACATGTTGTTGGTTAATACTAATTGTAACGTGATATATTTAGGTTTTTTTGTATGTGTATACAATGCTTTTGTATTTAAGGATTTTGACATTCCACAAATAATTGCGATTTTTTGATGTGGTTTAATAAATATTATTATTATATCATTATTATGGATGAAATAGTGCCCAAATTCGTGAATAGATGTGGTAAGTTTCCGATTTGGTTAAAGAAGGAAAAGGTTAAAAAAATTTCATAATATTAGCATCACAACAAAATATCTACTCCATAGAATTCAACTTAAATCATTTATTATGAACTTATACACCAAATATATACAAATGGCTATATAAATGCATCCCAAGGGTATTTGGTCTCATCTTACGAACAAAAAGCAATATTTATTTGTATTTATATGCATGTTTTTACAATTATCAATATCACTTCAATTTAAAGTTGCAACAGTGACATAAGTTAACCATAAACTTGTTTGAAATTTACCACATGTTCCATTCAATCCATCAATATATATGTTTGTATTATAATTCTTACAGCTACATGTTTTCATAAGTCACCTTCCAGCTTCAAGTGTACAGTGACAATTTTCGAACTTAAAATTGCAATACTCAAACTTACTTGAAAAACATGAAAATCAAACAATAAATTTTAAATTAAGAGAATGAAAGGAAGATATACAAAAATTAAATTTGCAAATAAATTTTGATCTCTCACTAACGTCATATTCTGATTATAATTTGAATTTTAATTACAAACATTACTCTTTTGCATTTTGGAATTTAAACCTTTTGGTGCATAAGATGTAAGAACCCGAAAATTATTTGTAGTCCCTGTGGTGTGGGAGACATAATTTTTCAAAGGCTGGTTTCAGGTGCTGGACTGCTGCAAGCGGACGATTACGGCGATTGCCGTACTTGGTACATGCGTTAACTTTTATGTAAGGACCTGCAGTCCCCACTCCTTTGCATTTTGTCTGCTACAAACATGTGGGAATATATGCACTTTTTATGCAGTTGTTTACCCATTCCTTTCGTCTTTTGCTGTGTTATTTTATTTTGACGATTTATTACTGTATTGATGACTTTGTATTTTAACCAAAAAATATTTATAATGAACAAGAGTTATATAACGTTTTAATCAATAGCAACCATAGTGACTTTGAATTTATAGAATCAGAACATTCGATTTTAAATAACGACAATCAGTCTGAACTTTCAGACTTGGATTGTAATGCAAATAAAAATAATGATGAAAATTATAAAGTATATGAATCAGAAAACTCTGGTATCAGAAAACTTATACCAGAAATTCATGCATTTCCTGATGACAATTTCTGGATGTAAAGCAAATCTCGGGGATTCCCCTTCTGTTTTGGAATGCTTTGAAATATTTTTTTGAAATGAGTTGATTGACAATATAGTTAGCGAAAGTAATAATTATTACCAACATCTATTCAACAAAATACGTTTTTTTCGTCATCACATGCTGGACTACTGTGGATCGCCAAGAAATGTATATTTGTATAGCTGTAGTTACTTATGCCATTTACAAAAAAACAGAGAATCAAGGACAATTGGACCACTGACTCCTTCCTTCTCACACCTGATTTGGACAAATTATGCCACGTAGCCGGTGCTTACTTCTGCTAAAAATGACATTTTGGCGATAACAATAATCCCAACCAATATGATAAGTTGTTCAAAATAGGTTAGTGATTGATCAGATCATCTTAGAACATGCTTTAAAACTTACTTGAACCATTTCAAAATTTATGCAATGATGCAAGTTTGGTGCTGTTAAAAGGAAGATTAGCGTTCAAGCAGTACATTCCATCGAAACATCACCGCTTTGGTGTGAAATTGTTTATTCTTGGTACTCTGTTATTATAAAAGCTAGAGAATCGGTTAAAATAGCAAAGATGGTCAGAATTAAAATGTAGAATAACAATTTTGTCAGCCCACCAAGATATTCGAAAAATCGTAAAAATCGTCCATATTTTCAATCGCTCATAATTCATTAATTTTTAAAATAAAAAAAGTTTCAAATACACATTTCATAGATAAACTTTTAAGATAAATATGATAAGCTGGTGGAAAATTTTTTTGCCTTATGTTTTAAGCTACGACCCAAACTTACTTTCTTTTTATGCAATCATAGGGACTCAATAGCCTTTTTTTTTTATTTGAAAAATGTATGGTTTGCCATATTTTTTATCTCTCTTTATCTCACAATTTATAAAAAAATCATAATTTTGACATATAGCATGTACCATGAAACCAATACATTTAGAAATCAATTTAAAATTATTTTAATAACATTAGAATCAATTAAATTACAACAGACTATAACAGAATACACAGAAAAAATATTAAATAGTAATAAAATAATTTATACCCTAAAGTCATAAAAGGGCTTCAAAATGTCCACCATTGTTTTGTACACATATCTGACAACGTCTTAATATTTCTCTTTGCACTTTTAATTTACTTTTTTTAAATGGCAACCATAGGTGGCTAAGAACTAGTGGTGGCAATTTTTTTCGAATATTCCAATGTGTAATCGAGAATTATTCGAATACTTAATAATACCCTATTCGGATTAGAATAAAAACGAATAAAATGAATAAAATAATGGCCAGAACAAAGAAAATTGGTTTACTTAAAAGAATACTTTAAATTACGAAGAAGGAGAACTTCGTTGGTTTATTATTGAGAGATGACAGATGGCAAGTATGCCTACTACTTTTGTTTTGATTTGTTTATTTCTCATTTACAAATTTCTTTCGATCGACAATATTTTATGAATAGTAGATAAAACGTTGTACGATATTCATTGCGGCCTTGTTTGATAAACCGCCATCTCGTATCGTAATATGATACGTTACGAATGTTGTTACTTGCAAAATTTGCAATAAGTGCGGTATCGTCGATATGTTGATTTTTCTTGCACATAACAAGAAATAGGAGTTAGTTATTTAATTTAGAAATAAAATGTAATTTATAAATAATACTTCTCACTTTACTTTTTATCGTTATTTATCTGCAGGTATTATAATAATTTTATATATTTTTTTACGATTCTCTAGTGTTATGCCAATGCTAACCTAATGCGTAGTAGGTTTTTTAAGAAAATTGTAATTAGTTTAGACCTTTTTTAGTTTTTTATAGCTGTAAGTGTAAGTGTACCTATTATATTTCTTAACGTTTATTTAATTACAGCCAAACTTTTTATTTATCACCTTAATAATTAGAATTTTTCAAATTAAAAGATTATAGGAATATAAGGAATAAAACTAGTCCAACGAATAAAAGGAGTAAAACGAATACGACGAATAAAAGGAATTTTTTTCTGACTTATTCGAATTCGAATAGTTCTATATTCGAATATTTTTTAACGAATACCCAAATAAGAAACAAATTAAATTTGCCACCACTACTAAGAACTCATTCAATTAACTATTTTTTTCTGATTTAAAAAATGTATGGTTTGCCATATTTTTTAACTCACAATTTATAAAAAATCATCATTTTTATGTATTAAGCAAAATAGCATGTGAAAGTGATAATACCAATTATTCTAATGTGTCTAAGAAGTTACTATTTTGATTTCTTGTCACTTGTGAATAGCAATATTTATTTTTCTAGTTTGTAATAATATGGCTTATTCTTATGAAGATATGCTACTTTGCTATTACATGTTGAACAGCAATGCTAATGCTGCATCTGAATTATACTATCAAACATATATAGAACGGAAACAACCAGATGTAATTTCTACACTGAAATCAAATTAAAAAAATTTGGTGCTTTTACTAAACCTCAAAATGTGCCAAATAAAATCAATGTGGAAACAGAAGAACATGTTTTAGCATATGTTGAATTTAAGCAAACTACATCTTTTGGTGAAATTGCATATGAGTGCAACACTTCTAAAGATGAAGCTCATATTATATTATAACAAAATAATTTGAAACCATATCATCCGCAGGTAGCATATACTTCGTATCTTACAGATTACCAGAAGAGATTACATTTTGCTAGAAGGTTTATTAATGAAAATCTAGCTGACGATAATTTCTCGAAGACTATTCTATTTACGGATGAGGCAAAATTTACTAACAACGGGATTTTGAATAGAAAACACAATATTCAGTGGACGCAAGAAAATACTCATGTTACTATTAACAGAAGGGTTAATATTTGGTGCGGTATTCTCGATACCAAAATTCCTTTACCATATTTTTATGAACAGAATGCAAATACTGCAAGATGCCTATCCTTTTACAAAACGAATTAGACGAAATCTTGGATGACCATCCAATTTTTCATTCTTTCTAATTTAACCGATTCTGTAGCCTCTATAATAACAGAGTTGCCCATAGAATGTGGGTAGATCTTAGACACCCTGTATACAGGCTCTAATACCGAGATAACTCAATTTCCCGAAAGTTGGAAATTTTTCAGGAAGTATCATGCTGACATTAATAGAAAAATATCTAAACCATTGGCTCTAACTTGAGAGGGGGTAATGTGTTGCTCATCGATTAGGAAATAATGACATAAATTAATAGTAATCTGTCATAAAAAAATGATTAGAGATACAGTCCCTACTCAAATTATTAGACTCACTCATAAAATTACCTTCGTTGTGAAATTTATCTTAATTTTTCGCCTTCAAATGCAGACAAACTTGTAGACAGGGTTGGTGTTAGGATTGCCTAATTATATATTAAAAATTTTTAAACATAAAGTGGTCGATAACATAGATTTTTAATTAATTGTTAACTATTTGACAGATACAGAGGTTAGAAGTGTTTTAAGGCGAGTTTTAACAGTTAATTATTTTTGGTTTAAGACGTTATTTTGCTAAGGTTAGTGATTTTTAGCAATAAGTGAAGCTTCAGTAAATGTTCATTTATATTTTTAAGCAAGTGTCAAAGCCATAACTTGAAATATTAATTTGAAATGTTGCTATTCAAATGTGGGTGTTATTTTTTAGATGGGTAAGTCAAAAGATCCAGCAAAAGAGAAAAGGGCTGCTATTGCAGCTTTGTTAAGCAATACAAAATACAGCCAAAGGGATATTGCCTCAAGGTGTGGAGTATCACAGTCCTCAGTACGCCGGATCCATCAAAATATGAATGCGAATCAGTCTACCGATGGTAATCGGAAAGGAAGGTGTGGCAGAAAAAAAGGTGGTGACAGCTAGAGGAAGAAGAACCCTTAGAAATATTGTGCTAGATTGTCGAAGGGAAGTGCTAGTACAATAAAAACAAATTTGAGGAAGCTGGGTGCACTGTATCCATTTCCACAGTGAGGCGAAATCTGTACAACCTGGGTTTCAAATGTCGCAGGCCAATTAAGAAGCCAAGATTAATTCCAGCCATGGTTCAAAAAAGGTTGACTTGGGCAAATGCCCATTAACACTTGACCATCGATGACTGGTGCATAGTAGGTTGAATTAAATCTCTTAACTTTTCTTTTTATTTACATACTTTTTTCCCTATTACAGACATGCTTCAGCGATGAGTCAACCTATCACATTCTGGATGGCAAGTCACAGTATGTCCGGCGTAGGCCAGATGAAAAATTTAACAGCGATTGTGTTATAAAAATTGTTAAGCATCCCATATCGGTCATGATATGGTCGGTGATCAGTGGCAAAGGTCTTGGTCGCCTGCATGTTGTTGAGGGAACGATGCGACAAGACCAGTATCGGGGAGTTTTAGAAAGCAAACTTCTTCCCCAGTTGCAGGAATGGTTTTGCAATGACAGGAAAGTGTTTATGCATGATGACCTTGCCACATGGCCAAATCAATAAAACGATTTTTGGATGAACTCACCCGATATGAACCCAATCGAGAATGTTTGGAAATTTTTAAAAAGGGAGCTGGCTAAAGAAAAGATATCTACCAAGGTTCAGCTAATAGAGAGAATAATTTACCATTGGAACCACAATGAGAACTTAAAAAAAATCGCCCTAAATTGCATAGATAGTATGCCAAGGAGGGTGAAGGCACTAGTTAAAGCCAGAGGCGGTTTAACTAAATATCAAGTTTTTTTTGTTTATTAACTTTTATCAACTAAAATAACTACATAAATAATATATTACTTTTATTTAGCAATTTTTCCTATTATTAACACATCAATTTTTATGAGTGTATATAATGGACAGGTAAACAGTAACCGACATTCCATCATATAGGTGTGCTTATAATAATAAGAAAAAAATAATAATGTCTTTACTGGTTTAGTAGTGTTTAGCAATAATTAAGTATAGTCCGTAAAATGAATGATTGCGAATTTCGGCTTAGCGCTTTATTTGACGGTCATCCTGGTAGTTTGTATCTATTTCGTTCTAACACACAATATTTGGAAATAGAGAGAATGGAATATTACATTATCGTCGCTGCGGGTGGTGAACTAAGACGGACACTATACGTTTAAAACATTTGTATTTGTGTCAGGTATGTTAAAAGAAGATAGTAATATTTGTTTTAGGCGTCTCTTTAAAGACTAAATAGCCTGTTGTAATCCTTTGATAGTGGTATTCAAAAGTTTATTTCGCGTGTTTGTAACTAACAACTGAATGTTATATTCCTTCAATTTATAAAAAAAAATTAAAACGTAATTGAAAATATAATAATATAATTTATTCTTATAAACAAAATTAACTTATAATGAACTACTTTCTAGTACATTAAAGAATGTGGGTCATTAATATATCATTATTTTACACAATGTAGGTTCTTTTGTCTGCGTCAACATTACACAGAGGACCAACATTATCCTTTCGCGACAAAAATACTCATACACATTAAACACCAGTTCATGGCAACGTTCGTTTAAAAACTTTCCTGGCATTTTACGGTTGTTACTGTTGTTGCAGTACTAACGCAAATTTGAAATTTGTACATTACTCCATTGTGTAAAATAATGATATAATAATGACACTACATTCTTTAATGTAATGAATTAGAAAGTAGTTAATTATAAGATAATTTTGTTGTTGAAAAATATCACTAAAATTATTTACCATGTTGTATTCAATTTAATAACATAATTGAATTACAATTATGTTGATAAACATAAGTTACATTATTATATTTTCAAAATAAACTTTTTAGTCATTAAAGAGATGCCTAAAACAAATATTACTATCTCCTTGTAACACACCGGACAATGTTTTAAACGTATAGTGCCCGTCTTAGTTCACCACCAGCAGCGACGATAATGTAGCATTCCATTCTCTCTATTTCCAAATATTGTGTGTTAGAACGAAATAGATACAAACTACGAGTGTGCCGCCAAATAAAGCGCCAAGCCGAAATTCGCAATCATTAATTTTACGGACTATAGTAGTAAACAATGTTTAGTTATTGCACAGATAAAAACCAATAGACACAAGTTCAGATATGAAAACCTGATCTGTTATACCACTTGAGCCTGCAATAATATAGAAAAAGAAAGTAGAAGGTACTAAATGTAGTACTTATAAATTATAAAATTAACATATGTGTGTGAAATAAAGTAATGAAGTTTGTTGCAAGTGAACAAGTTTACAATGCTAATTAAACGTACAGTCAAGTTAGCTTGCTTATTGCATTAATAATAAATATTTTTTGTAGTTATATTTAAATTTTTTTATGTCGTCATCCGCAAATTCAGTTGCGAGTTTGGATGCTTGATATCTAATGCTCGTTTAAAGAAGGTGGTTCTGTGTTTTGGTATTGAAAGCATATATTTAATTTTTCGTCTAATATTTAAATTATGTGCATCTGTCCGATATGTTTGTTTTTTATGTAGGTATGGTGGAGATTGCTTGTCAATAATTTTTTTGAAAATACACACTGCGCGCAGGCGTCGCATATGTGAAATGTTAAGCCATTTGGCCTTTCAGAGAGCATGTAAAACACTTTCCATTTTTTTATTCCGTACGCTAACCGCAAACATGAGTTTTGGACTGGTTGTGTACGTTTCTGTGTTGCACTGTCAATGCATGAAGTATAAACATAATCACAATGATAAAATTTGTTTAATATTAGAGAATCACATAATTGTAATTTCAATCTGTATTACGTAATGTTGTGAGTAAACCCTTCCACTTAGCTGACTTACCTTTGCGAAGTAGCAAATACGTTCCTCTTACAAATCTTCGCTGAATGTAGTTTACAACTGTCGCAGTCGAACTAAACAATTTGTGATTATTGATCCATAAAATGTTGAATTTTGGTAAGAACTGGTATATAATCAAATGGTGTCAGTGTGGTTGTCTCACCATTCCTTAACTTCGCGCATCAGTGAGACATGGTATTGATTTGAATGAAACCACAATATTTGTATAACGATCAAAATTTTTATATTTTTATAGCTAAATGTACAATCAGTTAGAATTGTAATATGGTGTGCTGCAAAACTCATTGTATTGTCTCATTGCTACCGTCTATCCTCTACATTGAATAACCAAAATACATTGCTAACAATTATTATTTTAACCACTGGGTTTCTATAATAATACATTAACACCTAATCCGTAAACTGTACTGTGCTTAGTTTTACATCCATTTGAACATAATGTTTTATTGAATTCCAGTAAGTAAAAACAAAACTTCAAAATTTTGGCAAACAAAAATTGACAAAAAGCATTTTTTTTAAATATGAAGATGGAATATATACATACCTTAACATACGTAGTAAATAGTCTCGCCATTCCTTAACTTTGCGCATCAGTGAGACATGGTATTGATTTGAGTGAAACCACAATATTTGTATAATGATCAAAATTTTTATATTTTTATAGCTAAATGTATAATCAGTTAGAATTGTAATATGGCGTGCTGCAGAACTCATTGTATTGTCTCATTGCTACCGTCTATCCTCTACATTGAGTAACCAAAATACATTGCTAACAATTATTATTTTAACCACTGGGTTTCTATAATACATTAACACCTAATCCATAAACTGTACTGTGCTTAGTTTTACATCCATTTGAACATAATGTTTTATTGAATTCCAGTGAGCAAAAACAAAACTTCAAAATTTTGGCAAACAAAAATTGACAAAAAGCATTTTTTTTTAAATATGAAGATGGGATATATACATACCTAAACATAAGTAGTAAATAGTATCAGGTGCATATTCTTGTCCGTTTGGTTTTCGTACTTCTTTTACAAATAAACACAATGAATAATTTAATTCATCTGCTGTTAATTGTAAAATTTCTGGTTTAAATAACTTAACACGACGGGATGACTTTTCGAGCTCCGCATTTTTAGTTGTCACCCACTGTTTCCAAGCATTGACACCAAAAGTGTACTAAAATTTAACGTAATAAGTCTATGAAAGAAAATGTGAAAATGATATACTTTTAAACACATATTCGCATCAGGTTTTTCGACTGGCTCTTGAGGTGGTGGTGGTTGAGGAGGTGGCATTATTGGAATCTCCATCTGACTAGATGATCGTCGACCTCTTTTACTGGGAGTAACAGCAGTTTTTGGTGGACGTCCTGGTCGCTTCCTACCTCGCATGGATTGACGTTCCATTATTTGATGAATTGGTGGAGTTTCCTCAGGTGGTTCTTCCACAACTAATTAATAAAGTTAAAAGTTATATAAAAATATCTTATACAATTCAAAACATATGCACACAAAACGTTTGTAAGTGCAGGCATCATAAGAAATAGAAACACGCTGTTTAAACAACATACAAATTCTTTCATCTCTATATCTTTCCCTCTGATAAAAATGACTATAATCCTCTGTAAATATGACCTACGTAAAAATAGATTTTTTTCGTTACACTAGTAATGAGCCACATAAACAAATTTAACACTATATTAAAATTGTTTTATAAGCAACACATACGTGTACCAGGCCACCCTAACTGCTTTTCAGTTCTTGTACCAGATCCATTATATTTCATTCATACAATAATATATTAGAAACCTTATTTAATTGGTGCGTTTTACTTTGCACCATATTTCAATATCTTTAATTAATAATGAAATAGTGCGAAAATTATTGAATCTACGTTTACCTCATAGTAAGACGTATTTAAAAGGAGTGAATCAAATCAAATTATCAAGAGATGTCGCTGCTCTTGGTTATGCTGATGTTGAATTTTATAATAATGAAGTAATGAGTCAGTCCATTTGAAAAATACTTGTACCAGGCCATTTTAACTGCTTTTCAGTTCTCGTACAAAATCCATTATATTTCATTCATATAACAATATATTATTAGAAACTTTATTTAATTGGGGCGTTTTACTTTGCACCATATTTCAATATCTTTAATTAATAATGAAAAACTATTAGTGCAAAAATAATTAAATAATAAGACATATTTAAAAAAACTGAATCAAATCAAATTATCAAGAGATGTTGCTGCTCTTAGTTACGCTGATGTTGAATTTTATAATAATGAAGTAGTCAGCCCACTTAAAAAATGTTTCACTTTGCATAATGAAACTGGTGTAAATCATTTAGAAAATGTAAATTACCTACGGAAGTAATAAACTATTGCGAATATGTATGTTTGGTAGTCGCAGTCGAAAACGTTTACGCTTTAAACTCATAATTACGAATACTTATCTTTTATATTTTCCACAGACACTTGAAACAACCATTTCTACTCAAAATGTTAATTCTTTAATACATGAATTTGAAGACATAAAATCTAGAGAGACTAACATTATTATTTACGACACACCGAAGTGCAACTATATAACCTGTGAGGTTCGGCAAACAATTGACTCAGAAGCTGTAAGTAATGCATGAAAGTCAATTGATGAGCATATTAATATAAAATCAATAATTAGGCTTGGTCCTAAACGTTTCACATCCAGTGCATTAAAAGTAATTTTCAATGATGCCAGCACTGTTTTACAGATCTTGAAGAATAAGCACAACAAATACGAAACTACATCGCTATCGTACTTTATTACAAAAGTAAACGTGTTGTACTGTCATTGAAGGAAAGACAAAGTAATGGTGAAACTAATTTAAGTATTAGGTACATTTATTCTAAGTCTACGATTATTAAGGCAGCGATTCAAAAAAACTAGTGTCGCGTAACCTCGGCGTTTCAATTATTATTTTTTACCAGAATAATCGGATTTAAAAAGTAAAATAACTAATTTTTATAATAATATTAGCTCTAATAATTTTGAAATTCTAGCAATTAGTAAAACAGGGTTAAGTAATGTAATTGGTTACCATGAATTTTTCCCCAACAATTATAATGTTTTTAGAAAAGATTGTTTCGGTGTATAAAGACAGATTTTACATCGCCTATAAAGTTTTGCGCTAATTTAGTAGTTAGGAATTTTTAAGCTTGATTAATGTTAGGTAGGAAAGTGAGTGGTATCTGTGACTGTACCAATACGAGAGGACAAGCGGGCATGAATAAATGGGAGAGGGAAGAAGAGAAAGTTGAAAGGCAAAGAATATTTGGAAAAGGGAAAAAGATAATAAGGTCGCCAGACATAACACATACAAGAGAGGAACATGAAGGGAACAGCTCAATAACGGAAAGCGGAAGGAAGAGAGATAAATGGAGGAAATATAGGAATTAATACGAGAGATGATGAAACAGATGAAAAAAAAAGTGCCAGGAATAAGGAAGGGAAGAAGAGAAAGCTGAAAGGCAAATACTATTTGGAAAAGGGAAGAAGATAATAAGGTCGCCAGACATAACACATACAAGAGAGGAACATGAAGAGAACAGCTCAATAACGGAAAGCGGAAGGAAGAGTGAGAAATGGAGGAAATATAGGAATTAATACGAGAGATGATAAAACAGATGGAAAAAAACACGCAAGGAATAAGGAAGAAAATCAAAGCAATGAAATAAGAAATGGGAGAAAGGGAAAACGAGTGGCAGAAAGAAAAGGTAGAACTAACTGATAGGAAAAATTGAAAAGTTGAAAAAGGGAAAAGAAACAAAAACTAATGGCAGAGAAAAGAAAACTGAAAAATACAAAAATATACATAGATCATGACTTAGCTTGGGAAGAAGAGAGTTCAACGAGAAATGATGAACGTGGCGGCAAAAATGAAAGGAGATGGGAAAAAAGTAAGGGTAGGGTACAAAAAAAGGAGGGGATAATCAGAGAAAAGGAGGCGGAGAGGAGAAACCAAAAAGAAAAAACTATGAGGAGCAAGGGGAGGGAGGAGGAAAAAAGAGCAAAAAAGAAGAAAGGAAATAAGAGAAAGGCACAGGAAGACGCAAAGGGGCTAAAGGTAATGTTTTGGAACGTGGCGGGAATAAAGAACAAAGACCAACAATTTTGAGAGGTCATTACGGAACAAGACGTGGTTGGATTACAAGAGGCATGGATGGAGAAAAAAGAATGGGAGGCGTGGGAAAAGGATATGCCAGAGGAATTCGAATAGATGGCACAGCACGCTGAAAGAGACAGTATAAGAGGGAGAGCAAAAGGGGGAATAATAACAGGAGTAAGAAAAAATGGAGACGGAAAGAAGAAGACGAGACAAAACGGAATAGTAGAAAGAAATGTACAATGGGGGGAAACCAAAATATGATGAAAGAGTGGGAGGAGGACAGGATAATACTGAGAGGGGATTTCAATGTGAGAATACGAGAAGAGGGAGGAGAACAAGAAAGGAAGGGGACGGGGAAACGAGAGGCAAAGGACAAAGTGATAAACAAAGAAGGGAAAGAACTAATAGAAATGTACAATGAAAGGGGATGGGAGATACTGAACGGTAATAGAGAAGAAAGCGAAATGGAGGAGTTTACGTATATAGAAGGGATGAGTGAATCGACAATAGATTATGTAGTAACGAACGCAGAAGCGGAAGAATGGGTGAAACCATTTAAGATATGAGAGAGGGTGGAATTGGACCATCAACCCATGGAGCTGATAATGGAAGTAGTGGAAGAAGGAAGAAGACGCACATAACAAAAAAATACCGTCGAGTGAAAACATACAGAATTATAAAAAGGAAATAGAAAACGTAATATTGGAAGGGAAAGGGGTAGAGGAAAGCGTGGAGGAAATGAGAGAGAAGATGGATGAAGCAACAGAGAAAGTGAAATTAAACAGATGGAACGAGGATAGAATGGGTTGGAAGAAGTGGTGGGATACAGAATGTAAGGAGACTAAGAAGAAGGCAAGAAGAACACTAAGGCAATGGAAAAAAAGGGAAGACAGAAAAAGAAGAGTACAAAGAGGCATTAAGAATACGTAGGGAGACATGCGAGAGAAAAAAAGAGGAAGAAAAATGAAATAAGATGAACAAGATTAAGGAAAGAGAGAGAGAGAAGAGCACAAATGAGAAAACAGACAAAGGAATGGGAGGCATACTTCAGGAAATTACTGGAGGGGGAACGGGGACAGAAGGGAGAAGAAAAACGAGACAAACAAGTATACGAGGAGGACGGAGTAATAAAAGAAGAGGAAGTGATTGAGGCAATAAAGAAAGTGAAAAAAGGCAAAGCGGCAGGAGAAGATGGGATACAAGGAGAGGAGTGGATATATGGAGGGAAAACGGTAACAAAAAGAATGGTAGTAATAATAAATAAAATATGGAGGAGAAGGTTTACCGGAGAGATGGAGGGCCAATATGCCCAGTATACAAAAAGGAGACAAAAAACAAGTGGGAAATTACAGAGGAGTTACATTGTTAAACACGGCCTACAAAATATTTGCGACAGTGCTAGAAGGAAGCCTAAAGAAGGAAATAGAGGAAAAGAAATTGTTACCAGAGGGACAGGCAGGATTCAGGAAAGGAAGAAGAGCGATAGATAACATATACATATTGAGACATATGGCAAACAAGGAACTAGAAAAGAAAAGGGGAAAATGGTGGCGGTATTCGTAGACCTAGTAGCGGCATTTGATAGAGTGGAAGTACATGAGAAAAAAAAAGATAAATGAAAGACTGATAGAAAGGATGGAAGAAATTCAACCCAGATCAATATAATACAATATGTAATAAAGATAATCATTTATTACACCTAGTGTTTTCCAATTTACAATGTTTAGTGCAAAAATCCAAAAATTTTCTTGTTAAAGAGGATATCATCCATCTCTGGAAATCTCATTTTCTTTTCCCAGAAACACTTAAGTTAACTTTAAAAATAAAAATCTCCCAAATAACTTTAATTTCGGTAAGACTAACCTTCACATCCTATACCATTCTCTTACTCTCATAGACTGATCTTTCCTTTATAGTGCAATAAATGTAAATAAAGCGTGCAATCTTTTTTATGAAGCTTTAGTAAATCTGTGCCTATAAAAATTAGCAATTGTCACAATTACCCCCCTTGGTTAAGTCTGACATAATAATTTAAAACTGAAGAACTGTTATCTAAGGAAATTTAGAAAATTTTTGCTGAAATTTTAACGCCAACGGTCACTATGTAAGAAGATAGCTTTTGCATACAAGTAATATTTACACAATATTCAAAATTCAGTAATACAAGATACGAAATAAACCATTTGTTTAACTTAAAAGGGGTCAAACAAGGATGCCAGCTCACATGTTTTTGAATAACTTTGAACATGACACTCCACATGATATTATCAATGGTTTTCACGATTACTTCGATAGCGTGTATGTTCAATCTATTTCTGTCCGTATGTCATCTCATGTAAGTAATAAGGTTTGTTCACTGACCAACGTATCTCTACACTACATTTCAGAAGAAGATGTTTCCCAGGCTAAGAATTCTTATGCTTGTGGCGTTGATGGCGTCCCAAATTTTTTGTTATTTATCTATAATATGATACTGAAATTTTCAGTTTCTCCAGACATTTGAAAAGTAGCATATGTCACACCCATTTTCAAAAAAAAAGGTTACCAGACAGCTACCGTAAACTACAGACCAATTGCATTTTTATGTAATTTTTCTAAAGTATTGGAAAGTATCGTATATCAAAAAATTTATAATAACGTAGAATGTTACTTGTCACCATACCAGCATGGATTTGTTAGCGGCAGATCTATTGTTACAAATTTGACTTTAAATTGACTCTGGTAGCCAAGTTGATTTCTAAGGCGGTTGATCAAATAGATCATTATGCTGGCACTTATCCAATTGTATCTATTTCAGCATAAACATTATGTCAAGTATGCTGACCATGTCTCAACTGTATTTATTCCAACTTCAGGTATTCCGCAGGGTTCCACTACATTTTCTTATGTTTGTTAATGACATATCTTCTGTCATTTTGTCTCAATATCTATTATATGCTGATGATTTAAACTTTTACACTAACATTACCTCCAAGTCTGATGGACGTAAGCTACAAGTAAATTTCAACAATTTCAGTAATGTTACTCGTTTGCTTCTAAATGTCTTGTAGTTTCTTATACAAGCAAAACATTACCAATAAACTACGAATATAATATTAATGGTATATCTTTAGAGCACCAAAATGTGGTTAAAAACATGGATGTTTCATTTAACAGGAAATGAAATTTTATTAATCATATTAATAGTATAGTATCCAAAGCCATAAGCCCTATGGTTTTATCTACCGTAACTGTAAGGAAGATGTTCACAATTCAACATTATTTATGTTGGATAAGTCTCTTGTAAGGTGTACATTGGAATATTCAGCTATCCTACTTCATATTTGAAATATTGATAATGTACAAAGAAGATTTCTGAAATTTGCTTCATTTGTATGCGATGGTACGTATCCTCCCCAAGGATATGATGATACCTTGCTGTTATCTAAATTTAATGTTCAAGCTTTACACTCTCGGTGCTTTATAACATCCATTAAATTCCTTCATAACTACTGCACAAGAAGGTTATCTGCAGTTTTTTTATGAATAAGGTCAATTTTATTTTACCTCAGTTAAATAGTAGAAGCATTTCTACATTTTTTATTCCTTTGTATCGTACTGTCTTGCTAGATCTCCAATAGGTACTTATAATGTGTAGAAACTTTAATCAATATAATGATAATTGTGACATAAACGCTCACAATTTAAAATATGTTACTACCTCTGTAAAACAATTTTATTGGCTAACACATGCTATTACCTCTACATATAGGATATGTTTTTTTTTACTTTTTCACTTCATTTAATATTTCTGTATATATATATATATATATATATATATATATATATATATATATATATATGAAATTGTTTTAATGAACAAACAGAAGTTCAACATAATAATAATTAACAGTATTTATTTAAAATTAACTTTAAAATACATAGAGCAAGAAATTAACTCGAGTGGAACTCAAACCCATGACCTCCACTTTGATAGAGTTGGGCTCTTCCAGCTCAGCTATTGAGGAGGCAAGTCACACTCGATTCAACCTGGAACTGTATGTACTTCCCTAGTGACGATGTATTATAATTTTTACACACAATGAAGGGTCACAGTCAACTTTTGTGTATGTCATATGAGCCCACAATCCACTAAGGTTTACATTACAGCTTGTGACTGATTGTTAATTTTTATTTCTTATAAGCAATACTAAAAGATAACTATAGAAATTATATATATATATATATATATATATATATATATATATATATATATAGTATTTTCGCCGTAGCTTTGTTGGTAAGCAATTAGGGAATCTCACTTGCAAACTGTATGGTTCAATATTTGTGAAAGTCAGCGGTACTTTAAAGTTTCTAGATAGGTATTCAACATTAAAGTTGAAATACGCCAGGGGGTTTTATTTTCACTTTCTCTTATCACTAATGAGCATGTCATAAAAATAAACAATAAGCGCCGTTGTCAGAGTAATGATTTCAAAGGTAACGAGATATTGTTGCATGTTAACTGTCAGTTTTACAAATTAGTAGCATTACTTACATTCGAAAATTTTGTTCTATTTGCATCATAAATGAGTAACAAATAAATTAAATTTATTTTATGATTAATATGTAATTATAAAGTAATTTCATATGTACCAGTAAGCTACATTACAATAAATTACGCAGTTAGAGGTCGGTCACTTGTCAAGTAACGGCGTTGCCGGAAAGATCTTTCTTATTGATTACGCGTGTTTATCTTACAAAGCAAATGCCCGGTGAAGTTTTAAACTCCCGATCTCAAATGTTTGTTATAAAATAATTAAAATATTGTGAACAAGAGAAAGAAAACGGCGGTGTCTTGATTTCCGTGCTGTCTGTACAACAGGTAATGAGTGATGTTTTGAGTGTTTTGTTAGGAACTGTACGAAATATAATGAAGCATTGCGTAGTAAATAATATTGTAATAAACTTAGCAGAAGACGATGAAAATGACAGCGAGAACGACGACATTGATAGTGAAAACAACGAACAATGTGGTAATGAGGAGATCAATGATAGATATTTTCATATGTAATGTCCTACTGACCTAAATGCACCTAACTAATTTATAATGTATCCCTTGTTTGTATGTATCGATTATAACAAATAAATGGTTTAGAACCCCTGACTTTTTACTTTAAAGTTTGTGTTAACAAAAACAGAGCTCATTATTCCATTATCTGCAAACAATACGTAATGGTGTTGTTTACCTGATTATTGCTCGAAGCGATCAGACATGCCCAATAATTTAGGTATGTATGATATATATGTTAGAAAAGGACAACACTGTAAGAGTATGTCATTTCTGAAATCAAGCGCTAATCGCTCAGTAACAAAGCTACAGCGAAAATACTTTATATATATATATATATATATATATATATATATATATATATATATATATATATATATATATATATATATATATATATATTTTATTCCATTACTTTTACTTTTCTAATTATATTATTTCTGTAACGCTTTTACACATACTGATTATTATTATTATTATTATTTTAATTCTTCTCTTACTTCATTTTTGGGTAGTAATTTTATCTATCTGTATACATTCGTGTTATTGCCGTATTGATATATTTCACTAATTGGTTTATACTGTTGAAAAATAAAGGATTATTATTATTTTATAAATTGTTTAATAACGCTAACATTAAAAGTTTTATTCTTTACTGACGTATACTTTGTAATGTATATTCAAATTCACCCCACTTTAGTGCCCAAATCTTTATTTTACTAAAAAAATCAAAATTTTAATAATTATTTATTTATTTTATTATATATTATTGTTGAAGGATACGGGAAAAAGCTATTTTACATTTTTTTTTTAATTTTTGGAAGTTTCATAAAAGAGTATCGTCGGTAATTAAAAACGTATATAATTAGTAAATCTTCTTTATTTATTTATAGGTTACATATAAACTTAAAAGAATAATAAAATATAAAAAAATACATAATTCTATGGTCAAAAATAATAATAATCATCAATAACCATTGCACCTTACAATGAAGCAATTTTTTTTCATTGGTGCACAAATACACACCACATGTGTGTACTTGATGTGTGGTTTTGATTGAATTGCACTGTCACTACACATTTTTCGTCATATATTACCCAATGTTGGCCAAGGTTTCCCAATCGTACGGCATCGGCTACGCTGTAATTATATCCTGGAGTCATCTTTCTGCGTTCTTTGTACGCTGACTTTCTCTGAACCATGAAACTTTGAATCAAAATGTACCACTCGATTATCTTTCCATTTAAAAACTTATATATTAGTGTTTGAAATGCGATAATCATATTCTCCTCTTTTTAAATTTTTGTCCTCTTAGATTCACAGGAAACCCTTTTCGATTGCTTCATATTATTACACAGGCTGTCTTGTTCAGTTTAATTTCAATCCAGTAGATTGATAGAAGTAAAATAATTGTCGAAATATATAATTTTATTGATATTCCAATACGGTTGACGCGGAGAAAGAACCACTCGTCCACCAAGTCCAAACTCTTCAAATTCCTTTTGTAATTGTTTGTCTTTTCTTTGGTATACCTCAAAGCAAGAAATAAACCCATTCTAATCAGCGATACACCAAAGGTTGTATACGCGTTTGATTGGTTGTAACGAGTTATATTGCTTCAGAGAATTCCGACCTTTGGATCTAATGATACTCTCATCAATCTCATGTTTCTAGTTGAGTTGTACATGCGTCCAAAGTTTTCAGTTAAAGTATCCGTCAAAGGTCTCACTTTGTAGTTTATCCTTGTTATTTGTGGAACTACAATACTGTAGAATTTCCTCAAATCGATTCCTTGTCATACAATTTGTAACAAGTGGTATTCCTAATTTGGTACTAGTTAGTTTGGTGCTAAAACGTCATGGAAATCACAAAACGTATCAGTCCAGTAATTTTATAAGAAAATGCCAGCAACAAATTTTATTTTGTGGTTACAAAAAGGCACCGAATTAGCACCAAATTATGGCATATCATCCTAATAGCATGCTTTGTTATGCTTTGTTTTGTGATTTCTATAACGTTGTCCAAAAATTTTATAAAAAATGCAAGAATCAACTACCATTTTATAGTAAAAAATTAGCACCAATCCATTATTCATCCGTGATTACCTTAACGTTTCAGCATTTTATAAAAAGTGTGACCATCAAATGCCATTTTAAAGTTAAAATATAGCAACAAATTATGGTATACCATGCTTACGTTGTTAGGTTTCCATAATATTTTAGTCCAAAAATATTATGAAAAATATACGAGCAAAGTAACACCAAATTAAAACAAAATTATAATATATCAATCATCCTGATACTATGTTTTGTTATAATAAGGTTTCCATGATTTTCATTGCGCTTAATCCAAACATTTTATGAAAAATACGGGCAACAAATCTTGATTTGGAGTAGCAAAGTGGCAGCAAATTATAATGTATCAATCATCCTGATACCATGCCTCGTTATAGGGTTTTGTAAAGTTTAAGCCCAAAAATATTATAAAAAATACAAGTAACTAATTTCACTGTAGGACAGCAAAGTAGCACGAAATCATGATGCAAATAATTTCGTTACAATTGATACCTAAATACTTGTACGATGCTAACTTTATGTTAAACAGGCATAGCCCTTAACTTTTTATTAATGATAGGCACATCAATTTTGTTTTGTGTTAACGAATTAGTACCAAATTATGGAATAGGTTTCTAACCATTGTACCAGTTTTAGTGTGTTAAAAATAAAAAATTAAACAAGTGTAATAATAGTCTTTATGGTATTTGTACAAACAGAAACTTTTATTATAAACAGAAATAAGACTTTCAGATGTATCCGAAGGCCTCCAAGTTTTGTAAGCTTTACCACAGTTCAATATCAGATTTCTAAAAATTTTTAATATATTACTGTCCATATTTTGATTTTATTATTAGTGAAAAATTTTAATTGTTATTAAAGTAATTTAATGACAATAAATACCATTGAGTTACAAGTGATTTTTTGGATTTATCAAAATGATTTAAAAAAATTGCAATTAAAATTTATTTTAATAAAAGGTTTCATAAGCATATCTTCAATAATACAGTTTTTATTTAGAAAAACGTTTTGGATGGTGTTAAACCCTCATCTTTTAAATAAATCTTTACATATACAGGGTGTACTAAATATCAATGTACTTATTTTGAAGGACGATTCCTACAAAAAAGTCATATAAACATGGGCCCGATTCTCAACCGATTTTGAGGTATTCAATTTTTCATATTTTTTTCCAATTTTAGGAACATAAACTTCTTCAGGAATAAACTCAGAAAATATTGATACATGATTGTAAAGGGGATAAAATTTTCCGTTAAATGGTGTATTAAAAAATTATATTGTCATCCATAAAGTTAAATTAACATAAATAGTAACTGTATCTATGACAATTTAACTCAACAACTAGTTAACATATAAATACATATAAAGTTTAATTTGAATGGAATTCTAATCTCTCGGTAGCTCAGTTGGTTAGAGTTCATGTCTAGATAACAAGAGGTCGTGGGTTCGAATCCCGTTCGAGAAAATCTTTTATGTAGTTGTACACATACATAAAAAATTTATCTCTTTACCATGAATACAAAATTCATAATTAAAGTTTTCATATGTCACTACTAATATTAAAATTAAAAAAAAAAAACATTACTTACATGCTTGTTAGGTGTGAAACCTTAACGACATTGCAGGCTCACTTAACATATGCATAAATAGTAACTGTATCTATAACAATTTAACTCCACAACTAGTTAACGTATAAAGGTTAATTCTAATCACTTGATAGCTCAGTTGGTAAGAGTTAATGTCTAGATAAGGTCATGGGTTCGAATCCCATTCAAGATAATCTTTTTATATATTTATACACACAAATAAAAAATTTAAATTAACATCCTTCAAACATAAAAGTTTTTCATTTTTTTAATTTTTCTGGTAAAACATTTAATGAAATTGTAATTGCCGGCGTTATTTAAATGTGAACATTTTTAGTTTGAATGAGTTAAGTTACTTTGTGAATGACAATATAATTTCTTTAATATACCATTTAACGGGAAATTTTATTCCCTTTACTATAATGTATCAATATTTTTTATGAGTTTATCGCTGATGAAGCTATTTACGCCAACATGTCCCTAAAATTGGAAAAATTATGAAAAATTGAATATCTCAAAATTGATTGAGAATTGGACCCATGTTTATGACTTTTTCGTTAGAAATTAGTTAAAGAATCATTCCTCAAAATGAGTACATTGATACACAGGACGCCCTGTATGAATAAAAAATACAACATAATTGTTATAACTTACCTTTCTCAAATTTCCACTTCTACCCTAATTGATTGTACCTAATTAATTAGTTGAAAATATAATTGTTTTTTATTCTTTTCACAATTCGATTTTTTTTAGAAAATTGTTCATTATCAGATAAATTTTGCATTTCAAAAACAACGGAATTAAAATGTTACTAAAAATTTGAAAATTAAGATACTGCACTAACAAAGTATTAAAACTTCATTACCGTAATTGTACGATCTTCTAATTAGTTAACACCACTTTCAGTAATTACCTACAATTTAACCACATACAAACGAGAGACGTTATCGCCAAAGTTAAGAATGCTTTAATGAAACTTTGTGGCGTATGTTTTGACTACACAGAAGTAACATAATCAGCAATTTTGTCTACATAAGCTTTGCGTGAGGGAGGAAGATTTTAGTCGCTATGCAATCGACACATTTTTTTCTTTAATTTTATTATAAAACACATTCTTTTTCTGTTGATTTGCGTAATGCTTGGATGATTTGTTTGAAAAATGCAACTGATTAAAATGACTTGTCAATTAAGGATATTTTATGTAAGTAAGACGTATCAAATAAAGAGCGTTACAAAATTATTCGGAAAAATTATTTCATATAAATATTTTAATGGAAGTTCTCACCCTTCCAAAAGGTAAACAAAAAGAGGTTTTAATTTAATTTCTTAAGATTAATAGAATAGAAACGATTGGTGGATGTTTTGAACTAAAAAAAAGGTACGCCTACCCTATAAAACAGTACCAAGACAGGGGTCCGTTCAATTAGTCCCCCATTAACTCAGCAATGGAAAATGTTTCGTTGTGCCTCAATTGTGCTCAACTGCGCTTTAATACACACCATTTATGCCTTTTTGGTTTCCGAGGATTTTGTAAAAATCGTAAAGAACGCTTAGCACCTCCAAAATTTGAACTTTTCCTAAAATCCGGTACCTATACCGTTTTGTAGTATTTCAATTGTGCTTTAGTCCATACAGTTTGTGTTTTTTTGGTTTCGGAAAAATCGTGGAGGGGCTAAACGAACGCCTAGCTCCTCCAAAATCAGTTCTTAAAATGTGGTTTTGTAATAGATAAATTACATTCAACTGTGTTTGAGTACACACCATTTGTGCGTTTTTAATTTCGGTGATGTTTTGAACATGGCGGTAGTTTTAACTATTTATAGAAGTACGCCGTTTCGTTGTATTTCAATTGTTCTTTAGTAACCACCTATTGTGCCTTTTTTTTCGGTGGTAGTTTGAAAAATTGCATGTGGGCTAAAAAAATGCTGATCTCTTCAAAAGTTTGACTTCTTTAACATCGGTAACAGAAGTAAGCAATTAATTGTGCCACAACATTGACCTACTAGTTTTTCGAGTACGTATTTCGGAAAAAAGCTAATAGAATGCCCATCCCCAAATATGCTTTTTTTTTATAAAAAGGGTATTTTATAGCTATTGAATTACGCCAAATTGTGCTTCTATATGCATTATTTATACCTTATAGGTTTATTTCTAACGGCTTGAGCTTGGCCTGGGTACTATTTACGCAACCCGTAACTGCAAATATTTAAACATTCCAAACAAGCAAGAAAGAAAATTATACCAAAGTCTGCAATAAGGAACAATTCAAATATTCAAATCAAAGACACTGAACAAGCTATTTAACATGCAACCATACACACCACTACCTAACCGCAAACATGCACACTTCGACAAAGACACAATACCCAAAAGAAAAGAAATGACATACAGCAAATACGCAAAACAAGAAGGGCAATTTGTTGGAGATATGTAATAAGTATAAGGTATGGCTAAAACAACATCTTAGACTTGCAACTTGAATTTAGAATACTTATCTTTTTGGGATCTTTTATGGTAGTACACAAAGCCTTTATTAAAACAAACAAACAGCTGTGTGCAGCTGGCCCCCCCAAGTTGCATATTTCGTATTTAATGAATGGCATTCGATTGACCACAAATAACCACCAACAACTTTCATCGATCACACTCTGTTAAAAAGTTATTGCAAAAATAAAATTGGGGGGGGGGCAACTTCACACTTGCCCCCCCGAAATAGAAACTTGCCAATTTTTATTACTTTATCTCATTGACCATTATTTGACCATGATTGACATTAATTCGATTTGTTTAACCACCCTTCAAAAAAAAACTAAAATATATTTTTATATTCATTACAAGGCATGGTCAATTCTCAAATATGCCTTTTGAGGATTGACCATGTTTTATATCCTATGAATAATCGTCCAGAAGAACAAGTAGTGCATTTGGACTAATAATGTATTATTTCGAATTTTAGGACAATTCTCAAAAAGCATATTCTAGGATTGACCATATCTTAAAATTCGAAATAATACATTATTAATCAAAATGCACTACTTGTTCTTCTGGATGGTTAATAGGAAACAAAACATGGTCAATCCTCAAAAAGCATATTCGAGAAATGACCACGTCTGAAAAAACATATTCAAGGATTGACCATATCTCAATATTCGAAATAGTACACTATTAAACAAAATGCAATTTTTATTCTTCTGGATGAGTATTCATAGGAAATAAAAGATGGTCAATCCTCAAAAAGCATATTCGAGGATTGATAATTTCTCAAAATGCATATTCAATGATTGACCATAATAATCCATTATTATCAAAATGTACTACTTGTTCTTCTGGATGATTATTCATATTCATAAAAGATGGTCAATCCTCAAAATGCATACAAGTATTGATCATGTCTCAAAATGCATATTCGAGGATTGACCATGTCTCAAAATTCGAAATAGTACATTATTAAACAAAATGCACTAATTGTTCTTCTGGATGATTATTCATAGGAAATGAAGGGTGGTCAATCCTCAAAAAGCATATTCGAGGATTGACCATGCCTTATAATGAATATAAAAGTATATTTTAGTTTTTTTTTTTTTTTTGAAGGGTGATCAAACAAATCGAATTCATGGTCAATCATGGTCACGTCAATCGGAGGGCAAGTGAGAAGTTGCCCCTCCCCCCAACTTATTTTTTCAGTAACTTTTTAACAGAGAGTGGTCAATGAAAGTTGTCGGTGGTCACTTGTGGTCAATAAGTGGTCAATCGAATGCCATTATTTAATTACGAAATATGCAACTTGGGGGACCAGCTTCACACAGCTCAAACAAGCGTCATGCGGTGGTACGCAATAGCCTTATTGAAATAAGATAACATCTTATTTTGATGAGTGTGCTGAACATCCTTTAAGTATAAAAATGTAATGCCCTACGGGCAAATACAGCAAAAATAATATAAAATATATTATATATATATATATATATATATATATATACACATATAATATAAATAAATAAAGAATCAAATTAATTATTATGGATATAAAACTAAATTCAACAAATATGGATTAAGTCTGGTATCAAAGACTGTTGCGAGTAGTCTTATTTTTAGAGATTTGGAAGGCTTGCAAAAGCTAAATTAGTATTAGCGAAACTGTTGCCAATTTTAATTTTTAATTATGAATGTGTATTAACGATAAGATACCTATTTTATATAATAATAATAATAATTTATTGGTGGTTAACTTGAAAAGTTTTACACATGTCATGACATAACATAAGAATTGCCATTAAGGCTATTAAAACAGTAAAAATTCGATTAACAAAAATGATTCCGTAGAGCTGATTGTGTAAGTAAATAAGAGTACGAGTACATTAAGTAAAGAGAAATACTGTTAAATTTGTAGTTTAAAAACTCATTAATATTATAAATGATTTATAAACTAAGAATTTTTTAGTTTTATATTTAGGCATCTACCGTCTAATTGTCTGATTGTCGAGGGTAAAACAACTTAATTCTATAATAGTTAGAGAAATCTCTTGATTTTTTTGTTCTATTAAATGGGGCAATGATGTTGTCTTGTTGACGTGTGTGGTAACTGTGTTGAATATTATTCAGACAGTACACATTTACGTTATATTTGACATACAATATAGACTCTAGGATATATATTGAAGGTAACGTTAAAATTTTTAGGTTGATAAAGGCATTCTTGCAATCATCTCGATATTTTAAACCAGCTATTACATGAACAGCAAATCTTTGCAATTTTAAAATCTCGTTAAAGGAGGAGGGGTATCCCCAACACAATATGTTGTAAGAAATAATACTATGAATTTTACCATAGTAAGCATACATTAGTACACTTTTTGACACTATTTTCACTAGACTTTGTATAAGAAATGTAGACTTAGGAATTTTTTCCCTAAGGTATATGGTATGCTTATGCCATGTCACCTTTTTGTCTATTATGAGACCAAGGAAAGTAATGTCGGTATTGTTTAACGTACTGGTTATAGGTCTAAGTGAAAATGTTACTATGTTTGTTTTGGAATTGTTTAGGTGAAGCTTATTAGCTAACAACCAATCATTCACCTTCGTTTGCGCGTCCATCATTGACGTCTGTAGTTCCTTCTCGGTTTCATTACTACATGTTATTGGTGTATCATCTGCAAATAACGTCCAAAGAGTTGAACTATCACAATTTGGTAAACCAATAATGTAAATAAGGAATAATATCGGGCCTAAAACTGATCTTTGAGGAACCCCGTATTTAATAGGTAGAGTAATTGGATTTAATGGAATTGAGTATTACAAACTGATGTCTCTCCTTTAGGTACGAACTTAATAATTTTACTGCACATGTATCAAAATCAGAAAATGTAATTTGCTAACTAATATAGAATGCGAAATACAATCGACGGATAAAAAAAGGAACCTTAGAAATAAATTAAAATTTATGAAATAAAATGGTTTAATTTAAAACTCTTTATTTTAGTGTTATCTCATATTCTACATATATATTATGGGTGTATTTTATTCCTTATTCATAACTTCAAAAAACGAATAAATTAATATATGGAGATTTCAAAAGTACGCAACTTACACTATTTGATAAGCAAAATAAATCTTGAATGGGTATCGTAAAAACAAGATTTATTTAGCTTGAATTGTTCTAAACCCAAACTTTTGTAGTAAACTGCCCCTGAATGCATCTAATCATAATGCATTATAAATTGTTACATAAGTACAAAGCAGTATTAAAAGAAAATTTACTTAGCAAAATTGTACATACAATTGTGATTCTTATGATATTGCTGACCTTATATTCCTTTTCAGGTAAAAAGGCACAAGGAATAACCTTTAGTAGAATCTTAGATGACATCAGAAATAGCTTAAACACAGAGGATATTGTACAACGAATTCATCTTTTAAGCAGACAGCATTTGAAGAATACTGAAAAAGAATTTTCGCTAAAGGACAAACAACAGCTTCATAAAAATAATGCGACGAGTGTTGACCTTTGGGTACAGCAAATGTCAAAATTTGGAGATTGCTCTCCCGTATTATTTTATAAAACCGCAGAGTTCAATTAGTGAATTTACAAATTTTAAAGAAGGTGATTTTGTTTTAATATTAATGACATTTGCATATATCCCATGCATGGTACGAATCATTATGATTTTCAATTAACAACACATTTGGTTGTGGATGAATATGGTGAAGGAAGACCTATAGCATTTTTCTTTTCAAATTGTGTTGATACAAAGACACTAATACTTTTAACTTTAAAAAATAAGGTATGTGCAGTTAAATCATTCACGTTTATGTTAGATGATGAACCAGAATATTATATTGCTTGGGTAAATGTTATGGACATTCCTACAAATCGCATAGTAATTGGCATCTGGACAGAAATCTTCAAAAAATAAGGGGCGGCCAAACAATAAAAGTAATGGTATACGAATGTATTAGAATGTAAGTGACTTTCATATATTGCAAGAATCTATCGTAAATGAATTACTATCTGGTGTACTTAGAGTCCATGCAAAAAACTTTGAAGTTAATCAGGGATAAACTATTTGACTATTTTGACAAAAAAGATTAAAGGCAAACAAACATAAAATAAATCAAATTTCTAAGAGACACCGGGAAGGATTATTAATTAACAAGGAAAACATTACAGTAAAGGAGGTTAATATTTGGCATGTGAAGTCACATAAGGCTGAACAGTTTTAGATTGTTGAAAAGTTAACAAGCGTATGTGATAATTGTGAACTTTTATGTGCAGAATGTAAAATATGTATTCATATGTTTTGTTGTCGGTGTATTGATTACTATTTAAAATGCAATTGTGCAAACACATTCATAGGGTGTGTAATTTATTCAATAATGTACAAAATATTAAAATGTTAGAAAGTGAATGTATTGCTGAATCGGTAAAAAAAAATTGTATATTAATTGCTCAACACAACAATGCAGGGATGTAATAAACTGTAATGAAAGAATTAAAACAAAATTGAATATATTATTTAAACACATGTTAAATAATACGTTTAATATAGAACAATCCACCAAACTAATAAAAGCTATAGATGTCGCAAATTAAAAAAATAGAGACGCAATTTCGTTTTGAGAGCACTAAAAGAAAAAGAAAACTATAAATCTTTAGGCAAACTTACATCCCATGAAAAAAATGTAATTGAAAACTTCTTGAGTATTAACGATACAGATCATTCATATTGCATAAATCAAAATTTATTTCAGTAACCTCTATTGCAACAATATTTTTTAAATAATTCATGGAATCTATGTTTATGATGTATCTGTTTTATCGCCACATATAGTAATCCCGAAGGGACCGAGCAATTTTGCTTTCAACTTTGCAAATTTATTTATAATGACAGAATAGTTGTGCTGAGCGTTAAGTCATTTTCACAACACATTAACATGAAAGAATTTAATTTGCTGTCTGATGGATATGATGTTTTCACATTCTATACTCGAGTTAAAACAGAAAATCCTCTTTTTGCGGAACAGTTGGTGACTGGTAAAGTCAGAAAAATCCCAATATGACTTTTATTTTTTATGCCACGTAAATTGTACCTTGAATATTTTATTCTACGTTTTATAGCATTTACGTTTATGTCGGAGAAATTTTGTTATTATTATCAACTTGTAATGTCAGTGAAAAAAATATATTGCACTCCATCATTACAAATTGTAGTTTGTGCACTGTATAAAACATATAATTAAAAGTCATGATAATACAATGCATGGTTAAGTCATCACTAGGTGTCAGTACTACTGCAGCCATTCTGTTTGCACCGCTTTGTAATCTAACACCTATAATGGTTTACACTGAAAATGATATTGACATTGGCAAATGTCACTTGCACAATTGTTACTTTCTTGTTGTGTTTAAAGTACATACCGAAATTATAAAATGGTTATAATATAACCTGCCCTAATTGGAAATTTAAAGAATCAGCTGTTATTTGATAAACCCAGATCTAAGCGAAAAGTCAACCTTTGTTTCTCTGTTTTCAACATTATGCAAAATTAGAAATTCTTCAACTGCATAAAATACTCATCACACAAATTACCTTGACAGTCAAATTTTCTGTTTTATATTATTACACAATACTCATACAAAATTTCCTAAAATTTAATTACTCACACAAGAAGAGAGGTTTTGTCTATGCAGTGAATGTAACTGTTGCCATCTACACCTCCAACTGCAGTATGGGGCTTATGGGAACAAAGTGCATATTTGCAAATAGATTGCTGAATCGTTCTATATCATAATACCGTAGGTATTATCATATTATAGAACATACCGCAAAGAGTTATAACATATTTATATAAATTGAAACTTGTAAACCGTATTTTACTAGGACAAAGTGTAAATTTTATATAGGCAGGTAATGGTCACATAGACCTTTTACATGGGATTGATACTGTTCAAGCACTTGACTTGATATGGAAAGAAACCCCTATAAACAACACAATGAGACATTTGGTCATGTGAAAATTGTAACATTATGCATTGCCTACGAAAGGAACTTGCGTATAAACAAAACAACCATTTTATTAAAATTTTATTATAGATACCTCGTTTATTTTGATCGTAATATCAAGGAGTATATAATAAAGAAGAGGCGCAATCCTTGGATTTTAAGCGTAAGCAAGAAAGTTCCCCGGCTGTTAGGATGTTTTCGTCGATCCCTCTACACATCAGGGAATCGAACTAGTCTTAATCTAAGTAAAGAACCATTTACAGATAACATCAACGATTTCTTTCTATTGTTAAGCAGCATTGTTGTCAGCTGTACTTTCATTTTACATTTTTAAATGACTGAATATTATTACCTGCACCACTCCTTGCCCCCACATAAAACAAAAGTCGTATTACAACAATGAATACCTGTACGTTTTCTTTTTTCCTTAGAATTGAAAATATTCATATTTATTTAAAAAATACATTTCTTATTGAACGATTCTAATTAATGGCCAATTATGTATATGTGTACTTATAATGAAGTTGCAATAAAAGGGAAATTCAATTTTTTTATTTTTAATATCTTTAAAAATTAATTCTGGTTTGTATTCTGTATTTGTATTGAATTACCTTTTACCTGAACTGTTTTAAATTAAACTTTTACGAAGGTTATAATTATATTTCGTATTGTCATTATATATTTTGCAAATTTCTAGAATTAGTTTCATTTGTTTTAATAAGTAGTGCAGCAATTATTTTTTATTTGTTATTTCTATTTTTCATTAGTGGTGTGCTTGTACAAATTCATTTAGTAATTATAACGTGTAATTCCGTATTCCTGTGGGAAATAAATTATTTTTATTATTATATAATCGTTATTTATATAGATACGTATTTTTATTGATTTTCCAGTAAGCAGGAAAATCACAATTATATTTTTAATAGGTACCTGTAATAAAGTAAACATGAGGTGCTAATATACACTTAAATTGTACAAATACGTCAAAATGTTTGATTAGTTAGCTGACTGAAATAAATCAAAAGTATTGCAGAAAGCATATAGCAACAAAGCAACAATGAAGCACCCAGCAGGTAAACCAAATCTAGTTTTTCAACAACCTGTGGGAATCGTAACCACCAGATTATGATTTATTAGAGAAAATTCGATTAGGCAACCCAAAATACACCTATTACACAAAATCCTATACCGTTGCGCCTCTTCTTATTATATACTCCTTGGTAATATACTTCTCGCAAAAATGATGTGTTACAGCCAGTTTGGTTCAATTGATGCAGTCAATTTTTGGGTCGTTAGGAGACGATTGTGTAAAGTTGATTACCAACTCTTTAATATTATCTTGCTACCAATATGCTATTTTCAAGTCTTTACACAATTTATATAATATTGCCAATATTCATTTATCACTTTTTCATACCCAAATTATATTAATTCTTCCATGTCGTTTTTATGGAGGCAAATAAAGAACCTGATGACCTCTTTCTTGTGCCACAACATTAAGTTTATTCTTGTTCCGAAGCACGTAAGTTTTGAATTTGTTATCTTCAATCACTAAAAGCCATCGACAATTTATTCCTTTTGCCATGCTATTGTTGGAATCCTCTCTACCTTCGTGCTATAATAAGAAGCATTGTTGATAACAATAATGGAATTTGATAGCATATTTGAAATAAACTAATCAATAAACCACTTCTTATCTTGTTATGCACATTAGCAGTGTTCTTTTTACAGAGTAAAAGAAATTCCACCACCAGCATGAACTAAATCAAATTGCAAGACTTTTAATCTGTACCGAGCCCTTGCGCAAATGCCTGTTGACCCCTTTCAATAGTGGTGTTACAAAATGCCTTGCTAACCGCATGTCCCACGTTAATCCATAATTCATCAGTGTAGATAATATTTCTACGTAACAAGTAAATATTTTTAATTACGTAGCAGTCTACATTATTTTATAAGTGCGTAATTTGAAACCAAATAAAAAGAGTTAAGTATCTTCATCTCTGAACTTTCTGATGCATCATAAGTATTTATGTCTCTATCTTATAAATCATCATGTTCAATAAGATTACTCTTGCGTCCCATTCCTTGAAACTCAAAACCAACATATTTCAAGAGGTTGAATAGTGTACTGAGTTTAAAATTTGGTAGATTATCATCACCATTAACAGCACAAAGGATACTATTTATTATTGGTGGAATGTTTGCATGAAAAACTCATGCATTTTACATCGAATAATCAATTATATATTCATATACACGAAGGCGATTGTTGATTTGTGCACTTTTATTTCACGTGTTTAATGAACTAACTACAGCTTTGTTTTGGTCTTCCTTTTTGATAGCATACATACTATCTTCTGAAAAACATAAGCTTCGTTCACTATTCTAATAGCTGCACTAAAGTTCATTGTGGCTGAGAAATATGTAAGTACGTTAAGATTAAGGCTTGGTTCGCTTCTATCACAGCCGCACTAACATTCATTACTTTATCAATACAATTTTCTGTTTCACGTATTTCACACTACTATTACAAAATTTCTTAAAATTTAATTAATAACAGAAGAAGATTTATTTCACGTGTTTAACGAACTAACTACAGCTTTGTTTTGGTCTTCCTTTTTGATAGCATACATACTATGTTCTGGAAAATATAAGCTTCGCTCGCTATTCTAATAGCTGCATTAAAGTTTATTGTGGCTGAGAAATATGTAAGTACGTTAAGATTAAGGCTTGGTTCGCTTCTATCACAGCCGCACTAACATTCATTACTTTATCAATACGATTTTCTGTTTCACATATTTCACACTATTACAAAATTTCTTAAAATTTAATTAGTAACACAAGAAGAGGCGTTCTCCTCAATACAATGGATGTAGTTTTTACCAAGCTACAAAATGTATATGTATATATATATTGGCTAGATGCAAGTAATAATTAACAATTTTGGAATATATCGACATATACGATTTACATACAAAACATCTCAAGTCTGTATTATATGTAAGAAAGTTTTATTAATAAAACTATTTCGGACAAAATTTTGTATCATCAGCAATTCATTTTATAACAATGCTCTACAAAGAGATCCAGTTTGAAAAATGCGAGTTTGATCCTTTTCTTACCTATTGAAAAAGTTGATTTTTGTATTTCAAGTCCAATTAACAAAATAATTGTGCACATACAATTTATCGAGTAAAAAAAAAAGATAAATAAGTGAATGTTATTATAACAAATGTAATTGAACTAATTTAGCAACATCATCGCTTGATTTGCAAAAAGTATCATATTATTATTCTATCTTAAATTTCATAATAAACAACTAGGTTTCCTACTACTTTGAGGCAACAAAACTCTTCGATAACTTGATGGATCTTAATTTTTTTAATTATCTAAAGCGAACAATAAGGAATTTTTGTAAATTTTTTTCCTATTGTAATTTGATTGCAATAAGATCTGAAAGTTAAATATCGAAAATTGTTGTGGTATTTTCATAATTCGAATTTATTAAGATCAATAACATTAAGAAATTTGAAATTCAACTGCACAAACTTTTTTTGTAGTTGCAATTTACAAATGTTTGTGTTTAACCTAATTTAATAGGCAAAAGTTTAAAAAGTTAATAATTTGTATGGTATTCATGATTCGACTTTAAAGGGAACTACTTCAAGAAAATATATTGGAAATATCAAATGCAAACTTCCATTGGTTTATCACAATTCTTTGTAAAAAAAAATGCCATTTTCTAATATTTCACTCACTTATTGCTGTTGTTCGGGTTATTCCTGGCGCATCTAAAAATTTTCTAATTAAAACAAACACTGTAACATGTGGTAAGCTTACAATGAAATTTCAGACCAAATGGTGTTTAGAATGAAACAAAAGAGTACCAAAATTCTGTACTAAGAAATAACATGGTCAAACTAATTTAAAACAAACCAGCCATTACTATAAATATTAATTTCTAAGAAGTATTAAGATGGAAGGTTCAAGATTATTTCTACTCTACCTTTGCAGTAACATACCAATCTAATTACATCAAACCACCAATCACAATAACGAATCTCTAGTACTGGCCAATCACAGTATAATCTACGTATGACGTCATAGCAAGACAGACATGCTTTAAGGTTAAATTTAATTAAATATTTTGTTTCTATTTAAACAAGCTTTACTTAAATTTTTTACAATTAATTATGACTAATATGATTACCGTAATCGTCCGATCTTCTGTTTTATATCACTTTTAACTATGTCCTTGAATTTAAACGGTAATAGAGGAAGAAGCTGTGGTCCTCACTAAGATAGAACCAAGAATGAAAAACCGGATGTGATATCAACAATAACGACGCGCATACGTAACTAGATCAAGGTAGCATAATCATAATATACAGAAGATTTACGCGGGGAAAACTTTTAATTTAAAAATAAGAAAATTTTTTCTCAAAATTTATTGATTAAATAAATATTTTTTATTATATTGTAAGAATTCTCTGAAAATTCTTTACAAAGATATTGTTAGTTATTTTGGTAACTTATTAGATAAAATAACTAAAAAACCCTTGGAGATTGATACTTATGATACTTTAAGAATTTTGAATTTGTTTATTTCTTCTACAGTTTTTTTTTGTGTTACAACGTAATTATGAGTATTTTCTATACTTCTATGATTGAAGTTAACTTTGTAGAAACGTTTTTTATCCATTCTTTCAAATAGAGGTGGAAGCTCTAGCTGATCCTACAAATACAAATATCAAACCGCGCACGGGAGAATATTTCTATCGTAATGAAAAATACGTAATTATTTCTCAGCCACAATGTACTTTAGAACAGCTGTTAAAGAAGTGAGCCACGCTTTATTTTGATCAAAATGTAGTAATTATGTTCTCAAAAAGGAAGACCAAACTGTACCAAATAAGTGCTAGTCCGAAAAATCACGTGAAAAGAAAATGTGCACAAATCAATGATTGTCTTCATATATACAACCAGAATATACAATCAATTATTCAACGTAACGTGCACAATTTTTTCATTGCAAACATTTCTACTATGCTTTCTGATGTTTAAACTCTTGAAAGATTTTGGTTTCAAGTTTCAACAGATGGCATAAAAAAATATACTTATGGAACGTGACCGCATAAGATGGAGGAATAAATACTTAAAATGCACCAGAAACATCAGAAAAGGAACTTACAGCCTTGTTACTCGATTTCAAATTACATACTTATATGTATAATGATGTCGAATTTCAAGTAATTAAATGTTTACTCTTTACCTAAAATTGTTATACACCGATGAATTGTGGAAATGCAGTAAGTAAAGTATTACATGACACCACTTTTGAACGTGGTTGGCAGGCATTAATCAATGAGTCAATAGAGATTTAAAATTACCAAGTGGTCTACGGCCACGATTTTCCTTAGTTCATGCTGGTAGTCATAATGGTTTTGTTCCTGGCACGAAACTTATTTTCCTCTGTAAAAAGAACACTGCTGGTGTGTATAACAAAATGGATGCATATACTAATTCGAAATATACGACCCAATTTAGTTATCGTTATCAACAAAGCTGCTTATCATAGCAGAAAGGTAGAGAGGACTCGAACTCTGAAAAGAACAAATTGTAGATTGATTTAATGAGAAAGCAAACACGTTGAAACAAAAACTGCTTCTAATATCTATCTTAAAATATACAATAACGTTTAAGGTAAAGAATAAGGAAGAACTAGTAAAATTTGGTTACAAAGCAATGACGATTGAAAATTGGTAGGACTGTGTAAATCATGTAGACTGTTGAAAATAAGATGTGGGTAGCATCATTTGTGTGAGAAATATATCATAATAGAAATAAATGATGTATCTATAATAGTAGGCAACACATAAAGTTAAAATTTCTACCTGAGCGAATGTCTCAGTGTTATTTATAGGGATTTCTTTCACACATCAAGGAAAATGATGGAGAAGTATTAATCCCATGCAACACGAAATAAGTCTATATGAACATTATCTGTGGATCTTTACCTGTATGTAAAATTCACATACCTATTTCATGTTTCTAGTAAAATATAATTCAAAGTTTCAATTTATTGTTACGGGCAAGACACTCACTAGAACACCAACCCGTAAAGGTTAAGTGTATGTTACCGACATATCTCAGTGGTATGGGCGGGGTTCTTAGTCGTCACTCCAAAAGGGCACTCGACACAACTCAATAAAGTCAAAATCAGGAAAAATATGTCACAAAGGCGTCATGTGTTAAACAAATTTATAGCGGGAAAAACTTCATGAACTAGATCTGAAAATAATCGCCTAACAGGAAACCATAATGTTCACTTGAAGAGAAAACACTTAACTTTCCTGAAAATTTTACTTCAAAAATACCTACGCAAAGCTCACATACTTAAATAAAATGTTAAGCTTCGCATAAAATCCGCAAAAATTGCGATAACACAATTCAAAATTCATTATACCTTTTCGGTCTATTTTTTGTACATAAATTCCATTATCTTTTGCATTTTTAATTTCCAACCTACATATACATGTGTAGGTATAGGTTACGCAATTCGCCAAGATCGGCCATGATGTCTGCATGTGTGCCTGTGTGTGTCTGTGAGTGTGTGTCTGTGTGGATATATGTAGTATCCACGATAACTTCAGAAAATACCTACGTACTTAAAATTTAGTACAAAATCTAATATGCTGTGTAATGTACTATTGAAAACTATTTTAACTGTCTGCTCACGTTGTACTAAATTTATAACATTTATATTTAATACTGAAGAGTTCTGCTGCCCCCTACATGCCAGGATACAGTTTAAAACAACTGAACTCTCGGGAGGGATGGTGTGATCGCGGCACGTGTTGGCAACGCTGCAAACATGAGTCAGTTATTGTTTGTTGTAACTTTACGTGCACCAAAGATTTTAATTAGTAGTTAGCAATATTGTTTTTCTGCGATAACGTAGATGTATTTCCAGATGTTTGTTTTGTTTACGGGTTATTGATCAGTAAAGGAATGTACTAAATTTAGTACATTGTGATTCAAGGGGTAAAATAACAGTGATTAATTTAGGACATCGTGACCAAATGAAGTGGTAAGTAAAATAACGCTTTTAGTTGATATTTATGGTACAGTATAGTTTTTTCAGAATTACGTAAAAATGAGTCGTAAAAGACCACTAACTGAAGAAGAGCTACTTGAGCTTATACAAAAAGGACTGTCAGAGATTGCATGTATGAGCGACGATGACGATGATTACGAGTATCGACGAGAAAGCGACCAAGGAAAAAATGAAATATTTGAGGTAAGTTTTTAAAACATTTTTTTTTTATTATATATTTCAGATGAGGAAAGCGATAGTGATATGCCTAATGCAGAAAAAGAGGCACATGAAACTCAAGATAACTCCTCCCACAATACGTTGGTATACGGAGGAAAGCGACAATGCAACGGAATTAGAACGTCCTGCATATTTCTTCAGACAATATTTTACGGAACAATTATTCGAATTGATGGTTGAAAAACACAACTTATGGGCTGTACAACAAGATCATAGATTTACTCCCACAAATACAGAGGAGCTCAAAACTTTCGTTGGCATCCATATTCTTATGGGTAATCTTCATTATACCCAAATACGGTGTTATCGGGATCTTATACTCAATATTCCAACGATATCACAAGCAATGCCAATAAATAGATTTTATTCTCTACGGCAAAAGCTGCATTTTGTTGATGTAAGTACAGAAAATAATGCAGGTGATAGATTTTGGAAAATTCGCCCATTATACACCATTAGAGAAAGACGTTTATCGCTTCCTTTAGAAACTTGCCTCAGCATAGATGAACAGATGGTACCATTAAAAGGTAAACTAAACGTAAAACAGTATGTGCCGAAGAAACCTAAACCGTGGGGTATAAAAATATTTGCTCTCTGTGGCGTCAGTGAACAAATGTTTGACTATATTATCTACGAAGGGTCAAGGACAGAACTGTGCAAGCAACAATTATAAGTATTTGGACAAGGAGCAGCAGTAGTTTTAAAACTAACTGAACGCATAAATCGACAAAACGTTCAGTTATATTTTGACAACTATTTCAGTAACTAGAATCTGCTGCAGTATTTGCATCTTAAGAATATATTTACAACCTGTACAGCCAAGCTTAACAGGTTTCACAAACCACCATTTACTTCAGACAACGACATGCGAAAATCCGGAAGGGGAACTATGGAGCAACTAGTCAGTGGTGATGGAGAGGTGGTACTTACCAGATGGTTTGACAATAAATCAGTTAGCATGGCGTCGAATTTCATGGGAATTGGTAATAAAGACAATTGCCGCAAATGGGACAAGCAAAAGTAAGATTATCTACAAATACCCCGGCCCGAGGTGATCAAAAAATTATAATTTAAACATGGGAGGGATTGACAAAATGGATTTTCTAATAACCATTTATAGAACATTTATACGTAAATATAGACACTGCGCATGTTACACATGCGAGTAACATAGCATGTGTAAATGCTTGGAGCGAATATATAGAAAAAAAGCTTCAGCTTTAGGAGTTCCAAAATAACAAATACTTCATCTTCTTCACTTTTGGAAAAGGCGAAAACACCAGCTGATAGGTTGCAAATTACCAAATTGCAAAGGCAAAACTTGTTTTAGGTGTTCTAAGTGTAACGTAAATTTATGCTTATCAAAAAAGAAGGATTGTTTTTTTAAATACCACAACATAAAATCTTTTGTATGATATATTAAAATAATATATCTCTCTTAAAAACGCTATTCTTATTTACTGTTACATTTGGTACCGTTGAGTCGCAATGTCCTAAATTTAGTACAAACTATACTACAAAATCTAGCAAATCGTAGCAACTTAAACGTAGTATACAAAAAAATAAAGATAAACACAAATGCAATTTCATATTTTTAAATAAAAAAACAAAAATTGGTGACCGAAAGGTTAAGCTTGTTTTCAATTGGCTTGGAACTGATTAGATTAAAACAGCTGCATATTTCAGAGATATAAAAATACCTAGATATGGACCTTAAACATATCGATGTTCTATGCAATTTTTTGATACGACACGTAATTTAGCGGCAAACAATTACTAAGGTAGAATTTAAGTGTTAGTTCAAGTTTTTCAATATCTGAATAACGATTCATTTTATTAGAAAAAGTGCAGCATATTTTTTAAAGAAAATTTACTTTTGCATAACTTTTCTTTATAACGTTTCTTAATATAATGCAAGGTAAGTTTAAAAAATAAGTAAATATGAATGAAAATGGTTAAAATATATCAGTGATATTTTATCGTTTAACAACGATTAATTTTATAAGAAAAAACGTAGAAATATTTTTAAAGAAAATTTAATTTTACATAACTTTTCTTTATAAAGTTTCTTAATATAAGAAAATTTACTTTTGCATAACTTTTCTTTATAACGTTTCTTAATATAATGCAAGGTAAGTTTAAAAAATAAGTAAATATGAATGAAAATGGTTAAAATATATCAGTGATATTGTATCGTTTAACAACGATTAATTTTATAAGAAAAAACGTAGAAATATTTTTAAAGAAAATTTAATTTTACATAACTTTTCTTTATAAAGTTTCTTAATATAGGTAACACAAGGTAAGTCTAAAAAATAATTTAATATGAATGAAAATGGTTAAACTGTAATATTGATATCTTATAGAAGCGGGCGGCTTTGGATTTTTTTTAAGTTAACATGTATTTATATCTATTAATCTCTATCTGACATGAAGTTTTAAACGTCAGTCTGACATAGATCATTGGTTGTATGGTTGCATAATTATCCTAAAAACAGTGTTATTAAAATTATTTCATTTCTTTTAATTTCCATTTTGTAGGTTGGAAGATAGTGTGGTGTTCCAACCAGATATTTGTACCTGTGAATATATTAGGAATAACATATAAAAAGTTACCAAAAACCGAGTGTACGCTAAATTAATTTTTTTGTAAAACTAACTGTGCCATTCGAAAGAACAAGCAATTTTACATAACAAGAGTGTATAAAGTTATTCACTTAAATAATAAATGTGCCAGAGGGTTACCAGTGATCTTATTCTCAAAACACTCTTTAAGGTACTGTTTCGTATAATTGTTTTAATGGATAAAATTTTAAATTCAAATAATAAAATGTAATAATTACTTTAGTGTAAAAAATGGACCTCAAAAACCCGTATAATAGCAATTTTAGTAAAATTACTTTTAAAATCGTCATTTTTAATAAATTGTTTATAAAAGTCGGCCATATTGTATTAGCCATTTTCAATTTTTATTTTTTAACATCATATTCTGGTTCAACGACCTCAAAAAACCCTACATTATTAATTTGAGCAAAATTACTTTAAAACTCGTTGAGATATTTCAAATTTACCTTCAAAAAACGGTTTTTATTGTTTAAACAATTAAAAAACAATTAGCGTACACATTTGAGTTTATAACTTTTTTCTGGAAGGTATTTCGATACAGGGTTTAGGAAAATGCATTTAATTGCTAGTTATCCCGAAATAATGCACGTTTTTAAGCTAATTTGACTTTCCTAATATTAATTCACATTACCATTTCTTTTTAGAACCTGCAAAAATGTAAAATATAATACAAGAATCTCGACTAATTAATATAAATTTAAAGCTAAAACGTTTTAAGTTTTGATATATAAATACATGAGTGCATGAAAGCAAGAGTGTAAGACGTTTACTGGAGGGGAGATGGAGACGCACCGCTTGGTGTCCCAAACCGACCGTATAAGCGCGCATGGCGAAGATAACCGTAGTCACCAGAATTATACTCGAAATAGGTACACTTTAGATCAGGGATTTCCAAAGTGGGCGCTACCGCTCCCTGGTGGCCGTTACAGCGATCCAGGGGGGGCGGTGATATCCACATGGTCATTTAGGGCCGGTGAAGGCATAAAAGAAAGAAGAGAAGATTTAGAAAAATTGATTTATGTATTCCGCTCATAACGCTTACTTTTTCTTTGAACAACGTACTGGCCGTTGGCTCGGTTCCCGCATACTACCTCACTTGCATTGAGGTATGTGCAATCGCGCACTGCTACTGTTCATGTGGTGACACTGAATTGCAGTTTCAAAACACGTGAGCACTACGAGCATTGCTGCGGGCAACTGCCACTCGTGCGATTGGTCGATCGCAAGGCCAATGCCTGGAACGGCAGCGGCTGTACTGGCTACTGGTAGTACTAGTTAGATTGTTGTGATATTGTGACAAGTTAAAGTTAACTAACAAATAGTGCGACTACAATTGGTGAGTATTATTTATTTATTTTGTAATAATTATATGCGCTTTACAATTACTATCATGTTAGATCTAAAAAAATGGAGAAGCAAAATACTATGAGATTTTTATTTAATTGAATGTTACTCTCTAGTTAACGTTCTTGCGCCCCAGATGTGTCGATATTGTCACCGACTACGTAAAATTTCCTAGAAAGAGAAAGGCGGCAA
The DNA here is from genome assembly GCA_036346205.1 of Vesta saturnalis. Classification (NCBI taxonomy): domain Eukaryota; kingdom Metazoa; phylum Arthropoda; class Insecta; order Coleoptera; family Lampyridae; genus Vesta; species Vesta saturnalis. The sequence goes on from JARFJB010001506.1 coordinate 842,181, forward strand.
ACCACCCTAGTTGATCTGGCTGATGAATAGCAGTTAAACTTGTTAGACATGAATAAGAAAAATAATTAGTGAGTGAGTGAGAGTTAACGAGGATTAGACTTTAGTAAATTTAAAGCATGCAATTAACCTAATATTGAATGCATGACCGAGAGCATAACAATATGTTTATTTATTTCATTAGTATTTATTTTAGTTCGTTTTTTACAAAAGTATTTCAAAAAATTACAAAGAAAATATTAATTAAAAATACCTTCATAAAAATGTTATTTTTTCTACAGATAATAATGGCTCAACCAAAGAAAAAATGTAGGCAATATAATATCGAATATTTGAAATAATGCTTTATTGAGTCGCCTGTAAACAATACACTGCCAATGTGACTGATTTACCAGAAAGTTTTATCAAACGAAGCCTTTCAGACTACAACATTTGACTAAAATTCATGGTGATAAAAAAGATAAGAATTTATCTTATTTTCGAATACTAAATGAAAAATTTATCAAACTACCGACATTCTCTTTTCAATCGCAACCACACAAGATGGCGATGGCTTGCTTGCTTCTTACAACATTTCGTTAATGATTGCGAAATCGGGAAAACCTCATACTATTGGTGAAGATCCAATTATACGGGCGATAAATGAAGTAATACGTACTGTGCTACACAAGCCAGCATCGGATATCAAAAAAATTTCGTTAAGCAATAATACAGTGCAAAGAAGAATTGATTAAATGGCTCAAGATGTTGAAGATTCATTGTGTGGCTATATAAAAACATCTCGGTTTTCTATTCAACTTGATGAGTCAACTTTGCCCGAAAATGAAGCTTTACTTTTAGCATACATGCGGTTCACAAAGGAAGAACAAATTTGCCAAGAATTATTATTTACTAAATAATAGCAAACTGATACTAAAGAAGAATCAATATTTCATTCATTGGATGAGTTTTTTAAGGAAAAATCTGAGTAACATCTTATCAGTACCCACAGATGGTGCTCCAGCGATGGTAGGGCGCTACAGGGGTTTTCTTGCATATTTAAAAAAGGAAGTGCCGAATGCGTTCACAGTATACTGTTATCATTCATTGTCAACATCTAGTTGCCAAAAATTGAAGTACACGCCAACATAATTCATTACAATATTCAATTAAAGCTATCAACAAAATTAGAAGCAAATCATTGAATGACAGATTATTTAAACAGCTTTGTATTGAAAACGATGAAGAATTTAATCGTTTGCTGCTTCATACAGAAGTTCGTTGGTTGTCAAAGGGTGCCTGTAGATAGGTTTTATAAGCTGTTTAACTCGGTGCTGAAATTCTTGAAAGATAAAAAAAAAATGATGCTTTACGATCCAATTTAATTCAATCCAAAAGTGGCATCGCTTGCTTGACCGACTTGTTTCAAAAATTGGATGAATCTCAATTTAATAAAAACAAAATCTGTTATTTCTGCATTTGTGACAAAACTTCTTCTGTACAAACGAAATTTTAGATGAGGGGAATTCAGCCACTTCCCAAATTTATCAGGAGCAGAAAAAAAAAAGATGAAGACATACTTTCTTATTGTGAATACTTCGATGCTCTCCATTCAGATTTTAATAAACGATTTGATGATATTTTGAAAATGAACATACCTGATTGGATTTTGGATCCTTTATCAAGTGCAAATACAGAGGAATCTCCACAGTTACAAGAAGAACTGATGGAAGTAACTACAAATGATGAATTGAAATTTAAATTCAAAAGCAGCTACCAACAATTCTGGCTGCAAAAGAAGATCTCTACGGCTTATCCTGGAATATGGGCTGTAATTCAAAAGTTTTTAAATGCATTTCCTTCATCGTATCTAGTGGAACGTGGATTCAGTGCGGTAACCAATTTATTAACAAAAAAAGAAACGGATTGCAAATAGTCAATCGCGGTGACTTAAGATTACTGCTGACGAAAATAGAGCCGAGGATTACTAAATTGGTAGCAGCACACCAGGTTCCTCCTCATTAAGATGTTTTCGAATTTTTTAACTTTTTTTGTATTACCTTTCTATTCTGAGTTCAATAAATAGTTTCATAATTTCAAACTTCAATGTTTCTAATTTACACCTTTCTGTACTATATATTACGAAAAAGGTAGAAACGTTAATACATATATCTTTCTGTTTAATTGCTATTAAAATTTAAAAAAATGAATTTCCAGGGGGCGCTGAGTAATATTTTTTTTGAAAGGGGGGCGGTAGGACAAATAAGTTTGGGAACCAATGCGTTGGATCGTTCCCCGGAACATAGTTTTGAGCGTTAGTATTGCATGCGCCTAATGTCCGGAAGAAAACTTTGATACCATCGTTATAAAAAACGTAAGAATAATAAAATAAAATAATGCACTGCATTACATGCGAATCTCTTTCTGTGTTTATCTTGGTGGTTGTGTGGGCACATGCCCTTGTGTCCTTTAGTACCAGCCGCCAATGTTCATTACAACAAAAATAAACAAAACGCGATCGTATATTTAAAAGTTCCTATAATTTAATAAACGTCATTTAAAATTCATCAAAACAAACCATCAAAACCCACTTTACATTTCCGAACGTCAATAGCCTTAATTTCGGTAACCTTCCAAATTTGTCGAACTAAAATCAACGTGCTTTTAATTTGGTGAAGGTAAAAGGAATGCCCCAAAAAACTTACGCTACAGATATCTATGTTATAATTAAACACAGCATAAAAAAATATACAAAGAGCAAGTACAATCAAGAAACATTCCCCTGGTCGCGGGGTTGAAACAAAAGTAATTCGACAAAACAAAAAAATACCTAACACCTAAAAAAATAATAAAGCTGCGTCACCTATTTGGCAGATGTCGCTAATGTCAAGAAGAAAAAAATAACAATTACTTCTTCTTGCGTATGCATCATCAATACATACATATATTCAAATGACATTTAAATCCAACAACTGACTTTATTATTACAATAAAAACAAACAAAAGCTTTGAAAAAACGTTAAAACTAATCGGAATTTCTACTGCGACAATGAATAAAAGCGTCCTTATTACAAAGGTCGCACAAACACAAATCTAACAAAATCGTAAGTAGATACATTCTTTTAAACATTTTTATATAAATTCTTAACACATAATCAACTGGTTTTTTAACTTTCACCAAAAAATATAGCACTGAAGAATCACGGTAATAATGTCTATAATTTCAATACATTCGAGTTTCCATCACAAAATCATAAAACTCACCGCCTCCTTGGCGCCGTCGTCGGTTGAATCAGATTAAGAAGCCGCGTTTTCTTTCTTCAGATCAGCACAAGGCTAAATTGGAAATCTTCGGTTTCACTTATTGAACTCGAAATTTCCCGATAACACGATAAGATGGTATACGATAACAAAATTGTCAGCGTGCACTTGGGACTCCAAAACCGTATAAAAGCGAACTGCTACATAGCAACAATACTGTACGAATTACAACAATTAGTTTCACATTCAAAAAAGAAAAAGGGAATGTTACATCCGCAAGGTGCAATTTTGAAAAAATTGCACCTTGGGAAGTGGAAACACACAAAGTGTATAATCTTGCACGCCGGAAATAAAGATGGTTTTATTGAAAATAGCAGCTTAATATTGGCAGCAAAGTCAAAATCGTATGATTATCACAGCATGGATGTGACAAATTTTGAAAGGTGGTTGAAAGGTCAGCTATTACCAAACGTACAGGAGTCATCTTTAATTGCTATGGACAACGATGCTTACCATTCACGTATATTCAAAAACGCCATCTTCTTCACGGCATAAAGAAGAACATCAAACGTGGTTAACAATGAAAAATATTCTTTTAAACCTTGATAAGCATCATACACGTGAGAAGCAGTATATAATGGATAACATATTTAGAAAACATGGCCACTTCATACTTATATTACGGCCATATCGTTACTATAATTTGGAAAAAGGCAAATAATATCGGATTGGTGGTCTGGAGAAAAGGTGCTAGATATAACGGTAGAACCATTAATAATTTTGGTGTATGATACAAATTCAGATGATAAAATTATTTTATACTTATCTTAAATTAGCAATTTCTGTGTAAATTTTTTCATTTATCAAATTATTTTAATGTTTATTATATTAATTTTATTTAATATTAGTTGTTCCTATTTGTAAATGTTTGTACATACTCATTTTTTAAATAATGCTCTTAATTACATTGTTATTTTAGTGTATGTACTAATGTAAAATAAATCAAAGAAATACACCTACATACCTATCGAAAAAATAAAACAATTAAGACTTTCTAATATTTTTAGTGGTGTTTCCGTCACTAAATCAGGATTCAATTCCTCTAGTATTTATTAGGAATTAGAATATACCTACTAGCGATATTCTAATTCCATTATTGAAATCACAATAAATCCTTTCTCTATTAATCACGTTTACATTTGCAGTTGGGTAAAATATTTTCGTATATTTAAGAAATTACCGAATAATTACAAACAATGGGAGAATCACTATTATTCTTTCCAAAATATAAGTTCTCAACAAGAAACAAATTTCGTCATTACTGTACTTGGTCTATGGAATTTTCATGTATGTATTCGTATATAATACAATTACGATAGGTAAAGACGTCCATAAACAACAGGAAGACATTAATTAATTAATGACCAAACATGCCTTATCTTATTACTACCTCTTTTTAGTAGAGGTACCTGAACTTAAAACGCTTATAATGTCGAGTGTTGTTTTAGTTCACCGCCCGCGGAGAGAAAAAAAATCTGCTATTTACCCAGTTTTGATTAGTGGATCTAAAATATTAACATGTTTTGTTGATTTAAAGAAAGCCTTTGATTCAGTAAATCATACAATACTACTTAATAAAATAGAAAAGGTGGGATTGCGTGTAAAGTGTCACCTGTTAATTAAGTCGCATCTTACTTCCAGAAAGCAGTATATAAATTATCAAGGCTGTTTTTTGACAACTTTAAGTTTGGAAATGGGAGTACCTCAAGGCAGTGTACTTGGCCCTTTATTATTCCTCTTGTATATAAATGATATACAAAGCTGTATTAATATATATTAATGCTTGTTTATTTGCAGATGACCTTACAGTACTTTCTTATGGGGACAGTAGAATGTAGTGTCAGGTTAATTAAACTCTTGTTTAGTAGAATTAGCGAATTATTTTACATTAAATCAGTTAGTTTTAAGTACCGAAAAAACTCGAATTATTATGCAATTTTACTCTAAATGTGCTCAATATAATACAACTTCACTGATAAAGGTACCAAAATGTAAATCAATAGAACAAGTAACAGTTTTTAAATTATTACGACTTTCTATTGACTATTCCGTAACTGGGAAGATACATATATTGTCGATGAGTAAATCAATTGCATCAAAATGTTTTGTACTTTAGCGCTCAAGTTACATAACAAACCTGAATATTGTCAAAATGTTTTATTTTCCGAATCATGAGATATGGGATAATCTTTTGGGGTAACAGCACGCATAAATATTGAATATTTGTTTTACAAAAGAGAGCACTAAGATGTATGTTTTATATTAATCGTTACACATCCTGCAAAGATTTATTTATAAATAAATAGATATTAACTATACCTTGTTTGTATATTCTAGAAATCCTAAAATTTGTAAAGAAAAACTTGAATGCTTATCAACTTAAATATGTATCACAATTATAATACTAGACTTGGTACCAATTTAACTTATGAGAATCGTAACTTAGAATTATATAAATGTAACCCATATTACATGGGAGCTGTTTTGTATAACAAGGTTCCATTACATATAAGAAATTTACCTTATAACTGCTTTGTCAAAATTGTCATTTGTGGACTACATACATGCTTATTTCACTTTTTTGTGAACCTTCCAAAGTTTTCTTGTGGTAATTTAAAATTAGTAAGTATTTATTTTTCATTTTTCACTAATTTCTCTTGTTAGTTCGCTTGGCGGCAGTATTACTCTAAAATGATCAGAATGCAGATCAAAGTTTTCAACTACCATATCATATGGAGAATTTCTTATTGTTAAAAACATCCAGCAAACCAAATCATTCTTGAATCTAAAAGGCTTTCCAACAACATCCACATTCCAAAGCTGTTTTTCCTAGTTGCTAGAACGCCTTAGGATGTTCTTGACGTTCACTCTATCAATCATTTTATTGTTACCAAATTAGCTTATAATATTGAGGTAATTGCCCCTTTTCTGTTAGTTTCACAGTGAGCAGTATTTATCGTGGATATAGATAGAATACCGATGATATTGACACAATCCAGCCTCAGCTTATAATAAGAAAAATAAACACATGGAAATGCTTGATATGGTATCGGAATTACGAAAACAAACTTTTTCAATATTCATTAATAACAGCATATTTTAGTTGGCATTTATATTTACGTGAGTTCAGGAAACCATGAAGTAAAAAAACCTGTACTAGTGCTAGTACATAAATATTTAGTACAATTAAATATACAACAATTTGTGGTTAATCGGCTATATCCAAACACTTACGACTAGGAGTAAGAGAGGTCAATCTCCATCGAATAAAAATCACAGGAATTTACCAATAACTTTTAGTTACCAATATCTACTTCAATACTTTAATAGCTACGTATATACCAATAAGTATCAATGTACTGACTACATTCGTTATATTTTGATGGTTATCTCTATATACAGTTTGTGTCACAAAACTGTTACCTAAAAGTATTAGGGCTCTCATTAATATTTTTAATCTAAAAAAGTGTATAACCCTATAACTATCCAGGATGTATATAAAGAAAATATTCTCATGGTTGTTTCAATTCAAAAGTTAATACCAACTTTCTTATTTTTAATGAAAGACCCTGTATTTTATTGCATTTTCGAAATCTATACAAAAACTTATGTCATTGATACTACACCTAACCAACGGTTTTCAGATTATTTTTGAAATTTGACTGCTATATAAATGAATCATGTAGCCTGTACTATGTTAATTTGGATTGAAAAAAATTTCTTACAAGACAAACTCAAAAAATAAAAAAAATAATAATGTACTATTTCACATTCATCCACAAGGTGTTTCAAAATAGAGATCCCTTAATAATTTCATTAAGTTGTTTTTTCAAATGGGACAACATATTTATTTTTCACATCAACTGGTACTAATATTGCCTATACCTATCTGATATGCTTTTCACGTTACTTTGCGGTTTCTAAAATATTGACTTGAAATAAATGTGTTACGAACGAAAAAATTTAGATCTAATTACTTGATACTTAAATTCCTACATATTTATTTCAAACTATAGAAGTAGAAAGTACAGTTTGAAAAGGAAAAAGATGGTAATTTAAAAATTAGCAGGTTAATTTACAATGTATCAAAATAAGGTAATTAGTCCCTTTAAAGAAACTAATTTGATTGAAATAGGACATTTTTTTTGTGCAAACGTTCATTATCAGAGATAAGATTGTATTCTTCCAAGCAAAAGACTGGTTGAGAACACCTCATCTAAGCTTATTAGTTCTGGATACTAAATTATTTAAATCACTTTGAAACCGAAGCCGCTAGTAATTTTCAATCTTACTATTTACTTTATAAATTTTCATTAATTGATTAAGTAATTTGCACATAATACTAAAATAACAAAAATAATAATTAGTGCAAAAATTAAATATGCATTTTGTTGGAAATAATTTTACGAATAGCTACTGCATACAAAAAAAAAAGATTATGTTAAACAAAACCATAACACCGTTAAAGATAGGAAAGAGTAGCTTCAAAGTACTAAAAAGTGTTTTCCATATAAAAATAGTAATACTACTTTGAATACATAAAAATTACGTGCCTGGTGGTTCAGTGCCTTGAGATGCTGTTATAGTATTTGCAGTTAAGGCTCCTTCTAAATCAACGGCAGGTTCATCTAGTTCAGTTGCCATTTTTAATGCCATTTGTAACATGTCATCTCCAAACGTATTACTTGCGTCCACAGGTTCTGGACTAAATGTAGTTTCTTCGGGAGGTGCTAAAAATAAACTAGATGTTTGACAAGTACAAGAGATGAAAAAAAATTCTTACGAGGAGGTTCTTCCTCTTCACTTTCAGAATCTGTATGTTCTTCCTTTTTATCTCCAGCCACCATTTCTGCCATCATTAAAAGTTCAGCTTCAAATGGATCTGTAGGTATCTTAACTTGAATTTTCTGCAAAACTACAACATAGTTTTCCAAGTAATATTACTTATTAACCTACCTTAATTTCTTTCATAATTCCGTTTGCCGAATTACGCGTTGTTGGAATAAATATGGGTACCGGAACTGGTAAAGGAAATGGAAATGGGACAGGAAAAGGCATAGAGTACATCCACATTGGTGCAGGTACATATATAGGTATTGGAATGGGTATGATTGCTGTTTTTTCCTTAATTTCGTCTGAAAAAACACATTGTACGATTTATAAAAAAGTTTACCATTTTCACCTGTTTGCACCTCCGCATTACAAGTGTTTGGTTTACAATGAACTCCTTTGGTTTGAGTATTAACTTTACATAACGTTCCTATATTCCGTTGTGGTGGAATAGGAGATGGTTTTATTATAAAATGTTGTTTGATCTGAGTTTTTACTATTGGAGGGCTTGGTGTTTGAGAAGAATCTATACTATTATTAGAACGTGGTGTTCCTAATGGTGATGTACTTGGACCATTTGTAGTTGCCAGTGATTGTACACTACTAATTACAGGTATTGTTGGTACATCAGCTGGAACTGTATAAGACATACTTGCTTTAAGATGAGTAACTTAATTAATTAAATGAGGGTGTTTCAGGAAAGGAAGGGCAAATTCTAGGTCAAACCAAGAAATACCAAGCTATCTGTAGTGTTCTACAGGATGGTCATATGTGTCATCAGTTACCTACATTACTCAGAAATTATGTAAATACAGATGATTAGATTGATTGGACAAGTATGACAAAAACGTTAATTTGTAAGGAAAAAGCGGCTTTGTACACAAAAACGTTGTGAAGTAATTTAACAAAATCAAATGCATTTAGTATGTCTAAATTTGTTACACAAGCTTTACATTGTGATTAGGAAACTCAGTGAATTAAAGTACAGAATAGGTCAAGTATAGTATTTTCTAGCGAAGCTAAATCAAAATTGAAAAAAAAAAAACTACTCATCTTAAATTCATGAAATTAAAATTAAAAATTTAAGTGCCATTAAGTTCCTATCTAAAATTTTAGTTTAATTCAAACTGAAGTAAGAGTAATAAAATGTAGTATTAAATACATAAATACAAGGTTTGGCATCAATAGGGACTAAGAAAAAAGTTCCGCGAATGGACACTTCCTCGAAAGCCTAGTTACTCGAATAACAATTTCTCGAAAAGAAAATTGCTCGCAATAATAGAATAAGATTATTTTATTAAATTTATACAAAATCAAACAGATAGCCTTCGATTAACAACTTGTTTTTGCCCTTTTCACTTTTAATAACTCCATGTTGTAACCATTGGCACAAAAGGTAATAAGAGGATTATTTCAAGAGAATAGATATTTAATTGTATGCCTTATGGTTGGCACTATTGCCCGTACTCTATTGATCATAAAATACCATTAGCAAGAAAGTTAATGAGAAGATTATTTCACGATAATAGGTATTTAAGAATTGTACTCCTTAAGGGCACATTTTATTATTTTGTATAATGCATAAATTTGATAAATTTTCATTAACCTATGTTTTTTTCGCGCAATTTTATTTTCGAGAAATTCTTATTCGAGTAGTTAGGCTTTCGAGGAACTGTCCATTCGAGAAACTATTTTTCGAGCATTTCCTTTCGAGCAATTTTCCGCTACCCATAGGAAACTGGAAGTGCTACAAAAAAGTTGCATTAATGGTTCTAGGTTGTACCAGATTACAAGGTCATCAAAGTTTGAGGTACACACACACACAGGCACGCACGCGCATAAACATGCGCACACGCGCACACACACACACACGCGCGCGCACACACGCCCACGGCCACCCACCCAAAAACACACACCCGCACACACGCCCGCGCGCACCCCCATCCACACACACGCACGCACCCACCCACCCACGCACGCACCCACACACACACACACACACACCGCGCGCACCCGCCCACACGCGCATCCGCCCACCGACCCACACACACACACACACACACACACACACACACACACACACACACACACACACACACACACACACACACACACACACACACACACACACACACACACACACACACACACACACACACACACACACACACACACACACAAATTTAACAAATCAAAATTAAAATGAAAAAAATAAATGATAAAAGTGATTTATTGATAATGTTAGCTTTCTAGTCTCAAATATTGAGGTTTCTTTAATGAAAAATCAATAGCAAATTAATTCTACAATAATCAAAGTCTAACTGTAGTTTTCATTTAAACAAATCAGGCTTTATTTATATTATAATCTTCACCAAAAATACCTCCTAGAACTTAGAAGTTGTAAATATCTACAATATGACAAAATGGGAGGAAATGATAAACTCTTTAAGAAGGCAACCTGTTTTCTCTTAAGATATTCTAGAGAGGAATGTAGTGCAAACTGATAAAAGGCGAGAAAGAAAGATTTAATAGGAAAATAGGTTTTATTGTCAATAATGTGGTTTATGATTTGATAATGATTTGTTTACATACCAGGTTCAGGTTGTTTAGCCGCTGTAGCTTTTCTAGTTCTTTTAGGTCCTCCAGTGGGAACAGGTACTGCAGTTTCTTCTGGTTCATTTAGTGTTATGGGAGTTTTTGGAAATTGACTTTGAAACGCCATAACGCACGGATAAGAACAAAAATTTCGCATTGTCGCGTCAGACATTGTTAAATGGTATAATGGTTGAAGAGTTTTGTGGCAATGATCACAGCTTGATCTAAAATATGATAAATAAAATATAATTTTGAAATTTGAAAAAGCTTACTTTTTAGATTGTACTGCGTTTACTGATACTCGATATAAACTAAGACAATTCAATGAACACATTATTAATGTAGCTCCGGCAGCAGATGACCGCTGAATCATATCAAAATTATATTTCTTAACTTTACACCAATTGCAAGGTATAATTTTTCTGTGACGAATTATGTAAATATTTTGACAACTCTTAGAACAAAAACTATGTAATGAATTGTCATAAAACATTGAATTTTCTTCTAAAATTTTATTATCGAAATACTTTTTACACATGTCACATTTAGCTGGAATTAAAGTAAATATAAAACTTGGAGTTTGAATGTTCCCTTATATCCTCACCTGGCGTTATATTGTTGACAAATTTGAAAGCGACGAAACATGGCTCCCCGCAAAATAAATTCATTTTGGAATTATGTTCAAATTCTATGGTAATTGGTTTTTCTTTTGAGCATACTGAGCAAATACTTCCAGATTTGCGCACCTGTCGGCTACGATTGTTACTCATAATATCATATTTTTCCATACATAACTGTGTACAAAAGTCTTTAAACTGCCCTTTATCTCCAACAGGAGCTAAGAAACCATCTCCTCCTCCAGTAGACATATCTTTCTGACAGTAAGAACAAACTTTCAAACCCTTTTTGTATTCTTCTAAACAAATGCTACTACAAAATTGCCGAATATTGTACCCAAATCGAACACAGTATTTTCCCAAGCAATTATTTCGAACGCTTACATTACAATTTGAGCAATTCGATGCAATTTTTTTTTGATATTTAGCTGTTAAGGTATAATTGTTTAATAAAAATATTACCAGACTGCATATACATACATAAACAACGTTCATTACAATATTCCATTGTTTCCCACGTCAAATGTAGTTGAGTCATAGATATACGTTTTTGACATTGTGCACATTTTCGAGAAAATTTTACTTTCGCTACCATATTGTCGTTATTAATACCAGATGTTAATTTCTTCACTCTTAAATCACGTTCGTTATTCATAACAATTTTATCGTTATGTCTGCGTTTAAAATTATTTAAACATCCATCGTCACATATATACGTGGTTACTTTTTGATGTAAAATAGAATACTTAGACTTTCGAGGCTGTAAATAATAAAACAATAGAATGGTAATGTATAAATTATTCCTGTACACTCTATTCTTAAACTTGCATATACCCATCTTGTATATGCAGATAAAATATCCTTCAAAACCATAAATCAATGTAAGGTGAGGTGATGTTTTATTTTGCCCAGCCACATTGTTATTTATATTTGAGAAAACTCCAATGTTAATAGCTTTGAAGAGACCATACGAAAAAGCTCCATCTTCAAAGACATAAATGCAGATAACAGTTGACATCCCTGTTCGCGAGTGTTCGCTTTAAAATTGATACAAGTGGTAATTCACACACAATAATTAACGGTAACAGAACACAAAATATAGCTTCACATCAATGTAGCCATCTTTGTATGTGACGAACAGCATGATATGAGTCTTGGAATAATTGTATTATTAAGTATATGATTTTTTTATGGTATTCACCTGTTTAAATATTCTGAAAGGAGGGTGAAGAGAGAAGAAAATAGGCACAACCTTAAAAACTATAAAAATTGGTGTATAGTTTGAAATGTACCCACAAAATTTAAAATACAATGTTCAACTTTGTTATTCATCAAAAAGAAAAGAAAAAAAGTACTATGAACCTAATACAAAATTTTTCTGAAACTACTTTACGACTCCCACTACTATCGTACAAACGTTACATCTAAAAGAATAAAATAATTTAAAAGAGGAAGCAGGTTATGGTAATTATATTATGAAGGCATGAACCGAATTACTGCTTTCAAGCAATTAAAAACTGCAAATTGCATTTATAATGCATAATTTCAATGCAAGTCCCTGGTAAAATCATCGCCTTCTAGAAACAAATCGGATTCGTCAAACATTGGGAATGTGACAGGTCCATCACAACAATATTTGCCTTCGTGCATACAGGTCTTGTTCCGACAAAAGGAATAAATGACAGAAAATTTCAATCATTAAAAAATACACATACCCCCCTCTTTCATGATAGATAACCATACCAGTGAATTCATTTTAAATGATAGCAACAAATTGCAGTCTCTAAATGTCACACCTAATTCTGAAATGAAAACAAGTACAATGCAGAATGTGATAAACTTATACAAAGCAATATGTTTGTTGAGCGTCAGAGGTCGTGGCTCTGTTCACTAATATTTACAATAGCTCTAGGAATTCCTCGAAAAAGATTTCGTCGTCAGGTCACGGGGAGACCCTCTACGATCCCTTCTAGGTCCATTACCAACTGAGCTTGTACATGTTTCAGATGCTTCACCCCTTTCGTAACATCTAACCAATTGTAAAATTAACATACTAAAAATGTTCAGAATTGCTTATGGGTTTGCAAAAAATATTTTTTTGCCACCGCATCGAATACCACACGAGACCAATTGTAATAAATGTTATACTTTTCATAGAAATTTATCGCTTAAATTTTGATACAATTTTCAATAATGTGTAATAGATATTTTATTAATTAATTTTCATTTTTAATATAAAAGTGATAAATACTTACTTTTAAGTCGATGTACTTCAGTCCCAATGTTGCCACCACAAACGTAAATGAGTCCAAATACTACAGTATTAAGCCACTCACATCAAATTTAACTGAAATCGGTTTTCTACTATTTGGTAATGCTAGACCAAAGAAAACAAGAGAGGACCTTTATTACTCCATATCGTATGAGCAAAAATGCTGCAGTCTATTAGGTCTTAGATACTTTTGTCAAATTTTAAAAAAATCGCATATTTTATTTTTTTTTTTATTGGAGAAAGAAATTACCCAAAATGTTTTTATAATTTCTAAAAATCATTTTTTTAACTCAGGGGATCTAAACATGAATATTTCCCATATCAGTTCAATTTAGAATGTTTAAACCAATCACAATCTTTTGGTAAAAAGGAATGTAAAAAAGCAAACACATTCTTTCGAAAACCACTAGAACTATTTGGTTGTAGAAACGATTGACATGTAGACTCCCATAATATAATAGTTTAATGACCACCTGTATTAAAAGTTATAAAGAGATCTACTGTGGTACCAGCTGGGATGCTCAGGGTAAAGTTAAAAAAATATTTCACCCTTTTGGCGTTGCACATTTTTCAATATAGGCAACCAATTGTTAACAAAACTCTTGTAATAAGGGTTTGATGATTACGCGTATTACGCGGTATTATAACATATTTTGTGGTGTTGTATGGAACTCCAAGGGAAAAGATTATTTTTCTTTAAAAAATTGGTATCGCAGATTTTTTCTCTAATAACAACGGCTTAATAATTACATGTATTAAGTGTTACTGAAATATCTTATGGTGCTACGAGCAACTCTTTAAGCAAAAAAAAAACCTAAATAAATAAAAAACATTTCATCCTTTTGGACTTGAAACGAATAAAAGTTACTTACATGACTACCTATATTAAGAGTTGTTGATGAAATGTTGGGAGGCTACCCAAAACTTGAGGGAAAAACCGAATTTGTATATGTATATATGTATATATATATATATATATATATATATATATATATATATATAAGGTTATTTTTTAAAACCTGACAAGCTATCTTTTCATTACTTAAGATAGACCTTTACTTCCAAAAGTAAGGTTTTAGAGCGTAATCTAACTAAGAAAATTTCGTGAAAAAAATTAGACCAACGTTGCCAGTTTTTGTAGTATCTTCAAAAATAATGTTTTTAAGTGCAAACATTGTATTCTTTTGCGAAATCGTTCCATTGCAGTCAAAAGCACTAGAACGAAAAAATTCATTTTGGTAGCCTTTTACGAATTATTATTGTTCTACTGGTCTTAGCAGAAATTCACTTGTTGGCGTGTTAAACTATGCAAAAACTGGTAAAATTAATAATTTACTTTACCATTAAAAAGAACAGGGGTGAATATGGCATTTATTAACGAAGTAACAAATAAAAATTATTAATAATTAAAAAAATCTAGTAAGAAAATGGAACAAAAAGTTAAAAAAGAGTTTACGTGACAGGTAAACTCACACTAAGGCCAGTAGAACAATAAACTACCGCGTAATAACTATTAAGAAATAATAATTCGTAAACGAAAAGTTTTCGCTCTAGTACTTTTGACTCCAGTGAAACGCTCTACCTGATTTTGCAAAAAAAATGAAATGTTGCCATTTAAAAAAAAATGTTATTTTTGAAGATACTATAAAAACTGGCACCGCTGGAGTAATTTTTTTTATGAAGTTTTCTAGTTGGACTACGCCCTAAAATTTTACCTTTGGAAGTAAAAGTCTATCTTCTGTAATAAAAAAGATTGCCTATATCAGGTTTTAAAAATAACAATATATATATATATATATATATATATATATATATATATATATATATATATATATATATTTCACTCCTTTGGGCCTGCCAATTGGATTTATTGATAAAACCCTTATAAAAATAATTTAACGGTTACGTGTGTATTAAACGTTATTAATTTTGTTGAGGTGTTTTCCGGAACTCGTAACGAAAAAACCGAATTTTCGAACATAATAGTTCACCTTTTTGAATAATTTTGATAATGGGCTGATAACTATTATTAAGTGTAATTAACAAATATAGTACAGCGCTACCCAAAAACACCAGGAAAAGTGCATTTAAAAAATAATATTTATCCATTGTAAGCCATTAAACCATGATTATTAATGTTTTACATACTAATCATTTCCACAATAAAAGAGTTCAAAATCGATTAAAGTGGAATTTTTTTTGTTATGGTTTTCTCTTTAGAGTTTTGAATCACACAACGGTCATTAATTACCGATGTTGGGGTTTCACTTTGTGAACATGGCACCCATAACTTTTCTATACATGTCTACGTTTGGGTTTGACAATTATTTTAAAAATTAGGGTAGAACTATGAAGAGTGCAATAAGGCCAGTAATACAAATGTCTTTTTGTTTAATAAGGTACCAAGTTCACAGAGGTAGCGCTTTGGTGCGAGCTAGCAAAATTTTGATATTCAGATAAACGGGATTCTAATACCAAATGAAAATTATTACGGATTTAGTCCACTACTTTCAATTGTTGGGCACCATATATTTGTAAGATTTACGTTTACTCTCAACTTTATTATGTAGGTTCAGGTGCGTCTTCTATAAAAACCACTTTCGTTAATATTTATATCTTATTCATGTATAGGTGTCAATTTAAAACTGCAATTCGAAACATGTAACATTAAGCAACATAATCTATGTGAGGAACGTAATTATTCTTATAATGATTCTCATATTAAATTACTAGTATTTTATATTGCAAAGTTTTATGCTAACAATTAGCGACAAAAAGTGGAGTTAGTATTGATACAATCATCAATAAAAAATAATTTTGGCAATTCAGGATGTATTTGCTTTAACATGCACAATTGTAATACTCAGGTTTATATTAATTAAATAATTAATAATAATTACGTCAACCGTCCATTCAATAAGCCAAATCTCTCTTCATGCACGCAACAAAATTATATTAAACATCTGATTACACATCTATAGTTACTATCTAATAAAAACACAAACGGCGCTTTAACTACACCGCACTTCTACTCAATTCAACTTACTATATCATGTGCGATAATCTCATTCATCGAACTGATCGCTACAAACCAATAATGATGTTAGTTCATAAACATTTTTTAATGAAAGTTTATCTAGTGGTTTATCTTGCACTGGACTAAAGTTACATGTCTGATGCGGGACGGATTCCCATCAACTTAGCCTATGCAGCTGACGCCGAAAAGTCGCGATCTTAAATCAACGCAAAAACATATACATTCCCAAACGTATTTCAAAAATTTGCAGCAACATTGTGATCTTGAACTTGAATTATTAAAAAATGTAAATATGTTCTAATTAGGGCCATTACAAACACAAAAAAAGTTTGTAATGCGCAATACATACTATATATTTTTTTATAGTGGATATTTTAATGTTTTATGAACGACATATACTAAAACTTTATTCTGATATACCTTTTTAAAAAGGTAATCCTGATTTGTGTTAAATATCTCAGATTTACTCACCTATACTCTGATTTGAGGTTAAGTAAATACAAGAGTATTTTAAGCACTCTCGACATACACTAAAACGATAACGTGGCTCCCTAAATAGTGGGCGGCAGAATTAGTAACTATTGCCCGTGATGCATACCGCGCCATGTTATCGTAAGTGAAATTTTAATCTCACTTTACAGCTGTTACTCGCGGGTAAGGATACTAGGTAAAATTTGACAATATGCTATTAGTAAACTAAATTATGAACGTTCATGATCAATGTAGGTACATTTGAACACAAAACATTAATTACTTAATAAAATATTTAGGTTAGGTGCTGAGAAACGGTTATGCAAACTCATCGTTGCTTTAAAATGCCATACGTAACAATTCGTTAAGTTTTATTTACATTTTGATATGAGTTGCAATGAAAATAACGAACTAAATGCCTGATAACCAAAAAGTCATTTTAATGTCTCAAAACATGGACAATTGCAATAGACCAGAGTTAGATGATATTATGATTGCAAATTGTATTTTAGTTTATAATATAATCGTCAACTCTCTATGTTTAATAACAATATTCTAATCCTAGCAGACGTGTACTCTATGTCAGTGACAGTTTCTTTGTTTCATTAAATGATGTTAAACAGCGATTCGAAACAACATTTTTTGTCACCAGATATGTGCATAAAAAATATCTTTCAATATAGGCGTCGTAAAGTAATGAGCATAAAGTGCGTTTTGGAAATCGTTGTAGGTATACTGGACGCATATTCTGAAGTTTTTTGGTGCATAATTATCCGAATTTTAGAAAATACGAACCCATTTGTTCTTCTTTTTCAGAGGCCTAAAGTTGAAAACCAAGAAAATTCGATATAGAGTTTAAAATTGGATTTTATATTATTGTTTATCTATCGTAAAATGATATGAAACAGCATAGTAACTTGGGCAAAACCGGAACGCAACCATGTCAGCGTTGCAGATCGTTAACAGCATAAATGTAAACCGTACTTCTTCATACCCTGATTAGCGTAGTTAGTAAATGTAAAAATTAAACATGATTGATAAGTTATGAGTCCCAATTCAAAAAGTTATGAAGACTTAAATCTAAAAAAATTATGCCGTAAGACGGGGTTTCTCAGAACACAGAGGTTTGAAAAATGTTTGAATTGTGCTGCCATCGCTGCCCTATAAGCGGAAGTTCTAGTTACACTTGGGTTTAGTTGTTATAGGTATCTATAAAGTAATATTAGTCGGCTGTATAGTTCTTTTTACTATAAATAGTTGACTTATTAAATCCCATTATGCAGACAACAGCTTGGCGATAACGAATCAAAGTATAAAGCTACGGTATAGGGCCGAACTACGGAAAACAGGTAATAATGAAACTCGTATGTTATGTTTATATTAATTTAATCAGTCAAACCAAAAAAAAAAAACTAAATGATATAAAAGCCATTTTTCGTGAAAAATACTTTGCCTGTTTGTATTTGTGTTTACCCTTCGAAATAAAATCAGATAAGGAATTAATAAAAACCTTAGTTTTTAACCCTAACTGTTTTCTTCTAGGTATTTTTTGGTGCATACTTGTAAATCATATCAAACAAAATCTAACCTAAATTTCATAAATGTAGTGGACAAGGCCGCCCTTATTTTATAGGGTAACAGTGTATGTTAAAAAACCGGAATCACGGCCATTTTCCGATTTTTCGTCTAATCGAACGGTTAAGACATCTAGGAGAAAAAATTCAACTACAAGAAAGCAGCAAATAAATGTGACATTGCTCTGAGTATGTGACCAAGAAGAGTGAACAACGTAAAATCCGGGAACCCGGTCTGCTGCCGGAGAAAACAATGATGTGGACACTACCTTGGCATCCAATAAATCGAGCTTATACATTTTAACAATGTTTTTTGTAAAGTTATTTAGCTAGCGTAGGTAACAATGTTCCGCAGTTTGGTGATAACCTGCTCAGCACTAAAATCGACTGGAAACTCAAGCTTTGCGAAAACATGCAGACTTCCATATCTTCTGTAAACCAATTATTTTGAAAAGATTGTGTAGGTTTTATAGCAAGTGTCCTACAAACTTGGTAAAGTACCATGAAATATGTTTCACTGCGACCTAGTAAAGTCAACAACAATTTCGTTTTCCGTCATGTTTTCTGTTAGTGTTGGCGTATGTATGCTAATCAGTACATATTGTATAGATATAAGAAAATTTGGAGAGCCTGGAGTAAAGGAGGACCATGTTTGTTTAAGCAGTGTTTTAGAAGAATTGCATTACCGTACTTTCAGGGATACAATGAAGAAGATTTACTAAAAGCGCCAACTAGGAAAATTGTAACGATGTTCTTCTTGAATATAAACATAACTATAAGGGTTCAATCTCAAACGAAGACTTTACATCTTATTTACAGAAATTCATAGATTCTTTGATAAACGCAAACAAAATCCCAAAGCTGGCTTCGAGCTAAAGCGATACATAATACACTTTTTTGATCCCTATCAAGTCTTACAAAAACTCCCAATCTGGGATGCACAAAACGAAAATAACGCATTGGCAGGTGCTTCGTGAAGAGTGCTTTCGCGAAGCACTAAAAGAATGGTCAACAAAATGCTAATTTTAGGTCGAACCTGACCTATGTTTTCCTCTAGAAGATGGAAGCAGCAGGTACAACTATGGTGAGGGAACTTGGAAAAAATGTAGAGCAGTACCGGATGGATGTATCAATATAACCACTGATTCCAAAGTTGAAGGACCAATTGGTGAAATCTGGTTCAAGCCTGATTAACGTATTTTCATCACAATGACACGCCATTCAGCGTATCAACATCTTTTGAAGTGCTTTAAGAATGAGTGAGATAAACTTAAATGAAACAAAATTGGTGAACTTGAATGTTGGGTAGCTATCTATGACGATCGAGCGAAAAGGGAATGAGTATTGCTGCAAAGGATTGAATAAAACCGTACCCTGCTTGGGATTTTTGGCCAATAACACCCAAAAATTGTTTTAGCATATTCAAATTTTCAAATGTGCAAGGTATTATGGAAATTGACTCTTCTCAAATAATACAAATTTTTGAAAACTCTAAGGTAGTAAGTGTTAGTTTCACTAATTTTACCTTAATCGTTTGTTCTTTATATAAATCGAAACATTTGGACAGATTGGACTTGGATCATCCCGCTGTTTAAGTATCTCAGTTAAAGACTACGGTAGTTAAGTATTACTATTGTTGAGTTTTTAATTTAATTATTTTGTTATTGTATTTATAAGCATAGGTTTAGGTAAATATGGTACGGTATTGAACAGTAGAAAACAATTTAGATACACTGGGGTAGAGGAGCGTATTGAAAGAAAAGAGTACTTAAGTTTAAGTGCTCGCTAAAATGGTCAATGTTTTTAGTGTCGCATCAATAGACCTGCCTTTGATACAATAATTCTTAGAAAAGTACAATTTCATACATTAAACATCAATATAGTCTATATTTAGTTAATGTAGTACAACTTTAATACTAAAATCTTTTTTTTTTATAACTACAGTGTTTTATTTCATTCGAATAAAATCAGTGACTCATCACATACCTTCAAAGATTACGCTATCTCGCGTAATCAAAAACATGGTCCTTCGAGCCGGATTGAGTATAACATCACTATAAGAACCTCCAGTAAAAAAGAAAAACAGCACTCATTTCAATATTCAACCCACACCAAGCTGACGCCAACCGTTAGCCATTTTGGAAACCGACGAAGAAGACGCCGCCTTCCGCTTTGAAACAGGTTCTGAGTGAAAATCCTTTCTTTCATTTTCTATTATTTTTAAGTTTAAAACAGTCATAATAGTTTGTATATTTATATTCGAAATATTTAGAGTTTGTGCATTATAACAACAGCGTAATTAAAAAAACGCTTACGGTAAAAAGGGGACAATAAAAGGCAAAACTAACACGTTTCAAGTTATTTTGAGAACCCTTTAATTGATTTAGTAAAGTAGAATTGGTAAGACGATTAGAAAAAATGTAAAATACATAGAATGCTTTCGAATGTTTTCAATCAGACATAGAGATTTTAGATTCAGATAACGAAGATTAAATAAAGGAATGTGAAAGTTTTAAGAGGGATTATTTTAATTTAGTTCAAGGGCTCAAGTTATTATTGAAAGTACAAAGAAAGTAACCTAATTACCTGGTCCTTCAAATTTAAACAATGGAAATACAATCAACAATGTAAAATTACCTGTTTCGCAATTACCACAATTCAAAGGCTTATACAACAAATATATGCAATTTTACCATACCTTCAAATCCTTAATTAACGATAACAATGCATTAACCAATGTTCAAAAATTGTATTCTTTAAGATCTTCGTTGAGTTGATCGGCCTATTTCCACAGTTTTTGCTTTTTTGAGCGCGACGTTTCGGAAGCGGACTCTGCTTCCATCATCAGGCATAGTTCTGAGAAAGACTGTTTTCGCAGTTGTGTCGAATTCATATGTTATGCTTTTTCCCAAACACTTGACTACTCTCAGATTCGAACTTGGTACCTTTCACTTACTAGTCTGGTACCTTTCACTTATTAGTCTGACATCTTTACCGCTGAGTCACTGAGTAATCCAATATATATTTTTTAGAACCCTGCCGCATGCGCATAGTAGGTTGTATACACAATTCTTGGAATTCTGATCTTCATTGTGTGGTTTGGTTTTGGTTAGTATTCCCCTGAGCGTTCTGGTCGATTTGCAGGCAGTGCGTATCTAGTATTTGCTGCCTATCCTTCGTATTTTGTCTGAGGTACCTTGTATATATCGTATTATCACTGTATATTTAGGTTCTTCTTTTCCGGTTACCCTTTCCCGGTTTAGATAAGGTGTTAGATCGGGGCAGCCATTTTCTTTGAGTGTTTTAGCGGGCAAATGATCCTAGTTTCCCAAATTGGGCTGAGAATATTTTAAATGAACTAGAAAGCGATTTCAGTGACGTAGAAAGTGCGTTATTGAGTGATCATGATTCTTGATCAGTTTTTTCTGATACAAATGAAGTTGCTTAAGGTGATAATAAAGTTCCTACAACAAGTTTAGAAGATGGCAATCGTATTCCACACAACACTGACAGGGACAATTACAAAAGAGGTAATCCTCCACTAAGCCACGACAGCGAGCACATCAGACACAAACGATGAACCTTTGGCTATAAAACAAAAAACGACTTAGGAGTGGACTACGTGGTAAGAACAAATACAAGTGGAACCTAAACGAAATGACCGCGTAATATCATTTCGCACATTCCGGGCGTTAACGGAGCAGCGAATCGCGGTATTTCTTGCAATCATTTATCCTCGTGGGAAGTTGTTTTTACCGACGAAATCCTTCAAGAAATTTGCAAACGAACAAACGAGAAGTTTGCTCAAGTAAGGGAACAGCTAAAAGAAAAATCACGTACTGAATACGAGGATTTGAAAGAATTTATAGGAATGTTGATGTTTTCGGCGGTCTTCAAATTAAATAACAAAATTTAGACTCGCTCTTCGCGACGGATGGGACCGGCAAGGACATATTCCGCTGCATGTTTTCCATTAGAAGGGTAACAACAACAGGGAAGAGCGCAAAAATAATAACCCGATAGCATAAAACTCGCAAATATTCAATGCATTTATCAAAAACTGCCAATCATGCTATTCTATTGGCGAATACGCTTGCATTGATGAGGTGTTGATTGGTTTTAAGGGCCGTTGCTGTTTTCGTATGTACATCCCACAGAAACCTCGTAAATACGGAATCAAGCTGATGGGATTAAATGATGCGAGAACTCACTACTTATTTAGTGCATCTACGCAGGAAAAGATAACGACGGTGCAACACTCACCGATAAGGAGAAGGAAATGGCAAAACCTACTCAAGCTGTTTTGAGACTTGTCGCTCGAATAGAGGGAACCAACAGCAACATCACGGTCGACAACTGGTTCTCTGCTGTGCCCCGGGCTGAAGAGTTACTTAGAAGAGGTCTTACCTACGTGGGAACTCTTCGAAAAAACAAAAAAAAGTTCCTCCAGAGTTCTTAAATGTCAAAGGAAAAGAAGCAAGTACTGGCTTCGTATGCGTTTACTAGTGACCTTATCTTGCTGTCGTTCGTGTCTAAACAGAACAAAGTGGTGCTCCTATTGTCTTCCATGCACCACTACAGCAATACAGATCCTGACTGGGGAAAACCAGAAATTGTAGCTTTTTACAATGCCACTAAAGGGAGGATTGATGCACTCGACGAAAAGTGCACACTTTGCTCAACCAATCAGAAGACGAGATGGTGGCCTTTGGCTATCTTCTACCAAGTGGTTAACATCAGTATGGTGAATTCTTAAAAGCTTAGGTCGTCAACTGGTTGAACCCCATTTGAAAACATGCTTTACAAACGTTCGTTTGCCACGCATTCCATTGCTGGTATCCTAGGACCAGAAGTTCCACACGACCCACCAGCACAAGCAGGTGAGATGTGGTAAATGCCCACGAAAAGCAGACAAGAAAACCCGAGTACAATGCCACCCCTGTGTGCAAACAATGTAGTGCGACGGTGTGCAAAGATTGCCTCAATTGAACGCTGTTAAATATGGACCCTATAGACCTAAATGTTTTTTTTTTTAACATTTATACATTACTTCCATGTTTTTTTTTTACGTTTTTAATATTTCAGTTGAATTATATAAATTAGGTTAGAATGTAGAAATAAAAAGACACATTCACTTTTTTCACAAAATTGACATAAAATTGTAGCAAATAATTGTTCTGTTTAAATCAAATATTTTTCGAAGATATCTTTAATTTGTGATTAATAAGCTTTAATAGTTGATTATAGATGGAGAAAAACTATAATTTAAGCAAGTGGCAAGACACAAAAAAAAAAAAAAATTGGGATAGTCATAACCCCACCTCGTTACTTGAGTGACAAAAAAACTACCTCGCCAGTTACGGGTTAAGTAAATTAAACGAAGGTAAGAAACTAAACTTATAATAATAATAGTGTTTATTGCCCAACAGAAAACTGATTAATGATCAAAATAGATACATAAAAATAGACATACATGCTACAATATACAAACTTAAATGCATATTTTGTACAGACTTTACACATAAGAACATTACATGTTATTAATCAATTGGTTATTGCACTTAATATGGTGTTAAGAGAGGAACAATTGATATCACAGGAGTGGGAAACAGTATTGAACACATGGCGTTTATAGGCAAAGAGAACATGATATTTATTTTTATTAGAGGAAGAGCAAATGTCTCTGTGCATCTTGAAGGTAATCTCGGAACATGGATATTAATGCCAACCAAAAGGTCAGGGCTGCCTATTTGGTTTCTCAGAATATTAAAAAGAAATTTAATATTTGATATTCGACGTCTATCATGAAGTAAAAGTAGTGATAAAAGAGTATTATAATCAAACCCTCTAACAGGGTAAAAGCCATTGACCTTGAGTGATAGACATTTTAAGAATTTACTTCAATTGTAGATATTTGAGATGAAGTGTGTGGTTTCCATGTTATCAAGTTTAGACCGCTCAAACGAAACCCAAGAAATTAGTTTACGAGTCGGAATTTGAAAAAGATGAACAATTCTACAAATGAACCCCAACAGTTTAAAGGCATCATTAATTATAAAATGAATGTGGTTCTTAAAATCAAGCTTGTCGTCTATTATAACTCCTAAATCTTTGATACACGAATAGTTGTACATGATAGGATTGTTCTTACGTGTAAGTGAGATGACATTGCACTTAGTAAACACATTTAAGTTGAGATTGTGTTCAACGCACCAATTATTATTAATCACATTAAGCTGGTTTAGCAAAAATAAGCAGTCTCTGATAGAGCTATGGGGTATAAATATTTTGAGGTCATCTGTAAACATCAGCTACACCCCAGTGCATCAAGTTTACTCAACAGCAGTTGATGATCAACTTGATCAAAGACTTTTGAGAAATCGGTGTATATCACGTCAATTTGTCTTCGATTATCGATAATGGGCGTAACAATTTGCATAAAAGAAGCCAAATTAGTAACAGCAGAACGCTTAGATATAAATCCATGCTGGAATGGAGATATAGATTTAAACAACATAGGACAAATTCGGTTGTAAAGCACCATTTCAAAGATTTTAGCAAAATTACACAATGTAACAATAGACCGATAATTTTTAATTTCATGCGGGCCGCCACCTCTGAATACAGGACAGATTTTAGTATGTACAAATTGCTTACGTCCATGTCATTACAAACAAGATTGTGTGGGTAGTTCCTGTAGAGTATGCAACAAAAAACACAATACTTTTTTGCACATAGATAACATCATACCAAAGCAAGATTCGATCCAAAGGTTGGATAATAGAAAAGAAGTAAAAACAACAGAAAGTAAAGTAGAACAAGTAGAAAATTCGTCCACTACCACACCGTCAGGTGCAAGCGCTAGTAATCATTGCAGTCAAATTAGTAGATCCGTAGTAATGTTAGCGTCAGCTCGGTTATACATTTTTGATAACCAAAATCAAACGATTAAGTGTAGATGTTTATTAGACGGTGGATCGCGAACCAATTTTATAACTACCGAGGTGAAAACCAGCCATTGTTACAAAAAACGCAGTTAAGATTGCTGGCAGTTTGCATATTAGTAATCCTATTAACGAAACATGCCTTTACATGCGTTTTCTATATTTTAAGCCAATTTAAAGTTAAAACGATTTTTTGTAATTTTGAGCAATTGTTGTTTATGACATTTGTGTGTTTAAAATGAATGAAGGTAAGAAAAAAGTTTATACGTCTATTTTTATTACCATATATTTGTAATAGTTTGTAGGAAATTTTAAGAAAATTTGATATTATTTATCGAATTTTTATTACAAAATTGTCTTTTAGCGTGGCAAAGGGGGACATAATGGTTTGTAACTACAAAAGAAAAATCGGTCTTAATTTTGTAAATTATTTTAAAGAAAATTTAACAAATGCGATAAGGAACATTAAAAATAAAACATTAAGAGAGGCTTCTGCTTATTATAATATCCCAAAATCTACGGTCCATGACAAAATTACAAGTCATAAAAATAGAGACCATGGCGGACAAACCGCCTTTGCTAAAAACGAAGAAGAGATACTAGCCCAAACAAGTTTGCTGAATGGGGTTTTCTGATGACGCGATACGATGTTAGTACACTGGTGGTTAAAAATTATCTAGACCGGAAAGGACGAAGAGTAAAATGAACAACATGCCTGGTATTGAGTAGTTCTACAAATTGGTAAACCGGATACATGTATTAACCGAAATATTTGCTCAATACATAAAACGGGGCAGAGCAAATGTAGATAAAAAAATCATAACCAGGTATTTCAAAAATTTGCTGAACACCTTAGAAGACGTGGAACCTTCAAATATTATCCACTATGACGAGACTAACCTAACGAATTATCCAGGTAAAGTTAAAGTAAGTAAACTAAGATTATTTTGTGTAATAGGTTTTAATAAAACTCCATTGATTTTTAAAAGGTGTTTTGTCGCCGCGGACCTAGAAGAGTTGAAAGAATTATGGATTCAGTAAACGAACTACTTCTGTAATGATGGCCATTAGTACCTCTGGCAATATGCTGCTACCCTATGTGGTGTATAAAGCCACACATTTATATCCTACATGGATCGAAGGAGGTCCCGAAGGCGCAATATATAACAGAACGGAATCTGGCTGGTTTGATACCATAACGCTTGAAGATTAGTTCGAAAGGATAGTTTTACCATATCTACGAAATCTCTTCATCGGGAACAAGCCAGTAAGTCACACATCAGTACATGGGCTCAGATTATGTGAAGTTAACGCATTTACTCTAGCCATTAGATGTGGCCTTCTTTGGCCCTTTCAAAAATGTTGGCGAAATAGTCTGAATGATTGGAAGAGTAAGAACAAGGGGCTGTATTTTAAAGTCGGATTTTCCCAGGTTATTTAAGGACGCTCTAAATAATCTTGAAAACATGGAAATTAACACAAAGTCTGGTTTTCGAACCTGTGGAATAGTCCTATTTGCACCTGAACAAGTCAAAGAAAATTCCCGAAAAGAACCTAGAGGACCATGATCAAGAACAAGGAGAAAAAAGCTGGTTGAACACTTTCCAAGAGTTTTTGAAAGAAAGTAGACAGTAATCAAGGAAAGAAGGGTAAAAGAAAAGGGGACGAAGATTGCGAGTTGCCCCAGAGTTGGAGAAAGAGGTGTGCTACGTAATCTAAATCATGAAAATGACGAGAGTGCTAGTAAGAACAGTGAAGAGAATAAGATACTTTTGAAAATAGCGATAGTGAGTCGGAAGAAAATGAAAAAAAATGAC
This sequence comes from Vesta saturnalis, assembly GCA_036346205.1. NCBI lineage: Eukaryota > Metazoa > Arthropoda > Insecta > Coleoptera > Lampyridae > Vesta > Vesta saturnalis. Next base: position 869,635 of record JARFJB010001506.1, read on the forward strand.
AAAGAAAACAAAGAACCTATCGATGAAAAAGTGTGTATTGAAATTGGACATTTTCTACTTATTAAGTTTTTATTCCGGAAAACTCAGAAAGAAAAATATTATGTTGGGTGTGTAACAGAAATATTGGAGAAAAATATAGTTGTTCTCGTAAATTTTTACGTAAAAAAATACCCTTAAGATAAGTGAATATTTTGCTTATCCCCAAGTTAAGGACGAAAGTGTCGTAGAAGGGAAAGGTATCAATTTCCTCAATTAAGAACCTAAAAAGGTTTAAACATAGAGTAAATGAAGAGTCGATGAGCTTATTTCGTTTATATTCAGTTTCTTACTACCGATTTATATGTTTAAATAAGTTGTTTTTATTTGTTTAGCGATGTATTTATTTTATATTTTTGAAAATGTTTTGAAAAACGTTTCTTTTATGGTTTTTGGAATAAAGTTTGTTTTGTTAAAAAAACGTGAGTCATAACATAATTATAATAGGTTTATTATTACCATTTATTATTATTTTTATTTTATTTTATCCGTCTTGATCTCTTGGACTGTTTTAAAGCGATTTTGCATGTTATAAAGCAGGTGTCCGCTTTCGCACCACACATAGTGGCTAAAACTAAAAAAAAAATTAAATGGAAAATAAAAAGAAGTTTGTATTACTAAAATATTATTCCTGAGACACATAAAATGCCACTTTTTTTGATAATTTTTATGACAAAAATAAAAAAGTTATTAAAAATCACGCGCATGAGGGATTGTTATTATGTATATCCCGAAATTCATCCTTCATACTTTATACACTGGCTAGATGAACATAATGGCAATTAACTGTAAGTTTACGTTAAATGGTAAGGGAAGAACCTCTGGTTTACATCGCAGTGCGGACATAATGTAACGGAATCGTTTTATTTTAGCCCACTTAGTAATTAATTGTCGCAATCAATTTATTTGCACCCGAGTATAAGGTATGGCATAAAAAGGGCCGCCCGATTTCTGGCCCAATTAAAAAGTGTTTCGCATAATAACGCTTATATTCACTATTTAAGAGGGATCCACCGCTTATTTTTGCTGTGCTATTTGTAGTGTTCCCAGATAAGGTGCCATTTCGTAAGTCTTCAACTTAAGGGATAGAGATTTGATTATATGAAGACGATACTATTAATCTAAATCAGTAAAGGCTCATAACCTCATTTATTGTATTTAATTTCCCAAAACGACCCCCAAAAATTTTACGTTTTTTTAAGAAACGTGCAACAGAATTATTTAGAAATGCAACAGTTAAAGAAAAAATGGCCATTTACCGAAATAAATTATACATTCCTGAAGATATACATTTTTTTTGGTAATTTCCAGTTCATTAGTTTATTAATGGCATCTTATCTCTGAGACCCCTGTTTTCAACATAATCATTACCAGAGTTCCTATATAGACAAGAGTACCGCAATTGGTTTGGCCGGTACTTTGGAGATAAAATGGCGGCTAGTGACGTCATAACTTCTTAGTTGTCAGCTGTCAGTTGTGATAATTTTTCTGTGCGAACGAATTGAAGATTTATTTCAAGAGTTATCAAAAAAAATGCCGGGTTGTTGTGTTCCTGAATGTAGGAATCGTAGCGAGACGGCTATCGATTATTTAGTTTACCAACAGCCAAAAATGATGACCAGGGCTTCAATTTGTGATGTAGGTAATATTGTTTTGGTATTAATGGTAATATGGATACTATTTCGTTACAATTTGTATTTCTTATTATACTGTCTTTTCAGGTACATTTTGATGACAATCAGTTATAAGTTATAAGGAGAGTGTTTTAATTTATCCCGTTAGAAGTCTTCCATTATTTCTTGCGTGTCGAAGAATATTTTAAAAAAATTCAAATTAGACTTATAAAGTAATAAGATTCATTATGAAGACATTTCAAAATCATTTCTTTTGCACTGTGAGTGTAATGTAGGTATTTGTCATGCTGGAGAAAAACTTGTAAATTTATTTTTTAGAACCAGGTTTTTTTGCATTAAAAATATATAACAAGGAAGAGGTTAAAAAAATTAAATCTACCGAGTTGTTAGAAGTAGTAAAAGTGTTACTATGCGTGCACTTTTAAAAAATATTAAATAAGTAGCTTGTATTTTTGAAATAAAAAATTACTATCCGACATGAATACATTTTCTTCAATTCAAATTTCCAGCCCTTTTCTGGAGTAAAAATGGCGTCAATTGCGGTACTCTGTCTATATAGGAACTGACTAAAGTCACTAGATAGAATAAAGTACCGCAAATGCATGTTCCAATGTGCTAGAGAGAGAACTACATTTTCTAGCCACAACATGGCTGCCTGACAGAGAATATGACGTGCATTTGAAACGCATCAAACGACCGAACACCAAGCTGTCAAATTGAATTGACTTTGGTTTTGGTTATTCTATTAGTCGTTCTGTTAGTCGCGAACTTATGCACGTGGGAAGCTTTGGAAGTTGGGAATTGGAAACAAGTTGTTGTGTTTGTCGTCGACGCAAAAGGTTATTTAGGTTATTTCGCTTCCCTACAGGTAATTATTGAATTTGGATATTAATGTTTTTTATTTTTCCCATGAAAAGACGCGTAACGACGCAGTATCTGGATGCATCTAATAGGGAAACAAGATATAAATGATAACTCTAGAATATGCGACGTAAGTTTTTACAATACTTTATTGTACAAATGAATACTATAAAATTACTATTATGTTAATTGCATTTTTCTGAAGAAGCATTTGAAACGAAAAGAATTGATGGAAAGAGAAAATTGAAGCATTAATGAGAAAAATCTTTTAGACAATGCTATAGATAGACATGAGTTCTTAGATAAATTATATAAAGACAACTCGGCTTTGTTAAATAACAATCCACAATGTCATAATATTATTTATAACTGTACAAAAATATTCGTTAAACGTAGGCGATTTTTCACTGTTGGAGGAGAGAATGCAAAAAATACAATTAAAGGGTCCTCCAAAAGTGGTCGGACACTTGCAATGAAAAATGCCATTTAATAAATAATTTAAACCAATACATGGTGTTTGTTTCAATTAGGCGACAATTTGTTCGTTTTCGTAATAAAATTTCATAGAAGTTGAACGATCCTTGTTCACTTCTGTTTGAAGTTGGCGCCCAATTTTGGCCACAAAATGGATGCCAATGGCGGTACTTTATTCTATCTAGTGATTCATTACTGATTAGTAGCGCAACATGCAGCAGACTTTAAAAATAACGCGAGACGTGACGATATAATAAAAATATCGTCTTACAGAATAAAAAATACACGTATTGTATTACCACAACATAACATTTATTTAGTGTAAAAAGGGAATAGAAATATCTCGTTTGTCTAACGTACGTATGTGCCTAGTTTTGAATTTTGATTAATTCCATTTGATTTATGAACACCTTTCAATTTTTATTTGAAATTTTCTGTGTACTTTTGATCAAAGATCAATGGATTGACAAAATTTGATGTACAAGCGTGAAATTCACAATTCAACAGTTTATCTGCTGATTTTGACAATAGTAGAACTATACTTTACCTATTATCAAATCCTTAGCAACAAGCTCTTTTAGAGCAATTTTGAGCTAATTTTAAAACAGTAGCAGTTTAGCAACAATAAAGTTTTGTTGAAAATGGCATAATTTTCCGAACGGATTGAAAACAGGATCCTACTGTTTTTTTTTCATTATACATTTCCAATTTCCCAATAAGATGAATTATAATCGACTTACTTTCTGGCCTAGTTTTATATGTCGTCCAAAGGCGATCGTACGCTGTGTGATTGATTAAATATCTTGTAGTATCTTATAATTAAATATCTAAACTGTCTTATCTAATCGTCTAATTTATTAATTACACTATATATGTACATAAACATAACTGTATAATGTTAACAAAGTATCAAGTTCTGGGTGGGTTTCTTATTATACTGTTTGAAGGCTCTCGTTTATAACGTGGATCCATCATCTCTGGCAAAAGGCAATTAAAATCAAATTTCTGCAATTTTGGTAACATCCTTTCTTGTCAAAAAAGTTCATCTTTTTTTATTTTTTGCAACACCATGTCTTTTTTTGTCCAAAGAATGAAATAAAATGTCCGCTGCGTTATAGCCAATTGCCCTTGAATTTGCACGACTCTTTTAATTTTAATTGTCCAGCTTCTATTGTAACATATGTAATTACTTTATTCTTTATGGCGTCAGCTATAGTAGAATCCCTTGCAGAATATGGATATATAATTTCAATTATTGTGTCATTGTCTATCAATCCATCTGGACTAGCACCTAAATAATATAATTCGTCTCTACCTATAAAGAAACCACACTCGTTCACTGTTACACATAAATGTTTAGCAAAAGATAGTTTAGCAACATGTTCATGAGTAATTCCATATCTTGACGATATAAATGACGAATACAGCAACACTTTTACACTGTTCGCACATGAAGTGGTAGGGTGCATTTTACATATTTTTCCAAAGTTTGAAGCCATCAACCTCGTCGACCTTTCCTGTTTCCACACATTATTGGAACTTTGCCCACGAGTACGAAATTCAATAGCTTATTTCAGTTTCTGTTCTTTTTAATTTCTGAACGAATTAATTTCTTCTGGGATTTATATAATTCTGGCTTCATGAATTTGCTATTTCTCCAGCTAACGGGCCGTAATCTTCATCTTCAAATGTTAGAGGTTTTGCTTTTTTTCTTCGACGTTCTGGGAAAAGTTTTGGCTTGACCTTGAGTATTTTTTTACGATTTTTTTTTCTACAAAATGTCTTAGTAATCGCGCTAGGATTGTCACCAATTAACGCTTTTTGAATGATATTATGAAATTGACCTTTTGTATTGTATGATATTGGTGATTTCTCCAGCTAACGGACCGTAATCTTCATCTTCAAATGTTAGACGTTTTGCTTTTTTTCTTCTACGTTCTGGGCAAAGTTTTGGCTTGACATTTAGTATTTTTTTACAATTTTTTTTTTTACAAAATGTCTTAGTAATCGCGCTAGGACTGTCACCAATTAACGCTTTTTGAATAATATTATGAAAGTGATCTTTTGTATTGTATGATATGGCGCGGCTTCACATCTGGTTTCATACGCCCTTTTTCGAGAAAAATTAATCCTTTTACCTCCTAGAAATTTACGTACCACAGAATTGTATTGCTCTGCGGAATTATTTGTTATATTTAGGATTAAACTTTCGGCATTGTGTATTAGTCGATATACACAAGACATAATATCCTGAAATAATCCGCATTCCTTCATTGCACTGGCAATATTGGTTTCATTTTGTTTTGCAGTAGTAAAAAAATCAAAAGTAATGTTAATTAATTAAAAAGAACGCGTAACGTTCGCCAAATGAATTTTAGCAAAGCCGATAATTATACGGATGAAACTGTTAAACCACGTAGGTCTACTGTAGATTTAGATCGTGCGCTAGATTTGGCTATTAATCTGCCGTACTATTTACAACCAAATATCTTTTAACGTGCCAACGGACGGTAGCATCGTTTATTATTCTTATTTAGTTTCGTGTATGTAACTTTTCACTACCGTATATATTTTTAACATATTCTTTAAATGTGTAACCGTATGGTTACGTAATTGGGGGAACCTTTATTCCATTATTCCCTTTCAATGCAAATACGAGTTCCATTAATTCCGTAAAAACCTGTTTTCACATTAATTATAAATATTACTGTAAGTTTAAGCTTTAATTATTTAATTGCATGTTTTTCCTTTTCGGAATTATTAATCTACATATTTAACCGCCAGCCTTTCATATGTTCAACAACTAGTTACTAGAGTAGCCGGTCGAAGTCGGAAATTATAACTTCACCATAACGCAAAACTTCCAGGGCTTCTGGACGGCACTTTGACCCTGCATGGGACGACCACTTTCCCTTCCTATATGGGAATCCAAGCTCAAGAGGAAGGATGCTTGGATTGGCGCGCGAGGTTATTGATTACTACAGTTCCGTCATTGTTCGCATTTATTACAGTTATTGGTGATACCTAATGTTTATTTTATAGTTATGTATTGTTATCACCATTATAAAATTTAACCGTGTTATTAAATAATTTAGAACCTACAAATTGGAAGAGATTGAGACAATTCGGTAAAGTCAAATAATTATTATATATTGCGAATTATAACCCTTTAAACAAATTTTATATTTCCTTAAACTGGAATCTTACCAGTATACCCGTCTTTCATCCTTCAGTTTATCTTTTTTTCTCGCATTGTGCAGATGAAAAAGTCTACTACACACTAGGTTACTTCATTTGTCTAAATGATGAACTGTCACTGATCTCACCTTAGAGTAACACCATTTAGTGATTACCTTTTGATTTTATATATTTTATTACATACCTTAAATGTCTAACCACTAAGTAAAGAAAGTTGCTTACATAATGGGGAAACATTTCTTTATTATTCTCTTTGACGCAAGTAAAAATATCAGTTACTTTTGGTTTTATCATTAATTATAAGCCGTACAATAATTTTATTATTTAAGCTCTTATTGTTTAAACCTGCTTCTTTCCTTTTCGAAATTATGAATCTAATTATCTACCCCTGGCTCATTTGTACTTTCGCTGATAGTTTTGCCCTCCTGCGTTCCATATGTTAGCAGCTAAAGTAGCCGACAGAAGTCTCAAACTAGACAACAAAACTTCCACGGCTTCTACCACCGTTCACATATATTATTGTTACTATCGATAAATAAATGTTTATTTTATAATAATTGTTTTTTGTATTCAAATTAAAAAATCTTGCTGTGTATTATTAGGTGTACAAATGAATAATCTAAATTATTTTAAGCAGTTCAATTTTAAATTGAATAGATATTCCCGCTCTTTTGTGATTATGCAATGTTGACATATAGCTATTAAAGAAAACATATAGTTTGGCGAAAGGCCCAACATAACCTTCAAAAGTATTCAGTTCAGTACAGTTGAAAATGGCAACAGATACGGCGCATATCTGACACTGCATTCTTTACCGAATTCCAACAAGGAAAAAATGCTGGAAGAGCGTGCGAATCGATTTGTTCCTTTCTCGGCGAAGGTGTTGTATCGTACGATGTGTGCGCATTTTGGTTTAAGCGGGAATTAAAGCGGTAATTTTAGTCTAATCGACAAACAACGCCCTAGAGGAAGTACGACAACGATGGTTTGGAACAACTGCTCGCTAACAATTTTATTATGAGTTGTTGGAACCGGGTAAAACAGTTACTACGGACTGCTAGCAACGTCAATTAATCAGCTTGAATCAAGAATTGGAACGAAAACGCCCGTATACTGGCAAAGGAGAACGTCCAGTGAAATTGTTGCATGACAACTCAGGTCACACATTGCTTCCAATACAAAAGACACCATAATGAGTATTGCAGCACCCTGCGTATTCACCATACATTGCTCCGCCCGATTACCACTTATTTGGGTCGATACATCGCGCCTTGCCCGATATGCACTTCCAATCATTGGATAAGATTGGAAAATGGCTTGGCGACTTTATCGCGTCCAAAGACGTAACATTTTTCCGAGATGGAATTCATCAGCGGCCTGAAAGTTATAAAAAGCAACGGCGAATACTTTGATTGAACAATTTAATTTACTTTCTTTTAAAATAAACCTTGAATGTAGCTGAAAAAATTGGATTATTCATTTGTACATCTCTATATTATTATAAACTCTAACGTTTTAATTAAATACTTTAGAACCCAGGTCTTGGTAAGCTTATTCTACATTATTAAATAATTCGGTAAAGTTAAAAGCAAATAATTATTATATATTGTGTACATTTAAACAAATTTTTTCCGTAAATTAGAATCTTACATTATAGGGGAAGTGGAATATTACAATGCCATCTACGCTTAAACAGGTTAACTAAGCGAATGTATAAAGTGAAAAATTAGTAAAAGGTGCTGAAAATATTGCATGCGTAGATAGCAAGTAAAATTTTGGGATGTCGGAAATAATCAAAAGGTACGTATTATTAATCTATAAAACATATTAATTTAGTTTGAAATGTTATTATCTCATTGTTGTTTGTGATCATACACATAACCTAAGTTTATTTCAATTTCCTAAAATGATTTTTATATGTAATGGAGTCTCAAAGTGAATAGTGATATAGGATGCAATCTAACGCGATTTTTTTTGTAACACTAACCTGACATATTTTTAGATTCTTATTTTTTTATAGTTTACTTATATGTTGCAAATGTTTAAGAAAAATATCCAAACTGGATGGAGATATTGTAAAGCAAGCTATTTTGGACGCTATTCAAAAGAAAATAAATATTAAATGCACTTCTAAAAAATATATTTTGCCTGATATGGCAATAAAACAATATGTGAAGAGACATAAACAGGCTCAGGACAACAGAACAATGAAGTGTGAGCCAAGTTACAGAGTAAATCTCGTCTTTACTAATGAGACGGTACAAGAATTAAAGTTAGTAAAATTGGACTTACGCGCAAGGACACATTATCGCTATCAATTGGCGGTACGTAAACTTAAATTACAGAAACTTGAAATTTTCTGATAGTATTGTTCCAAGGTTCACAATGGTCTAAAGTTTCCAAAAAATTGGAAAAACAGTATTGAATGGTTGGTAGGTTGTCGAAGCAGGGATCTTATACTTTTGTGTCGAAAGCCTGAAGCAAAAATGTCTATCCCGCGCAACTAGTTGAAATCGAACTAGTGTTGACACGTTTTTTTTTTAATCTGACCAGTGATTACAAAAAATCCAAACTATTACCCTGATCTGATCTATAATCCAAATGAAACTGACTTTACAACCGAACATAATCCATCTAATCAGTAAAATGTCAAAACGAAAAGTTCTTGTAACTACTTGTTGAATGGTAAATGCTTTAGAAAATATAGTTCACGCATAACCTAAGTCGATTTCAATTTCCTAAAATGATTTTTCATATGTAACAGCGTCTCCAAGTGAACATTGATACAGGATACAGTATTACGCAAATTTTTTGTAGCAATACATACCCTATTTTTACCTTCTTATTTTTTTATAGATTATATGTAAAAGGAAGTAAGAAAACTATCCAAACTCGATGTAGATATTGTAAAGCAAGCTATTTTGAACGTTATCCTAAATGAAATGAATATTAAAAGCACTGCTCAAAATATAATTTGTTTCATATGACATTAAAACGGTATGTTGAGAAACATAAACAGGCTCAGGACAACGGAACAATGAAGTGTGAGCCAAGTTATGCAGTAAATCTAGTCTTTATTGATGAGACAGAACAAGAATTAAAGTTAGTAAAGTGCACTATGGACTTACGCTAAAGGACTCATTATCCCAATCAACTGGCGGTAAGTGAACTTACATTACAGAAACTTCCGATGTTCCAAGGTTCGCAATGGTCTGAAAGTTCCAAGAAATTTGGAACAGGTATTAAATGGTTTGTAGGTTGCCGAAGCAGAATCTTACACATTTGCGTCCAAACCCTGAAGAACCAAGCAACTAGTTTTAATTGAACTAGTGTTGACTTTGTTTTTTTTTAATTTGACCAGTGATTACCATAAAAATGATGCGCTTACAACCGTACATAACCCACCTTATGTGTTATCAGTAAATTGTGAAAGCCAATTCTTGTAACTACTTGTTGAATAGTAAATGCTTTAGTAAATACAGTTCACACATAACCTAAGTCATTTCAATTTCCTAAAACGATTTTTTATATGTAATGACGCCTCCAAGTTGAACAGTTTTAATCGAACTTTTTTTTTTATTTAACCAGTGATTACAAAAAAATTCCAAACTATTACCCCTGAACTGATCTATACACCAGATGAAACTGTGCTTGCAACCGTACATAACCCACCTAATGTGCTATCAGTAAAATGTCAAAACAAAGGGTTCTTGTAACTACTTGTTGAACAGTAAATGCTTTAGAAAATACAGTTTCACTCCTTTTAATACTCCCCAGAGTGCGTTTTAAAACTCAAATGTTGTTTGGAACTACTGATTAGTGCAACTAAAGGTGGATGGATTGATGTGTTACGTCGTTTTGAGAAACACGTTAAACGTTTCCAAAGAAAATCCGGTGTTACTATTATTTGATAACCACGGATCCCATATAATTGTTGCCTCCTTGGATTTTACAAAGAATTATGTTGAGCTTTCCACCTCACACAATCACAAAACTCTCAAGCATTCGATAGGGCAGTCCTTAAAAGCCTGAAGACCCAGGAAAAACTATTTTAATGTGTGAAATTGCCTCTTTGTTAGGAAAAGCGTATCCCAAAGCATTTTCGATATCAAACGCGCGGGTGTTTTTTCCTCAATTGGTATACGACCCAAGTAGAACAGCAAAGATGCCTGTTTTTGCAACTGACCTTACAATTTGTGAGAATAACAATAATAGAGTAGTAGAATAAAGTTCCTATTTATTATGTTTGAGGTTCTGTTCCTACTACTTCGTTTTATCTACCTATCTTATATTCTGAATTTAATACAGACATGATAAGTATATAGTTTTTATTAACGACGTTTCATGACTTAAGAAACTATCTTCCAAACAATAAAAAAATTCGAACATGTAACGCTGTTCCCAAGCCAGTGTATTACAGCTATAGGAGGGTACACTGTTACAAATAACATTGATAGATTTTTTTTTCTAATTTGCAATTGCTACGTGTTTATGAAATGTGTCATACATAAAGATTAAACAGTTAGTGACAAACGTTACATCAATAGCATTCTAACACTGTATTCAAAAACGTTGTAACACTGTTTTCGCAATTCACCTACCCAACTTTCAATTTATTTTTTTGATCGCATTGTACATAGTTAATAAAACTACTGTTTCTACTTTGAAATTTTTGATAGTCTTACTGTACACTAGGTTGCTAAACTGTGAACTACCACTTAGAGTAACACCATCTACAGTTTGTTTTTTGAAGAAATCATGAGTTTTGATATACCATGATATATTTTTTTAAATATATGCCTTAAATGTTTAACTCCCTAAATAAAGTATGTTGGTTACATAATGGGGGAACCTTTTCCTATAATTTCACGCAAATAAGCTTTTAATTCAGTAAACACCAGTTACTTTTTGTGTTTTTATCATTATAAGCATTACTGTAATTTAATTTAAGCTTTAAATACTTAACAGTATTTTTTCATTTTCGAAATTATGAATCTAATTATCTAACCGTTGCCCCTTTGTGCTTGCCTGATAGTTTTCCACTCCGGCCTTTCATTTGTTAACAGTCGACCGAAGTCAGAAACTATGCGTCGTGATACTTATAACTTCGCCATACGGTAAAGCTTCCACAGGTCCTGGATGGACGCAGATCACTTCTTTGACTCTGCATTGGCCAACCACTTTCCCTTTCTCAGGGGAAATCCAAGCCCAAGATGAAGGATGTTTGGATTGGTTGATAGATCACTACAATGTTGGTTACTTAATGGGGGAAACTTTTCCTACAATTTATTTTCACGCAAACGAGAACTCCTTTTAAGTCAGTAAACACCAATTATTATTTTTTTTTTTTTGCTTTTATCATTAATTATAAGCCTTACGGTAATTTTTTTTGAGCTCCAATATTTAACCGTATTTTTATTTTTCGAAATTATGAATCTAATTATCTAAGCGTTGCCCCTTTGTGCTTCACTGATATCCGGCCTTTCATATGTTAATAGCTAGTGGTGCCGATCGAAGTCAAAAACTATGCGTCGTGATACACTTCACCATATGGCAAACTTCCACAGGTCCTAAATGGACGCACATCACTTCTTTGACTCTGCATGGACCGACCACTTTCCTCTTTTCTGAGGAAGGATGTTTGCATTGGTTGATTGATCACCATAGTTCCAACATCGTTCATATATATTACGGTTACAGCTAATAAATAAATGTTTATTTGATAGTGTCCTTTGTATCAAATTGGCAAGTCTTGTTGCGTATTACTATTATAAGATCTAACCTTTTTATAAGATAATTTACAAAATTATTTAATATAGAAGTAATTTTATAAAGATCGGGTTAAAATTATTGTACACGATTAAAATAGTTATTCTCATATGTTATACTCATCTTTGAGATTAGTTTTCTAATCGCTTTGAACATAGTTAACAAAACTGACGTGTCTTTTTTATAATTTTTGACGGTGCATTACGTAACAATAATGGGAATGAGCGGTGTAAAAATCATTCAAACACACTCACATACAGCACTGGATATAAAGCTAACGGACGCAATTAACAGGAAAACGAGTGAATGTGAAAGGGAAGAAAGAAAGAAAAAGTGGAATAAAAAAGGATGAAGCGCAAAGCTGTTAGAATAGGTTAAATCCATGTTATAGATAGGGAAAACGGAGGAAATAGAAAGACAGATTGAAGAATATAAAATAAAAATATTAGCGTGACAAGAAATAAGGTCGAAAGGTGAAGGCAGAATAGACAAAGAAAGATACATGCTTATACTCCGGCGAGAAGGAACAGGGTAGGAATGGGACAGCATTTATGATACAGAGCATTATAAAACGAAACGTTACAGAATTTAAATCGGTAAATTGTAGAATTTCATACTTACGAATACAAATAAATGTCCAAACGTCTCTCTAATAAACAACACAGGAAGCAGATGAACAGAGAAAGCAAGAATTTTAGGATAATTTAGACGAAACACCAAAACATGATACGATAATGATTTTAGGTAACCTTAATGCAAAAATGGGCAAGGAGGAATTTTGGAGGGAAGTTGCAGGAAGGCAGACAGTACATAACCTAACAAATAAGAATGGAATTAGACTCGCCGATCTAGCGGCAGAACTCAATATGTTTATAGACAGTACAAAATTTACACATAGGGAAGTACATAAGACCACATGGTTAATACCAGGAAGGAATACGGGTAACCAGATCGACCGTGTACTTGTATCAAACAAAAGAGAGAAAACAGTTAAAGATGTAAGATCCGTCAGGGGACCAAATTGCGACACAGATTACATAATGATCAGGGCGAAAATAAACATAGAAGTAAGGAGCGCTGGACGGAAAACTATAAAAAGAAGAAAGTGGAATATGAATAACCTAAAGATAGAGGAAAAGCAACTTGAGTATCGATAAAAGAATAAGCAGATATCTTAGCCAAAAATCGGAAATCGTCAATGTAGACGAAGAATGGAAACAACATGGAGATGGTATATAATTTAAGCAGCAGACAGTGTAGTGGGTACAAAAAGATATAAAAAACTAGGAGAATGGATGATGAATGTGTAATGACTGTAAAGCTGGGATTTTAATTAAAACGCCTTTTGGTCTACAGTGGAGCTAATTGAAAATGAGCCTTCTTCAAAACCGATTCATAAAACAATGTTTAATTTGAGCCCTATTTGATTTTGCCTTTTTTACCTAAAGCATATATTTGTTGTCTTTTTTCCTATTTTCCCATTTGTAAGCCTTTCTGAATCAAAGTTTCGTATTTTGTGTCCTCTTTTGTTTGCGGAGTGTTTTTTGAAATTTCTAATAATACTGGTTTTCCGTTTATGTAAAAATTATAGGTATATATCATTGAAGGTCTGTAGTTCACAGGCGATTGCAGTAGATCAAGTGTAGTGTAGGTGGTGTTTTATGTAGATCACGTATATAAAAGTGTAACAAAGTTTATATGTGTTTAGTTAAATAAATTCTACTACAGAAGTACATACAAAAATTAGTTAGGAAAACTGCAATCCTGCATTGCAAATAAGAAAAAGTTTATTATACAAGGCGATAATATTTTCTGTTCTGCATACAGCACAAGCGTAAGTATTTTGAGGTTAGGGTTAGATATTCGAACCGTACTTTGTATTGCATCGTTGGTAAAAGCAAACATTGTGCAAACTTACAACGTATATTTTTAGCTTGTAGTCACTAAAGGAAAACATCTTGTACAATATGAAAATTTAACTCTGCATATGAGCAATGTCAAGCGCCGAGAATCATAATTGTTGCTGCAGCAGTCTTTTCAACAAAATGATGTTTCGACTTTTTATATGGAGCTGGTATTCCTTGGGCTAAGTTGGATTGCCCTCAATATAGACAGTTATTAGAAAAACACTGTGGGCAATTATACCAAACAGAACTACTTTTTTAGTAAAATTATTTGCCAAAACGTTACAAACAAGTAGGTATAATTAAAATAACTTTAAATGGTTTACAAATAGTTCTTATTTTTTTATCCAGGCTATAGAAAACATTAAGAAAGATATTGGTAACCATAATATTTGGATCAGTGTGGATGAGACAACTGATGTCTTTGGGAGATATGTTGCCGATGTCATTGTGGGTAAACTTTCAGATGAACAAGCTGGTACGCCTTACCTACTAACATACAAGGTTTTGGAGGAAACTAACCATAGCACCATCGTTCGTTTCGTTAATGATTGTCTATGTAAGATTTTGTGTTTTAAATTCAAAATGCATACAATATACAAACAAGTTATTTTAGCAATACTTTGGCTTTCAAGAATTGAACATGCCACGGTTAAATTTATTTTTACGGGTTCCACAGCATACATGCTTAAATGTGAACACCAAAAAAATTTTTCTGAAAGCACCCACACAAGTTGAAAGACCTAATACCCCCTTGCCACTCGAACCAATCCTAACTAGGTGGGGAACATGGTTGCGAGCAGCTACATTCTACTGTGAAAACTTTGATGATATCAAAAGGTATGTGAAATTACTAAAATTGTAATTTTGTAATCGTCACTTAAATATAATGCAGGTTGTGATGGATTGAGATTCTGAGGCGGCGCAATGCATTGAAAACACCAAAAAATTATTTTCAAATTACAAAGTAAAAAGTGATCTTGTATACGTAAAGACCAGCTTTAATATCATTGAAACCATCAACTAGAATCAGTAGGATTGTCACTTGTAGAATCAATGAATATTTTTGAAAACGCAAAAACTCAAATAAAGTCTTGTCCAGGATCTGTTGGTGAGCTTGTAAACATTAAATTAAGGAATGTTCAGAACAGAAATCCTGGGTATGAAACAGTACACACCTTGTACAAAGTATTTTCTGGAGAATGTGTTGAAATGCCTTTAAATATCTCCAGTTACTGATGCAAATAATTTAAAATATTTACTTATTACGTCATGCAACGTCGAAAGGATGTTTTCGTTGTATAGAAAAATTCTAACAGGCAAGTGTAACGGTTTGATACCTGATAATATTGAAACATTTTTAATGTTACAGCCAGATCAAACAGACATAAACATGTTTTGATCCATGTAGTATTTTTTGTTTTTGAATAAAAAATATTTGTGTCTATGCATTGTGCACTTTTAGCTTATAAATACGGCATATAAAGATTTTGTATGATATTAATAACAAAATCTTTTTAAAATTTTGCTTTTCCCTTGCCTTTTTTTACTTTTTCCTTACCTTTTTTGGAAAGTGTTATAGACTATTTAGGTACCTAATTTCATAATTTATTTGCCTAAAAATTCCAGGTCTAGTAATGAGTATAGAGAGTAAGAAAAAAGCAAGACTGACCTGGTTATAATCTGACAGAGAAAAAGATTACAATTATTATAAAAATATACGGAAGAAAACTACAAAAATACTTAAACGGAAAAAGATACAATGGGTAGAGGAGATCATGGATAACATAGAGGAAAATAGCAAGAGACAGCGCCAAATTATTCGGAATAGTGAAAAGCGAGTGGGAGAAGTATTACAGGAAACTGTTAAATGAAGATGACATTAGTAACAATGAGGAGGTAATTGATGCAGAAATAAACGAAGAGGAACATACACCAACAAAAGACGAATATGAAGAAATTATTAAGAAATTAAAAAATAATAAGGCTGCGGGATTAGATGAGATAAGCGCAGAACTAATTAAAAAAGGGCGAGGAAGAAAGGTTATATAATCTGATAAGCAGGATATGAAAAACAGAGGAAATACCTAATGAGTGAAGGAATGATTTACTAATACCGATACATAAAAAGAGAAGTCCAATGTTATGCTCTAACTACCGAGGGGTAACATTGCTTAACACAGCGTATAAGATATTAACAGCTATTTTGCATAAACGTGTGGAGGAACACATAAAAGATGGAATAGGAGAATATCAATTTATGAGGGGTAAATCGACGGCGGATGCAGTGCATGTAGTAAGTCACATAATAGAGAAATGCTATGAGCACAACATCGAAATACATATGATTTTTATTGATTTTAAAAATGCATTTGATAGCATAAATAGGGCAAAGTTATATGACGACCTAGAAACACTGAACATGCCCGTGAAATTGAGATGATTGATAAGAATGACACTAAAAGAATCAAAAGTGGCAGTGCAAACAGATGACTGTGTAACAAGTTTTATTACTAATAAAGGATTTAGACAAGGAGACGCTCTGTCGGCGAGTCTATTTAATATATCCCTAGAAGCTATAATGCCCAAAGTAGTAAATAGTTGGAGGAACAATAATAAACTAACACAAACTATGGCATATTTAATAAAATATGCAAGCGAAGCAAACGAGGGGGGACTAGCAATCAATGAAAGTAAAACTACGCTGATGAGATGTTATAGGAACTTGAAAATGAGTAACAGAAAGAAAACAGTAAAAATGGGCTCACTCACTCAGGAAGTAAATAGTTTAAATACTTAATGATGAACAGCTGGAATGACAGAAGACAAGAAACCACACATCGTATCCAAACAGAGCACAAAGCTTATTTTAGTAATAAACAATTGATGCAAAGTAAAAAAATAAGTATTAGAACAAAAATCAAAATCTATAAAGCGGCCATTAGGTCAGCCGTAACATATGCGGCGGAAACGATGTGCCTAACAAGCAAGGACGAGGAAAAACAAAATTTTTGAAACAAATATATTAAGAAAGATATTTGGACCAATGAGAAACGATCAAGATGAGGTAACAAGATTAATGAATTACGAATTGAAAGAAAGAATGGGAGGGGAAGATTCCATTTATCAAAGCGCAGAGGTTGCGATGGATTGGATATATTTACAGAAAGGAACAAACCGACACCGTCAGACGGATAACAGAATAAGCTCCAGCAGAAGACGGACCCAAGGGAAGGCCAAAGTTAACTTGGCAAGAGCAAATACTCAGGGATTTGAGAATTATGAACATTAGCGGGTGGAAAAAAAAAGATATTGAACAGGACGAAGTGGAGGAGAATTGTCCAAGAAAGGAAGGTACATAAAAATATCTAATGGAAATGGACAGAGAAGAATGGTGAACTGATACCAATCTTACCTTACACGATCTAGTGTTTATCGATTGAAGAAATAACATTATATTTTGCCATACTACATTAGCGCTACTTTCGAACATATTGCATTCAGACACTAGGTAACACGTTATTATTATTTCCATGAAATGTTTACTATTGACAGTAGTTTGAAAATATTTTGGGTGTTTTGGGTATTAACCTTAAAAGTAGAAATAGTGGGTAAGTAGGCAAGTGGCGTCATTAGCAGCGTAACTGCTCTAAATTGCACAGTTTACGTTTATACTTACTTTAGAAGACCTCGTAATATAAAGCCAACTGTCCACAAATGCAAAGAACGAAGTGTTTACTGCAGATGAAACTGTGGCTATCAAAAGATATGACTTTGTCGGATATTTTATCAATATATAAATTAGTAATAAATCAACTTTGGCTTCCATTTGTTACTTTACTCAGTTCGGCTGACATTTCAACACTTACATGCTGGTAAACATCAGCAGAAGTGATTAATGTTTCAGTACCAATTAATGAACCAAAGTGAATTAAAATTATACTTACCAAACAACATTGCATGCATAAATTCACATTTTCATCAACACAAAGGGAAACAACATAGTTTTCTGGATTACTTTTTCTTTTATCCGCTGCATTTTCTCCCGATTGACCATCTGATGAAGGATCACTCGAGAAAAATTCAGAATCTGTCGGATCTCTAAGCGGAACCATCGCGGCTGCAGCATCCTTTTCCGCCTGAGATATAATTCGTTCCGTATCTGGAATAATGCACATTTCTTCGCTTGCTCCCTGTTCATCATCTTGCTCATCAACACTTTGTTCTGTTTCTTCCGTATCTTCCTCCATTGCTACAGGAGCAAAATTATCTGACCCAATTGGATCTTCTTGAGGTTGAGTTACTTGAAAATCTTCTTCCTCTTGATTATCTGCATTACGAAAGATACAAAATATTACACTAATTAATGAATACTCACCTGTTGAACTTCTCTCAGGGACAGCTTTATCAACAGCAGATTTCCCATTTTCAGTAACAACATGCTCAAACACTGGATTTGAATCACCCACATCTTCGGAATTAGTTTGATCAATGTTATTGCAAACTGATGTCGAAGAGGCAGACGATAGAGTTGTAATTTCCGTAACCTGTTCGGCATTTTGGACACTTTCATCCGGAGTTTTCTCTGCTTCTTTGGAGCTACATTCAGTTTCTGGTTGATCCTCTGTAGTAGGTGTAGACTCACAGATCTCTTCGATCTCTTGACTGCTATTATCTGGATTATCTGATTGATTCATATTCGAACTAGAAACATCAGTGGTGTGTACCTCGTCAGAATTATCTTCTTTATTTTCCGAAATGGGAGATTTCAATAATTCAGTTTCCATTTTTTCCGATTCTTCAGTACTTTGCACAGATTTTGATTGATCTTCAGATATGTCAGTTTGTTCGTCTGGTTTATTTTGTGCGGAGTATCAGCTTCCATTACTTCCTGATTGTCAACATCGATGCTACTTTCTGTAACTTCACTCTCTATTTCAGAGACTGCCTCATTTGCCGCAGCACTATCGACATTATCGATCGCCTCCATGGGAGTATCTTCACTCGTTGTAACGTCTTCTACAGTTATCTCTGCTGATGCAGATTCAACACATTCATTTGTTTCGTCAATGTTTGTCGTTGGTTCTTCAGATTTTCCTTCATCAATGTTTGCCATTGGTTCTTCAGATTTTCCTTCATCAATGTTTGTCGTTGGTTCTTCAGATTTTACTTCATCGTCAATTTCCATTACTTCTGCAGGCTTTTCAGATTCTTCAGCGGACTCGTTTGTTTCATTTGGTACATCAAAATCTTTTTCATTTTGTACCTTAGAGTCTTCTGTTTCATTTTGTATGTCAACATCTTCTTTCTCTTTTGGTATATCGGAGTCTTCAGTAGTTTTGGTAAGCTGGTCACTGACTGGATTACTATCATCCACTTCCATTTCGTCATTTTTAGATATTTCAGTATTTTCACTTTCATATTGTAATAAATTACTTTCCAAAATATCCGAACTTTTACTTGACACATCTGTGCTTTCAGAAGGATCTAAAGGTGTAGGCGCTACCTCATTAGAGCTAATGGCATCGTCCTGATTATAAGTATCATCTAATATAGAAGAGACAAAATCTGTTTTACTACTACCACCTTCTTCATGCACAGTGTCTTCTGGAAAACACAGTCTATCCTCCACATCAGTTCTGACAGGTTCCTGTAAGTCTTGCAAAGCTTCATGTGTGCTTTCTATATCACTAGAAGTTATGTTATCCACGATATCTTTGTCTGATTCCGTCGTATCCATTATGTACAATTATACTTAAAACGTTAATGGTTTATATACAATTAAGCAGCATCTGAAACAAGCAATACAGTGTTAGCTGTATTGTAAAAGTAAAATATACCTCAATAAAAAAAATAAAAAAACTGATACTAACTCATATAATTACCCAAATATAGGTGATTTATTGTATTGCATTACCATACAATATCTTAAACGTTTTAGTATATGTAATCTTAATCTCTAACGATATTTGAGATTTCTATTCACTTATTTGGATAAAGTTTAACAAATATATTTATTTGCCATATATCGACTTCCTGCCAAACGTTTCGTAGTTACAAAATAGTTTATTTTCACCAGATTACTGGCAGTACTGTAAGAGTAATTATCTGTAAACTAAGGGATACATGCAGACCATGCAGTAGAAATATACCGAGTAACCAAACGGGTACGGCCAAGCGAATATTTGCTTTTATTTGTGTGGATTTTGATGAAATTTGGTATCGTTATAACATAACGATACCAAATTTCATAAAAAATGCTAATTTTTTGACATAAAAAATAACAAAATAGCCAACTTCCGCTTTCGCAAAAAAGCAATGTTTTGAAAAATTTTATTCTTTTTGGGTTTTTGCAAAGAGTTTGATCTCTAGAACCCAAATATGTAAAAAATTCCTATTAGTGCATTTATCAGACCACAGTTTTCCCAATACACAAAAAAATAATGTCCTTTAATCTAGCACCCCATCACCGTATGTCAAAATATAGGTAATACAGAATATAATTAAGTGCTAATTAATTGCCCCATATTCATGTTATTGCTGTTCCGAAGGAATTTCATATATATCGTGGGGTGCTATGACAACGTTAAACTAGAATCTGTTTAATCAAAATCAAAAATTAACAGTTTTTTCGTGGGCATGTGGTGATGAATAAAGTACGGCTAATCAATTTATTAATAAGCAACTTGCGTCAAGTTAGCAATACAATTTCAGAAATAGATATTTATTTATTCTAAAAGAGTGTCCCAGTAATCATATAAGAAAGTACAAAACTATCTTGCACTTAGGTAATTTTTAAGATGTATTGTACTATCACTATAGAGAGGAATGTAACATCTGTAGCGCCCTTTTATTTTTTTAGTTGTTTATGCTTAAAGGATGTATTGCCAACCATATAAGAACGTACAAAAATGTAACCCCTTCATCATCTTATAATTACGTAATTTTAAGCTAGCAAACTCTCAATGTACACTGTGTCTACTTTTTCGTGAAACGAAAGATGCCACAAACTGAATTGTCATAGCCCTATTGACAAATCAGTTACGAGGGGTGGTTAAAATGTGCAAATTTTTTATTTCGCCCTGTATCTCAAATACTAATAGGGTTATAACAATTCTGTTTGTGGCATCAATCGTTTCACGAAAAAGTAGAACAGGGTCGCGAAAATCGAATCTTTCTATCTTTACTCGCAAACGAGATACCCTACAATTTCAACCAAAATGGGACACAGTGTACTATCACCAGTAGAACAGTCTTGAACCTGCCAGTGGGGTCACTTGAGGGATCTACATGCCCTCGCGTGGTCACGCGAGGGATGAACCTGCAGGGGGGGGATGAAAAGCCTAAACCAGCAACGGCACCTACGTACCCGGCCCATTCCCTTTTTGGTCCAAATGATAAACTCAAACCCCTGCGGAAAGACAGGACATCTTTTAGCATTTTTACAAGTACTTAAAATTATACGCGATATACTTTTGCATTTCTCTTATGGTTGTATTACCTAATACCACGGTTATCACTTATGACTCGTCACCTGCGTAATATTCAAACCTTTCACTTGTCAGTTTCCGTACTTAAGCGTATTACTTCTTTTCCCTTGAGAGCCGCTGGTTCACTCACTAATTGCTTTTGTAATAACGCTTGGTTTTCCCTGTAATATCTTTGTAATGTCATGGAAACGACCCATGACTCACTTTACTAATACGTTCAATAACGATGGGTTTTCGCTTTAATTGCTTTTAGGACCTAGAAACAACGAATGGGTTTTACCTTTTAATTGCATAGAAACAACCAATGGTTCACATACCAATTCAGTGTCACGAAATTACCCTTAATGTCATTGTAATAACTGCTGTTACCTACTAATTGATTTCTTAATAAAAAAAAATAAAAAAGGTTTTTTCCTTTAAATGCTTAAACAAACAAGCGATTAAGTCACCTACCAACTACTCTTTAATGACCCTGTTTTTTTCCGACATTGCTTTTTAATGCAGCGTGACTCGGTAAAATAATACTGTAGTCACGCTCTTCACTTTTTTATGTAGTAGTGGAGAATCATTCTTTTAACAAAAAACGAAACGCCCATTAACGGTTTAGAAATAGATTTATTGTATCTGCAATTAAAGAAGCTGGTTTCAACATCTTGAAGTAAGGACCCAGAATTTATATTCCTACATTTCAAATTTGGGTTCAGACTCTATAAATAAGGCGGTTTTGCAAGAATTGAACTTCTTGAAACAGGTGTCAACATTTCTTTTTCGCTCCGTTCCCTCTTAATAGGTCAATTCGCTGTCTCACTCGCCAGTTCAAAGTAAATGTAGCACCTTCTGGTATATTTAGAAGTAAGCATACTGTTTGCAGCGCATCTAGTGGTATAATTTAAGCTAGAAGCGCCATCTTGTGTAATTAGAAGTATACAATTTGCAAAGTCATCTTACGACATAATTAGATTTTATTACAAAATCTCGCGGAATAATTTAACAGTTAATAAATTACTCAAGAAATTGGCCAACGAACTCACAAAAACATCCCAACCATGCAAGATAATATGTCAAAATAACTAAAATACGAAAAAATCAAGTAGCGAACAAGCACATGCAAACATAGAAACATACCAAAGTAGTAAACACTCAAACAGGTAAATTTCCAAACACACAAATAATAGAAATTAGTAATCAACTAAACGCCCAAGCGCAAAACATATAAACTCCGCAAACATTCAACCAACGAAACAAATAAACATGCAAACCCGAAACCTCCAAAACATAAGAAACTGGCCAATAAACAGTCAAACAGACCAAAATTGCACGAAACCAGAAAGAAAACCTGCAAAAAAAAAGTAAAACATACAGTAAGAAACAAACCAAACGTCCAAATCAAAGAAACTAAATAATATATTTTTAATACACAATCGCCTAATCACGTTGTCACATACAAACAGGTGAACAATAAATACATAATACAATCACATAAACATGCAACCCTAAAACAAAGAAACAAGCCACGGTAAATATTCAAACACCGAAAATGAGTAAAAAAAAACATACCAAAGAAAATAAAACATACACAAAAACAAACATACGCAAACTTGCAAACAGAGAAATTAAACAAGTAAGCACAAAACGTGCAAACCCGTAAACTTACAGATACACAAACAAATAGACGTGCAAACAAAAAACTAGTCGACAAATATCACAAACGAGTAAGAATATATATCAAAGGAACTAAGATACATTGTTTCCATTTCGTTACGTTCAAATTAGATGATTAAATTAGGAAAATTACCATTCGTAAGTTTATGCTTACATGTGTTTATTTATTTCGCACTGATTTAACACGACCAGGTTTTTACTGATTTAACCATTTTTTTCTAAATTGAATGTTCAATTTCGAGCGCAAAATGGTAATTCATATCTGTATGTGGTTTAGAGAAAATGAATTTGAGCAAATTACCAATACATTTCTTTCGCGCTTAACTACATTCAGAGCTATTAAAAGTTTGGTTACGATAAAATATACAAATTTCTTCATTTACATTTTGGCTAATATCATACTCTAACATCGACCACTTCTTGTTTAAAATTGTTAAACCTATGTTTACTTAAATAAATGGTTCCGTTTGTGTTATACCAACTGTTGAAATCTATTTTTGTTTACTATATATATATATATATATATATATATATATATATATATATATATATATATATATATATATATATATATATATATATATATACAAATATATATATATATATATATATAATATATATATATATATATATATATATATATATATATATATATACATATATTTGTATAAATAATGAATCTAACTTTCTGCGCCTGCTGCAAATGCATAACTATTTGTGTACAAACTCTGATAGTTCTAGTTTGTTATTCATTTCATTTGCAGTAATCTATATGCTCGGGATCCAACGATTCATTACAATTACAATTTATTTAAAAAGAAAATACATTTAAAAAATTCGTTTTAAATTATTTGATAAATTTTCAAAACCATACATTCCATACTTCCCCTATGGCAATTGTATATTCTAGTAGAAGGCATTCCTATACAATTGTAACACGCTGATTCGGTTTGGTTAAAAACAATATTTTACGAAATAAAATAAACCTGAAATGTTCTCGATTTTTACGTATGAGAAAGTACTATATTACGTTTATAAGAGATAACAACATAAGTACGACATACAAACACAAAGTGTTCAACAAGGAGGAGAATAACAGCTACTACTGGCAATGATGAAGAAAATGGGATAATCAATGTACACAAGTTCTTGCTCTAACAGAAAACATAAAAGCGTATAACAGTAGCATATTGAACAATAACAACAATAATATAAGCATGTTGTAGAGTGTATACTATACAGGATGGGTGTCTACTGCGTGGACGGAGGATTACTCCTTAACTATTAGAGATATCAAAACTAATGTTGGTGTGGTAATAGACGATCATTGGACCTACATTCTAGGTATATACAGGGTGATTTACAAAAATATTCCAACCCAAACCTGTGTTTTTTAAATGGAACACCCTGTATATTTTGCATTGTTTGGTTCACTGTTACATTTAGAATAAAAGTATAAAAATTTGTATCTGTATCACTAACCGTTCTGCAGATATCATCTCTTTAGTACCAAAATAGAGTTAACTTTGGAAACACGATGCGATCGTTGTCACCACGATTTTGTAAATCTGTTTATACCACCGACTATTAATAATAGTCTACTAACAAACAAACTGGGAAATTTTTCGAAAACATAAAACTATACAGAATGATTAAATTACGCAAAATGTAATTTTTCTCAAATTTTTCAAATGCAACACCCTGTATATTTTTCATATTTCGATTCCCCGTGAAAACTAGACACTAATTGATAATAGGTTTCATAGACATAAGATTGACCCGTCTTGAGATATTGACGCTTTTACGTAAAAATAACCTAAAATACAAATTTACTATAACAATAGAATTCAACAAAACAAATCAGGTAGGCTAGCCGCTCGTAATAAAGAGGAACAGTTGCATCTATTGTTTTGACGATTGTATAATCATTAAAATATTGTTCCATTAGTTTGTTTTTGGATTGTCGTTTTGTCAATTCTTGTATAAAATGAATTTTTCCAAAGAAGAAATGGACGATATGATCTTTATTTACGGCGAAGCTCAAAGAAATGCTTTGCTGGCTACACGTTTGTACTATGAACGATATCCAGAGTGTGAAATACATTTTCAAAATCATGAATCTTTCTGATAATGGGTAACTACTAAAGTAAATGAAGAACCCAATTTTGTTAATAACATTCTATTTACGGATGAGACAACTTTTCACAATAATGACAATATTAATACACATAACTATCATCACTATTCAGACACTAATCCACATATCTTAAGAGTTGTTGATCACCAACATCGATGGTCAGTTAATGTGTGGGGTGGTATAATCAATTTTAGTGTAGATGGTCCTTTTTTTTATGGGAGTCTTACTGGAGAAAGATATTTACAGTTTTTGGAAAATGATTTACCCGAGCTTTTGGAAAATATCGAGGTAGATAATATTCCGTATGATGTGGTTTCAACTGGATGGCGCCCCTTCACACTATGCAATCAACGTTAGGCAATATCTCGATAAAAATTATCCGATGAGGTGGATAGGTGATCTGGCCAGCCAGATCACCGGATCTTACGCCCCTTGATTTCTTCCTTTGGGGCTACGTTAAAGAAAAGGTTTATCAACATACTCCCACCACAAGCGAAGATATGAAAAATAGAATGCTGTTGCGAGTGAATCTTTCGTTTCCGAGCGAATTGCAAAGTGTTTAGCTAGGCGTGGTCAGTATTTTGAACATTTAATTTGAATTTATGGTTTTATTCGTTTGTGTCTACTTGTTCAACTTATTTTGAGGTGTAGAGAATTGTTCTATTGTTTAGTTATTAATTAAGTTTTCCTATCAGTTAAAGAATTTATTTGCCATTCGTATTTTCTTATTTGCTCTGGATTTGTTCTTCTGTATGTCAATATTTTCAAATAAAGCGTCAATTTCTCACGAAGGGTCCGTTTATGGCTATGAAACCTATTATCAATTAGTATCTACTTTTCACGGGGAATCGAAATGTGAAAAAATATACAGGGTGTCGCATTTGAAAAAATTACATTTCGCGTAAGTTAATCATTCTGTATAGTTTTACATGTTTTCAAAAAATTTCCCAGTTTGTTAGTTAGTAGACTACAGTCGGTGGTATAAACAGATTTACAAAACCGTGGTGACAATGCTCGCATCGTGGTTCCAAAGTTAACTCTATTTTGGTACTAAAGTGACGATATCTGCAGAACGGTTAGTGATACAAATACAAATGTCTACACTTTTATTCTAAATGTAACAGTGAATCCAAAAAATGCAAAAATATACATGGTGTTCCGTTTAAAAAAACACAGGTTTGGGTTGGCATATTTTTTTCAACCACCCTGTATATACCTATTTTTAGAATGTAGGTCCAATGATCGTGTATTACCATACCAAAATGGTTTTGATATCTCTAATAGTTAAGGAGAAATCCTCCGTCCACGCAGTAGATACCCACCCTGTATATTATCAGAATGTTTTTCAAAAAATGTTCAAATGCTCCTGAGGAATATTCGTTCCCGCCGGAATATTCGCCTCCCATGGCGCTCGCCCCAAATAAAATTCGAATTCAGAAAAGCTCTGCTCCAAGAAAAATTGTTCTGTACACCCGTTTTTCCCTGCTATCCGAAACGGCCCAACCAGACAGATGAGTTTGACATATAAGTACATTAGGATCTTATGCACTTACAATTTTGGACAGTACGAGACGCAATCGAGTGATGTAACCATGTGAGTGCGAAATGTTTATTGGAAGTACTAAAACTGATTTACGATGTTGTGACAGCAATTAATTTTTATTCTGAACGTATGTAAAATTTTGTTACAGCACGAGAGTGCAACGCGAAATTGTAAATTAATGTTTATTGAGAGTACGAACA
Source organism: Vesta saturnalis (assembly GCA_036346205.1). Taxonomy (NCBI): domain Eukaryota; kingdom Metazoa; phylum Arthropoda; class Insecta; order Coleoptera; family Lampyridae; genus Vesta; species Vesta saturnalis. The sequence continues at coordinate 896,543 of JARFJB010001506.1, forward strand.
CGGATTTACGATGTTATTACAGCCCCAGGCGCAAATGAGCGACCAATCATACGAGTGTGATGCGTAATTGCTAATTAATTTTTATTCGGAGTATGAAAACGCATAGACGATGGTGTTATAGCACGAGGCGCAACCGAGCAATTTAACTACATGAGTACGATGCGTCACTGCCAATTAATATTTATTTGGTGTACGAAAACGCGAAAGTCGATAATTCTTTACAACTGTCTAAATTCGCACGAGTACGCCTCGATTGTCTAACTCCGCACCCGCAATGATATTTATCACATTCCACAATTATATTACTTTAATGTAGATCCCACGTATGTTAGTTACATGTTGGAGGCGTTATCACCAGAGTTATACAGGCAGTGTGCTGCTTAGCTACAATGCTTTGTTTTTGGTTACCCTCATATCAAATGTAGTGGTTACACTAAACAAAATTTGTCTGGATAATCCAATATATAAAATTGTGTAATTAACCTTTTTCTATGGCACTTGTGCCTTGCCCTACTCAAAACAAAAGGTTAAAGTGTGATGTTATACGTAAAGTAAAACATCAAAGGTAGATGAAGTAGTTTAATTCAGTCAATATCTAAGTCAAAATGAAATGATGATAATTACCTAGACATATCTATGGAAACTTATAGCGAAATTTCTTGGGCGAATTTTCCGGGGCCGCATATTCCGGGGGCGAATATTACGAAGAAGAATTTTGCGAGGCAAATCTTCCGGGGAGGCGAATCTTCGGGGGCTAATTTACTGGGGCGAGTTAGTAATTGCATATGAAATGATAAATACAATATGTTTTTAATGCGATACTAAAAATCAAGAATATACAAGGCACGATCCTAAGCTGTGTGCAAATTTATTTGAAAATTGATCAAAGTATGCGTGTCAAGTGTAAAATAAACTGGTTATGAACAGAATGTGCAATACAGTATTGCCAGATGGATATTTCTGTCAACAGTAGGATAGCAGATAATAAACAAGCTTTTAAAATAAAACACAAAATATAAAGAAATGTACAAACGGCGCTACGAATCGTAACTTGTTCTTCCTTCTTTTACCCAACCTTAACAATCTTCACTTCACACTAATCTTGTTTCTTTGTGACTTCACCTTGCTTGTTGCCTTTTTGAAGGTGTACGTGCCTTTTGAAAGGACGCTGGTATGCTAATGTAGGTCGTTGCTAATCCAGCTTAATCGTACTCGAATGAAGAAAATAATTATTTCTTTTCAATTGTTGAAACTGTTGCATCATTCGGATATTAAAAAATGCATAACTTTGTACTTAACAATTCTAAACAGAGATTCGCAGTGAAAACAGCAATAGAGTAGATGGACGGGTAAAACAGTAGATCTTCTGTTAAAACAGTAGATCTTCTGTTATAGGTCTGGCAGCATTGCCCTAAAAACACTTAGCATTTCCATGTTAACCACTGCAGTTCCAGTGTACAAGTTAACCTCAAAACAACTGCAATTCTGGTGAGTTTAAAGTAATTACATACTTACCAATGAATGCCTTAATAAAGGTTCTATAGTATTTAAGCAAGTTTAACAAAATTACTTGGTCCACAAATTAGTTATACATTCATGAAATTCTGTAATTAAAATTTCAATAATTAGAATTATTCGCACGTATATGATTTCTTAGTGAACATTTAAACATAAACAGTTAAAAAAATAAAATATTGAGTGTACCATATTACGATACATTGAGAGTTCGATGTCTTAAAAAATACAAAACGAAAAGGGATTACATATTTTACGTTCTGATATGATTGCTAATACATACATCTTCTAATCACAAACAATCAAAGAAATTAAAATATGTAGTGCGCCCTTCGCAAAACGGTAATACTCGTGTAATACTTGTGTAATTAAACATTAAAAGGAGAGAGGTTACAGTTTTATATTTTTAGTTTGTATCGTTTGTATTTAAAGTATAAATTACTTTTTTAACTCACGAAAAAAACACCCCCTTTCTCCTCTCTACAGCCCTAACTGTTTTATTAATATACTTAGAAAGGGTCAATGATATTGTTGGATAATGTCTATTAATCTGTTGGATAATAACCATCATTTAAAATATTATTTTTAAATGTAGGTGCGAGGTACTGTTATGTATGAAACTACAGGTCTAATTGGGTAATCCTTTTTATGAAGTTTTATTAAGGAACAAAGTTTGGCTACTTGTGGATTCATATCCTACAGATTTTTTCCAAAAACGAGTTAAAGAAACATCCTTTTTACTAAACAAGGCAAACGATATTTAATAATTATGAATCCACCAAAACTTTATTCCTTAATAAAACTTCATAAAAGGAATTACCCAATTAGACTTTTAGTTTCATACATAACAGCACCTGCATTTAAAGTATCTAACAGATTAATAGACATTACCCAACAAAATTTTCTCCTAAACATAGTATTAAAAATTCATTTAAGTTAATCCAAAATATTCAGAATTTGTTTCCGTCGATCCCAGGTGTAGAGGTCGCAAATACTATAGACAAATACACAAAGAAAAACGTTAATCCTTTAAAACAGGATGTATTTGATAACTCCATAGTATGTTAAAAATTACTTAGAAAATTGATAACTATATCTTTATCTCTAAAGATCTTATAATGGCAAACAAATTAAGTAATTTGTTAGCAGAAATGTTTATGAATGAATCATTTAGAAAATCAAATACATAACCACTCGCTTAGTAATAACTCTTTGCAGATATTTTGACGGTATTTTTTGCATGTTTCACGGGTAGGCAACTAAATACTTTTTTAAATAAATTACCTCATCGATTATAATAACCAAATTAATTTTTTAGATTTAACTGTCACTAAAATAGAGAATAGACTAAATGTTTCTTATTTTTCACAAACCTTCCCATACAGACTCAGTAGTTCATAAATCTGCCCATTCATATAATTATAAATATTAAATGTACCTTCATCAAAATCCAAATTTCAGAAAGAAATTAATTTAATAAAACAAATAGCAGTAAATAACGGATACAACGAAAGGGATATAAATATAGTATTACATAAAAAACAATTAAAACAAGAGTGGTAGTGGGGAATCTTCCGCCGCCATTTTGTTTTTTGTGACGTCACAAGCTCCGCCCACGTGGAGGCGTATTTTGATCTTGACGGTGACGTGGGGGACTGGTTTGACCTTGACAGTCACGTAAGGGGCGTGATTTGACCTTGAGGCCTGTCATTGCATTTGGTATTGGCCTTAGGCCAAGGTCAGAACCAAATCTACTTTTTAGTCATGTTAAACGTCATTCTAACATAGATAACTGTTTTCGTTTTACAGTTGATTTTATTTTTTCGTAATAAGCTTATTATTAAGAGGCTGCATAATTATCCAAAAAATTTTATTAAAATTATTACAGATAGCATAAGGTAAGTCTAAAATTAATTAAATTGGAATGAAAATGGTTAAACCGTATTATTTTTATTATAGAAACGGATGGCCTTGGAATTTTTTACGTTAACATGTATTTATGTCTATTAATCTCAACCTGACATGAAGTTTAAATGTCATTCTGACATAGATAACTGTTTTTGTTTTACAGCGTAATTTTATTTTTCGTAATGAGTTTGTTATAAAAGAGGGTGCATAATTATCCTAAAAAATGTTATTAAAATTATTACAGATAGCGTCTAAAATGAATTAAATACGAATGAAAATGGTTAAACCGTATTATTGATATCTTATAGAAGCGGGCGACCTTGGATTTTTTTTAAGTTAACATGTATTTATGTCTATTAATCTCTATCTGACACGAAGTTTAAACTTCATTCTGACATAGATAACTGTTTTTGTTTTACAGTGTGATTTGATAATTATACTAAAAAATGTTATTAAAAGTATTAATTTCTTTTAATTTCCATTTTGTAGGTTTTGACCTTGCCTATACGAGTTTTATTTACAACATGCTTTTAAATGATTTTACTTTGAGAATATAACAGTCACCTTCAACGGTGTTGTGAATATATACAGAAAAATGGATGATTAAGACAGCGTTAGTAATATTATAGATATACATCAAGCACTTCAAATATTTACGCGGTCTTTAAGGCATTCTATATCATAAAAAAAATCTATTTCGCTATCATTGGAAACAATTTTTACAATGTATAACTTAAATGTATACACAAATCTAATCTAATTATCTCTGAACACACACTTGTAATTTTCTATTATCCTTTCGCGTTAATTACAACTTCGTTGGCGTAACCTTGCCTGCTTATATAAATTTTTATTTACACACACTTTTAAAATGATGTTCACCTTGAGAATGTAAAGTCAACCTTCAGCTGCGTTTTATATTGTGTATACATACATACAAAATTTTTACCTTGAGAGCGTAAAGTAAAGTCAGTCTTCGACAGTATACATACATACATACAAAAATTACTGTTAAAAATAAATGAGTAATTAATTAAGAGGTCGCTGGTATTATCATATACATCAAAATTTATAACTGTTATGATTAATACGATTTAAAACACGTGCAGACTTTAGTAGATATTTAAAAAGAAACCAATAGGATCATGTTTTGATATTAAAAAAGGTAAATAAAGCGACATTCATGGTCAATTTTCGATGTTTACATTCTAGAAAACAAATCTCGGTTTTGATATTAAAAGATAAGCACGATAAAAAGTAGAATATATCGGTGATCGCAGATTTTTTCATCAGATATTTAAGCTAGGATGATGACAGAGTGCCCCTACTAAGCATGAAATTAGGCTTCTATTGTACATACAAGATCTGACTTGGCGGAAATACCTCTCTTAATGGAAACCCTTCTGCCAAAAATGGTTTTAGATTTATACAGGACCGAACGTTCATTAGGAAAACAAGATTATTAATAAAAAATTGAAGCAAATCTTCTTCATCGTTCTCACGCGGCCTAGTATTGGAGTTGACCTTGGGCCTGCCCTTGGAGTTGACCTTGCGTTAGCCAAGTTCATATAGGCAACATTTTGTGACGCGAGATTTTCAGCGAAGGCCGTTTCGGCGACCTCCACTCTTCGAGCTCCGAAGATAACAGATCCTATCCGAACATTCCCGACTCCTTACACCCATTCCCCCAATATAATTTAGTTATAATTTAAATAAATAAAAAACAAGCGCATGTGTCTACATGTTGTTGGCCTTGGGGACTGGGGTAGAATACAAGTTATTCAATCTTGATCTCATGCCAGCAAACTACGGGGAGAGGGTGGTTGTGGAATTGGCGGAATTTAAATTTTGCCACCATTCAAATCAAATCAATCTCAAGCACCACGAAACAAAAAATTTGATTAATTCATCTAATCATCATCGTGCTCCTCTCTCTCGTTACCTCCCCCCCCCCTCTCGCCTCTTTCTGCTCTCGCCATCCTACGTTTTAGGTTAGATTAATACTCGCGCGCGAGCATTAACCTAACCTAAACCGTGTCTTTATTAATCTGCGATCACCGGTATATTCTACTTTTTATCGTGCTTATCTTTTATGATTTTTATCTGAACATTTTAGGTCTTTTCAATGCAATAATAATACATCAAACTATAACTCACACTTAAATACAGAAAACTGGAATAAATATGAATAAACATATTTGATGAGTTATATTTATTTGTTTCTGTTTATTATTCATTTATATATTTATATATTGTACTTGTAAAAAGCTACATGCAGTGCCATTAACACGTTCGCTATATTTGTATTGTCATAATAATAAAAAACGAGTAGTGGCAATCAAGCGATAAAACAAACAAAAACTTAAACTAACTTAATCCAACAAATAGTCTATTAGAATTTTACTTCTGATGAACATTTTTGAAACATGGCTCAAGACATAAACCTGGAAGTCCAGGACCAAGTGAGCAAAAGTATTGCGTATCTTTTCTTATTTTTTTAGACCAACATTCATTGCACCTTTTCCTCACTTTTCTTCCCTCTTCCGATTTATGGCATTTTTAAGGTAGATGAACAACTTTTTGTTGTCTCTACAGCCGATATTGCTTCTGTTACATTTGTTATTTTTTTAGGGGTAGCATTTCAATCACTGACACAATTTTCAGGTGGAAATTTGTTATGTAAACGGTAAGCATTGTATAAAGATGATACAGATTATGTGAATAACCAACTAACCAGCGTATGTTTTTGGGCGAACACGGATAGTAAGATATAATCTGATCTTACAGATTCGACATGTACCTGTTATCTTCTACTATGGACTTTGACTTCAGTTTTACCTGCCCCCTTTTACTCTTCATTTCCACTAATTGACTAGGATGCACCGTACAAATGTCTCTTTTGTCTCACCATTTTCCTTGTAAAACTCCTTCAAAGTATCTTGCAATAGTTTCCTCTGGGTCAACTTAGCTTTTTCAATTGCTTGACAATCTTGTTTTCTTCTGGACCTTAATATTGTTTGACGCGTGACCTCAAGAGGTCCTCAAGAACTCCTATATATAAATCATACAATTAACCGTCCAGCCTTTGTTAGAATATTTACGGTGTTTATTCTTGATGTACTGCCAAACGACAGTCCTCTACGGTAAAGCATGATAGACTCATCCAACAAAAATTTTTATTTGGAGTACATAATCGTTTCCTTGTTTAATTCAAAAACGTTATGATGGACCTGACCTATAATCTATCATTAGAAATAGGTTCGCCTAGTTTAGATAGTTTCAACAGTGTTGCAATTCAAAATTCACTGAACAAACGAAGTGTTTTTCAGTAGTTTTGAACCTATGCGAAAAAAGAGGCCGAAAAATGTTTTCAATTCAACTTTAGCAATTGGCTTCCATGTAGTAAGCAAATACAGTTTCAGCATAAGCGTTTGTTTCTGTACACAACAACTCTAAAAAAATGAATTTTTGTAACTATTTATATATCAATAGTTTGTTCATCTCTATTTTCTTCCGTATCTTCATTTTCGCCAACCCGCTCATAATCACTAACATCTAAATGTTCACAACTGTCGCTTTCGGATGCATACAACAATTCGTCTTGATGGTTTCTTGCTAAAATTTGGTATATTCTACTTCCAGGTTTTTCTCCACATTACACCCTTTCATCATAAAACTGCGAACCAACAGATTATTTCAATTTCTCAAGAGCAGCGAACGATTCCCCATTATATTTGAATCCCTACTAAAACCATGCATCATTTGTAGCTACTTGAATCGACCATTACGTAGAACGCACATGCGGCGTTGGTGGCACAAGGAATGAGTGATGGGAGAACCCACGTTGTGTTGCCGGCAGTGAACGTGTCGAGCAGCGCATTCGCGTGTACATATGGGCTTGCTTTCATGTGTATCCTTATATTCATGGTTCATAGTAGAACTTAACTTCCGTGGTGCACATGGGCATTAATTTTATTTTATATATTAATCGGGTATCAAAAATCAATATTGTCTGGCATGAAAATGATTTATAATGCCTAAAAAATCACCTCCAATTAACAACATACCAAGAACATTACTTAGATTATGTCATGTGGAGAATGTATAGAATAAAAAGAAATATTTCCATCTCGGTTATTTGGCTTCAATATTTGCGCATTGTGTTATATACTACGATCAGAGTAAAAGGTTTAGTTGGGAAATTAAAAAAAAACATTACTTTACTGAGTTTATTGATTATAATAGTTATTTGTATCACTAAATTTTTGTGCTGACATTATTTATTCATGAACAATTACGTAAATTTATTTGGTGATATATTTTAAGGTACATTGGCAGCACTGAAGACCAACGTATGAAACGGCTTTAATACGATTGACATCGGTTCCAGCAAACGTTCATATATGAAAAATCAGTGGTACTACACAAAATCTTTCGACGTTTTACCGGTCTATGTCGGAAACAATGGGTTTTTGGACCTTTTGGACCCTTTGAAGATTAGAAAGTTGGTATTGATGAATGGAAGCACAAAAGACAATTCGCATATACGTAAATATGGTTTGCGACACTCATTTTTTTGTTGTTTTTAACAAGGGCTTCCAAGTAGTTTTCTTGAGGCTCCAGAACTGTTCGCGTCGCACCTGAATGAGAATGTGAATGTTTGAATAGGAATCACCACCATGTTTTTACCAAAATTTCAAACGTAGCATTCTCAACCATTCCGCTAATGTGAAATTTTAGTAGGAAGTAGACCACATGGATGTTTCGAGAGAAACGCATGCGTTCTAAATATTATAGTTTACGTTTATTGCCAGGAAACAATTTTATTGTACTTTTATTTTGTTTTAATGTGAAAACATATGCATGTGTAATATACGAAGTGTGTCATTAAGTAATAAGATCGATAGTGTTGTGTGTGATCTGGCAACACTGGTGACTTGGGATTTGGAGGGGAGACAGGTGTACATGTGATCCACTAGCAGTACGGGTTTCACCTTGTTAGGTTAAGTGTGTTGTTTGTAGCGCTTGATTTAGTGAAACCGGTTTCTTTTTGTGGACGTTCTGACGATGAGTGACATGAATTTCAAGCAGCGGTGTGCGATCAGGTTTTGCTTCAGACTTGGTCACAGTGTAACGGAAAAATTTACCAAACTTCAGCAGGCCTACGGAGGCAGTGTTTTTTCAAGAACTCATGTGTTTCGGTGGTTTAAGGCATGTTCATAGGGAAAGAAGTCAATTGGAAATAAACCGTTTTCATTAACAGGGAATTGTTCAGTTTGTGCCCCCCGGGCCAAACGGTTAATCATTTTTACCGACAGGTTCTTGGAAAACTGCGCAAAATGGCCAGGCATGTGAGACCAACCATCAAAAACAACTGTGTATTGCATCATGACAATACCTCTTCTCACACAGCAATTTTAGTAAACCATCTTCTAGCCAGTAAAAACATTTCCGTGACTCATCATCCTTCTTATTCCCCAGATTTGAGTCTTGTGACTTTTACCTCTTCCCGAAATTAAAAACGCACGTCAAGGGACGGCGTTTTGGGACCCTGAACATCATTCAAAAGGGTGTAACCGACCAGCTGAACGGCATTCCTATTTCCGAGTTCCAGCACTGCTATGAGGAGTGGAAAAACCATCTCCGGCGCAGTGTGGCTTCCCAAGGCAATTACTTTGAAGGGGACAATGTTCAATTGTAATTCTATTGGAATAAAAGTGGTAAAAAAATCAGTCTCATTAGCTTAATAACACATTTCGTAGTTTAGTGTACGTTTAGATTTGTGGATAATTATTTGGATGATTTCAAGTATGATATAAATATATTATTGTGCTTATAAAGTGGTTTTCTAACAGACTTTGAGCAAGTCATTGTTATCAACCATATTTTGAAAGACTTATTAGAAACAAGAAACGTAAAGCCCCTGATACACAGATTTTTGATTCCATTAATTCATGTGAAGTTTTATCTGACTCACAGTTTATTAGTTAAATAAAATCGTGGCACAAGAAATCATTAATTTGGTAAGACCATTAATTGTACAAAAATAACAATCTCATTCAATAGACTTAATCGCTAAGGTAGAGATGGATTCGATATTTCGAAAGAACATACAAGATGTAGATTGAATCAACCAAATAAGTAATTTAATTATGTGTGATAATCGTGAAAATTTATATTTTCATATAACTAGAATAAGTCTGTAGTAGTCGATAATGCTTTAAATAATTTAAATCATGACATTCAATAATATGAATTTTATGACATTATCATGTTCGTTTACGGCGAGAATCTATTAAGATATATATATGATATATATATATATATATATATATATATATATATATATATATATATATATATATATAGTAAGTAATTTAATTATGTGATAATCGTGAAAGTTTATATTTTCAACTAGAATAAGTCTGCAGTAGCATGGTTCGTCATTAGGTTAACGTTTGGTATGTCAAGGTGTTTTCTTGTGCTTTTTCTCGATTTTCAAGTAATTGCTTTACCAATTAAATGTTTATTCATCACAGCATTGCAATGATCTAATATGTACAGTTAAAATTAAAATAAGATTAAACTTACATATCCTGTTTCCAATGTATAGGGTTACCCATTTTCGATACTTTTACTGGTTATCTCGGTAATTATTGAACTTTTCAAATATCTGATATAGGTGTCATGAGATGTATTTGGGAGAAACTGAAAATGGTAAAAGTAGAGTTTTGAAATATTTGCAGGCTTAGAAGATACGGGGGTAAAACAAAAAATTGTCGATTTAAAATTTGTCCCCTGTACGTTTCATTACAACAATAGAAGAAAATGTTTCGTATGAAAGTTTCTTAGTTTGCTAAATAGAATATTATGCCGCCCAAAAATCGCATCTACCGCATCCAACTCTCATTTTAAATGGAACACACTGTATACTTTTAGCCAAAGCAAGGAGTGCGACTAGGCTGTGTGAGGTCACCGTGGTTGTTCAATGTATACATGGATAAATGTGTTAGACAAGCATGTAGCGATACAAATAGTGTAATGGTTGGAGACGTAAATGTACGACTTGTGGTGTATGTAGATGACACAGTCTTATTAAGTGACAGTGCGGATGAGCTAGAAGCCGCTCTGAGGAAGTTTGATACAGTCTGTGAGAGCATGGACCTAAAAGTGAACGTGAACAAAACTAAGATTGTGGTGTTCAATCGGGAAGGTGGACAGGAGAGTAGAGTATTTACTCTGAAAGATGAAATTGTGGAGCAAGTGGACAAGCTGGTATATCTGGGTAGAATGTTTACTGCTGCCAATGGTACAATGGAGGGCGAGATTGGATGATGGAAGGAAAGTGACTGGAAGTATGTGGACGATAATGAGAAACGAAAGCATAAGCCTAGCTGCGAAACGAGCAATCTATAATGGGGTGTTTGTCCCGTCAGTACTGTATGGAAGTGAGACATGGGTGTGTCAAAAAAAGCACGAAAGAAAATTAAATGCCGTGGGGATGAGATTCCTGAGAAGCGCATGTGGTAAAACGAGAAGGGGCAAGATAAAGAATGAATGAATAATGAAGAAGTGTGGCGAGGAAGAGACGATGATGGATAGATATAAAAGTAGTACATTACGTTGCTTTGGTCACATTGAGAGAATGAACAACGCAATATTAACGAAGCAAATATATGTTGGTGAGGTTAGAGGAAAGGCAGGGCCTGGTAGGCCGCGTAAAACTTGACTGAATGTAGTAGAATCTATGATAAAGGAAAGAAAGATAAGGAGTTTTAAAAATAAAAGGGCATGTCAGAGACAATGTATGAATCTTACGGAAGTTAGGGAGGTATGCGGAGATAGGAAAGCATGGAGAAAGATTGTGAATGAAAAATAAATAAGAGACAGGGATTGTTTTGCCTACTCCGCAAGGGAATGGCGTGAAAGTTAAGTTAAAATGGTTTACTATAAAAAATATGATGTTATGTGCATACACATCGAATGTCAAAGAAATAAATAAAATGCCCTAAACTTATATTTTCTACGTTACCCAGAGAGGCAGCAAACATTCGCTGATATTTTTAAAAGACTAGAAAACAATCTGAAGAATTGTGGAAACTTTAGTAAATCGAGACCTGTTGAATATACTAAGGAAAAGGAAGAAAAAATATATATAATAAACGTTCGTGGGATCGTGGAATGTAAATTTCAAGTAAGTTTCGCTTACTGTTACCAATTACCTGGAATAATTTTATGCTAAAAATTGATTACTTATCATAAAATTAAAATCAAATTCATTTTCAGCAACGAAATTCCACGTCTATACCAACGATAGAAAAAGCAGTATGGTCCGATGAGGCAAGAATTACAAATGATGGAATTATGAACCGCGACAATGAAAGATAAAACACCAACCCGTATTTATTGAGACCAGTTCGCCGACAGGGTAGATTTGGTTTGTCTATACAATTTGTAAAGAAAACCTGAATACTAAAAGGTACCTAAATATTCTGGAAACTAACCTTCTAAATTTGCTTGATGACAAACCTTTGAAAGAACGAACTAATATATATTTTCAGCAAGATGGTGCTGCCAGCGATAACGCCTTACGTGTCAGGGAATATTTAAATGTAAACTTCCCAAATAGATGGGCGCCGCGCTCACCTGACCTGACACCTCCAGATTTTTTTTATGGGGTCATCTAGAATCAGAGATCTATAAACGAATAAATGAAACACAGGAACAGCTTCTTGAAGCAATCCATGCAGCATTTAGAAAAATAAAACCTGTTAATTGTTAATGTTATAAAAATCGGTTAGAAATCGTTGCCAAAAATGTATTGATTGCAATGGAGTGCCATTTGAGTACCTTCGTCGATAAATGTACCACATTTAATTTCATTTTCTTACATTTAATGCATAGCCTACTACTGATTTAATATAAAAATTAAAATTCTTCACTTATTTAAATAATAAACTATATTAAATGTTATATGTATAAAAAGACAATTAAAAATGCAACTTTTTTGGCTAAAAATATACAAGGTGTTCCATTTAAACTGAGGAAGTTGGATGCGACAACTTTTTGACTTGAAACAAACAAAATACATCCACGTACCACACAAAACTAAAGAACACCTAACGCGTTGCAATAGCTCCGCTATCATCAACGGTCGACCTTTGATGATGATAGCGTAGCTATGAAACGCGTTCGGTGTTTTTTTTAATTTTGTGTAGTACGTGGGTGTATTTTGTTTGCTCCGGATTCCAGTATTCCAGATTTTTTTGACTTGACCCGGTAGATGCGATTTTTGGGCGGTATAATATTCTACTTAGCAAACTAAGACACTTTCATAGGAAGCATTTTCTTCTATTACTAGTAATAAAACACACAGGGGATACATTTAAAATCGACAATTTTTCGTTTTACCCCCGTATCTTCTAAACCAGCCAATATTTTTAACTTCTGTTTTTACCATTTTCATAACACCTACGTCAGTTTTTTGATAAGTTCAATAATTACCGAAATAACCAGTACAAGTGTCGAAAATGGGTAATCCTGTGCAACGAAAATAATTTCTTTGTTAGATTTGTTATGATTTTAGATCTTTAATTAGGCAATATGAGAAGTTTTGTAAATTAAGGTGGAAATAAGACTGCTGTCACGTCATGTGGGCTCACGTGACGCCACGTTCACAAATTGAAAACGTGATATGAGTTAGAAAACTACCGTGTGGTTTTTCATCAGTTTAATAATGGAGAGTGCAAGTTCAACAAGTTCGTCGAACTGGAAAGAAGAAATAGAACCTGCGTCTGCTTTTATAATTGCCAATGGAAAAAGTGAAAAATAAAGATTGTGGGTTCATGATATTAGTAGCATAAGAGAAAACTTGGGCGAATTTCATAAATTAGTGCCAGAATTACAAAAAGATCCAAAACGGTTTCACATGTATTTTCGAATCAGTAAGAAAAAAATTGATTTCTTACACGAGCTTATCAAAAACGATATTAAAAAGCAGAATACCCAATTTTGAAAAGCGACCAGTACTGACGAAAGGTTAGCGGTTTGTTTAAGGTAAGTAGAAAATAATCAAATACACTTTATTTTGTAAAAGCCTTAAATCATTTCATTAACGATATTAAATTGAAAATAAACTTATAATTCTTGGTATTGGTTTTCGGTCACCATTTCAAGTAGTGTTGGTCTTTGACTATCGGTTGAAGCTGATGTATATTCAGCTCCTTCGTGAGAATATGTACTTGCTGTCGATAGAGATGAAAAAAGTTATTGTTGCTGATGGGCTCTTAGCTGTGCTGGTAGAACTGAATTGCTTAATCCCAGGTTAATTCGAGCTTGTTCTGTTTTAGACAATTTCTTTGTCATTCTTGACATACTAACAACAAATCTGTATCGTCCAGAGTTTCCAAGAGCGAAGTTTTATTTGATACTGTCATAGTTCTTTGTCGAAGTTTTCTTAAATCGGAGTTTTCCTTCAAAATTTTAACCATTTGGTGTGTTGGCGAATCAGTTGACCCTTTTTGTTCTGAACTAGTGTTTCATGCAGAGTTTTGTTAGTTTCAGTGTTGTTAACAGCCGATTGACTATCTGTTTCTTCTTATTCTTGTGTCTCATATTTATTTGATAGATCTTCTGATTCGGTTGCTAAATTAGCAGAAGCCTGAGACTCATTTAAATTAGTGTGTGCTCTGTAAAGAAAAGTATTTAATACCAGTACAAATGATTACTAAACTTGCCCGTACTTTCTAGTGTCTAAATAAGGTATTATAAATGACATTAGGTGTTCATGTTTCCAGAGATATTTCTTTTTGGCACCCATACCATTTTTCGTTTAAACACGGTGCCTACTTCTTGCATTGCAAAAGCATCTTCTTAGTTTGTCCCAACATTGTTTGGCTTTATTCGCTAAAACAAAGTATTTACACATTAAAACTTGTTTGTGTTCTCTTTTTTTTTCACAGGAGATCCTTTTAGGATTGGGATTTAGTACTGTTCGAGAAATTATTAAGGAAGTTTGTGATGCTATATGGGTAAAGCTGGGACCAATTGTAATGCCTACACCTACAGAAAAAATGTGTAAATCTATTGCAGATAGGTACAAGAAATTGTGGCATTTTCCAAACTACATTGGTTCCATCGACGGCAAGCACATTAACATCCAGTGCACTATCAATGCCGGATCTACGTATTATAATCATAAAGGCAGCCATTCGATTGTACTTCTTGGGTTAGCTGATGCTGATTATAAGTTTATTGTTATTGACGTCGGTTCATATGGAAGAAAGACCGACGGCGGAATTTTTTCTAAATCTAATAAGTTAGACACTAAAACGTTCAATGTGCCGGAACCGACATCTCTAGTAGGAAACAGACGACCACAGCCATATGTCGTCGTCGGAGATGACGAGTTTCCTCTAAAATCCTACTTACTTCGCCTCTGAAGTAGAAATCATTTAGGGGACAATGTGCCGAATAAAATATTTAATTACAGATTGACTAGAGTCCGACGTGTTGTGGAAAATTTCTTTGGTTTACTAGCTGCACGTTGGAGATGTTTATGGAGATACTTAGTAAGTACAACCAGAATTTGTAGACAGAATTGTGCTTGCATCCTGCTGTCTACATAATATGTAATATGTGAACCAGATGTTAAATCACGTCGAAATTTTGAAGTAGCTTTATTAAATCTAGACGCTTTAAGAAGAAATAGCACTCATGTAGCGTGTCAAGTTCGGGAAGATTATAAAAAATAATTTAGTTCTGAGGCTGGTAGTGTCGCTTGGTAAATACACAGTGTTCGCAAGGTAATAATCCGTACATAACTGATAACGGTGGTATTATTATTATTAAAATAATCACTATTGTATTATTATTTGGACAATAGATACACAATTAAAGACATACTACTTATAATAAATTACCAGGTACTTCCCAGCAAGATGACTGACGAATGTGTTGTTCGCCATAATCACTCAATCTTGTTTAAAAATGAATGTTCTCAGATATTTTCTATTAATGTTTCATCCATTTTAAAAAAATGAAGTACATGAACCACTAAACAAGTAACACACGGGCTCACGTGAGCTAAGAATATCTAACTAGACAGAAATATGAAACCGTGCTGTCACGCGTGAGGTTTATGATACGACGTGACTCGCGTGTGAAGTTAGCACCCCGACAAAGAGTTCAAATAGTTGATTAGAGTTCTACCTTCCTTTTAAACAGTTTAGAAGTAAAAAATAAAAAGAGTTCCGCTCATTAACGATTCCAATTTTAATTTAAAAGATGGGATGCTAACTTCACGTCGTTCCGACTAACTAAATTACTATATTTTCCAACGTTCAGTTCCTGATATAAAAAAAAATTTTTTTTTGAAAATTAAACAAAAAAATTTAAATTTATGAAAGTTCAATTTTGACATGCAATAACTCCAATCAACTTTTGATGTTCTTTTATTCATTCCTAAGAGTTCTCGCTAATGTAAAAAAAATTATAATCCAAAATAAAAAAAAAAGTTTTACTTTAAAAAGAATGTTAAAAAATATTTTAAAGGGTTCTAATAGTTCTCGCAACAGATTTGGATAGTATTCGAAAAGCTCTGGAAGAAATTCTAATGATCGAAAGCGATCCGATTAATATTTATAGAATTATTCGACTTTAGTAAATCGCATAGCTTAAACTTTCTTATCGACGATAAATATTTTGAAGAGTTCCAATAGTTCCAAAAAAGTTCTTGTGTTGTTCTCGACATACACAATGTCGTTCCAAAGAGTTTCGATGCTAAACTTCATTATATAAATTTTTTTTAAATTAATTTATCCGAAAAATGGGATATTTTTTACTATTTTTTAAAAAAATTATCTAATTAATTTTATTATCGGAACTCTTTAGAAAGGCATTGTGTATGTTCGTTTTAGAATAATCAGAACTCTCATCTATATTCTCGTAAATTTTCAAAGTATCGATGAATAACATTTTGAAGGGTTCCAATAGTTCACGCCGTACATTTGGATAGTACTCACAATGTTGCCTGTTTTGGTTATGAACGTATAAAAAAGATATTGAATGGTTATCCTAAAAAAAATATAATTAAAAGTATATTTACACATAGAGGTTGCGAAATGCATTCTCTCCTGAGGTGTATATACTATTTTTTTGCGAAAGCGAAAACAGAATCCCGGAAAATTAATAAATTTAGTAATAGTTTCGTCAAATCCATATGTAATAATTAGTGGCCTTTGGGATTTGTACCTAGTGTCAGAAAATTGTTTTCAAAAAAACTGAAAATCGTGAATAATTTCAATAATTGTGGCCTGTATCATTTGTTGTAAACGCAAATAAATAAGTTAATTCTTGTGTTTTTATTTGTATTGTATTTGAAACTGTCAGAACATATAAAATAAACTTCTTAGAGAGATAATGTGACAAGCTACTGGGCATAGAGGACGACATAAAATGCTTCATAATTTAAAGAAAAACTGTAACATTCCAAGATTAGCCATTGAAATATACGCGCAGTTGTGTAACACTTGCAATTTGAAAAAAACTCAAAAACATGCTGGTTTAGTGGTGAAGCCAATTACACTAGAACGTCGTTTATCCGGACGTCAGTTAACCGGAACGTCAATTATCCGGACAAGCCGAGAAGATGTACCGTGACCTACGCACGATTAAGCTTACCCCACCACACCTACAATGTTGGTTTGCATCACCCTTTTCCTCGAGTTACAACGTGTCATCTCGTTAGTTTCAACCTGTTGTGGCGGATCAATGATAATAGATCAATAATCCGATAAGCCCCGGATTGAGACGTTTTAGTTTCCATACAAACAAAAGGTGAGAGTGTTCAGTGTTTGATGAAGTCATATCGTGTTGGAAAACCTACAATTTATGATTTGAAGAATCGAAAAGATGAAATTTTGAATTTCGCATCAAAGTTAGACAGCGAAGAAGGGTCGAAAAGCAAAAAAACTATGAGATTAGCAAAAAAACTATGAGATTAGCAATGGATCAAAAATTAGAAGACGCTGTTTACCTATGGTTTATTCAGAGAAGGAGTAAGGGAGATCCTATTTCTGGACCATGGTTATGTGAGAAAGCGTTGCAGTTGAATGAGAAGGTAGGTGGAAGTCCGGCTTTTAAGGCAAGCACAAGCTGGTTGAAGAATTTTAAATTGCGCCACGGAATTCGTGAGTTGGAGTTTCAAGGAGAACGTTTATCTAGTGATTTAGGTGCTGACGAGGAATTCAAAAGAAATTTTGCAGAATTTTTGACGAATGAAGGATATGCTTTAGACGACGTGTATAACGCCGATGAAACTGGTTGAAATCGGAAATCATTACCACGAAAATCACTCGCATCAAAGTAAGAGTCATCAGCTCCTGGTTTCAAAGTGAATAAAGAACGAGTAACAGTTCTGGTATGCGCAAATACGAGTGGAACTCATGCTCTGCCTCTACTCGTGATCGGTAAATCAAAGAAGCCGCGGTGTTTCAAAAATATGAAATGTCTTCCTGTGTGCTACAAGACTCAGAGAAATGCTTGGATGGACGTTGAGGTATTTTATGATTGGTACACAAATGAATTTATCCCAGCTGTGAAGAAATTTAGAGCAAAAGAGGGAAAATGGGGATAAGCTCTCCTCCTACTTGACAATGCACCATCCCATCCAGATCTTCATGGTTTGAATGCAGTAGATAAGATTTTAAAGTGAAGTATTTGCCCCCCAATGTCACAGCTCTGATACAGCCGATGGATCAAGGGGTGATAGAAAAGTTGAAGCGGATGTATAAGAAGCAAATTTTACGTCGTTTACTACTGGCAGAAGATGATGAAGAAAGTGTGACATCTTTTGAAAAAAAAACTTTCTCTTAAGGATTACTGTTACATATTTAGCCGATGGATGGAACACTTTAACACCAGAGAATCTTCGAAACGCCTGGAATAAATTGATAGGACGAAGTGAAGAGATTGTTGAGACTACTGAAACTCTTGAGGAAGACTTGGTGGCTTTAATGATTGTGACAGGGGAGATGCACAAGGATGGTTGGAAAGTGAGGATGACCCAGGTTTCCGAATGTTGAACGAGGATGAAATTATTTCTCTGGTACAAAAAGAGAGTGAGGATGAAGATGGTGATGAAAGCTCAAAAGAGGATGATGAACGAGAACGAATCAGTCATGGAGAAGCCTTTACAGCACTAGAAACTGCGCTATCATGGTTTGAAGAGCAAGAGGAAAGCAGCTCAACTCAATTGCTTTTATTAAAACGAATCCGCGATTTAGCTGCTAAATGTTGTTCAAAAAAAATCTCTGATTATTTTTCCACTACTGTAATGTAAGCCTTTTTATGTACATCTTATGTACATACTCCTTATTTTGCTAAAAGATTATCTGGAAAAATCTGTATCCGGAACACCCCCGGTCCCAATTAGTCCGGATAAACGACGTTCTATTGTATATCAAAAGATTTCAATGTCAGGGGACAAGTTCATCTGATAGATTTTTAACCTTGCGTTGATGGGAAATACAAATGGCTCCTAAATTACTAAGACCATTCCACCAAATTTTTATGAGACCTTTAACAACCAAAAGAGCGGCAGAAGTGGTCATTGAATTGCTTAAGATTTTCCTAGAACAAGGCGCTCCAGTCATCTTGCAAAGTGATAATGGACGAGAATTTACTGCCGCGGTGATTAAAGAATTGGTTTTGTTATGCCCTGAATACAAAATCGTGCATGGACGACCCAGACACTCCCAAAGCCAGCGTTCAGTGGAAAGGTCTAACCAAGATGTTGAGCAAATGTTGAGAATTTGGATGGAGGGAAATCAAACCTCTCGTTGGTCGACCGGATGCTACTTTGTGCAGTGTCAGAAGAATACATCATTCCATCGTATCATCGGAAGAATACCGTACAAGAGGCTTTATGGAGCTGATTCAAAAATAGGTTTACGATCTACAAATATACCGTCCGACCTTATTGATAAAATAATAACTGAAGAAGACTGACCAACAACGTGAGTGATAACATTGATCGTTCATCGGATAATGACAACAACACGGTTGTAGAAGAAAGTCTTAATACTACAGCAGTAGTAAAGAGCTAAAGATGACTCCAATCAGAGTGTAAGTTGAGATGAATCACTACAGATTGTTAATTCTCAAATTGAAACAAATATTGAAGGAACAGTAAATGAAATACCTATAGCGTTAGAGCAAACTTGTAATACTATTGACCCCATTGTCCTATACTGCTGTGTTGGCGGCAACGAAAGCACTGGTACACATTCTTGTCTGAAGTGCAACAAAATAGTGCATGACTGGTGTCACTAAAGAAGCTGGCGAGGGCTTCGGCGGCTTGATTATGTGCAAACTTTGTATGAATGAGGAAAATATAAGAATTAACAGGAAAAAGTCTTTAGAGGGACAGGTCAGAGCCGCAGAAGTAATGCCGAAAAGAAGCAGAACCATTTTGAACGATTTAGAAGGTGGAAAATCTGTGACTGGTGCTGTACCCAAATTCGATAGGGGACCATTGGACAAAAAGAATGTAGAAGGTATAATCATTGATAAAAAAAAACAATGTGTACCAAATTCGCACAAAATTCGGTATTTTGAAAAATTGGTTTACCAGAAGTAATTTGACCCCCGCATCATCTATTAGATTTAACTTTATTGATATTCCTCAAGAAAAATCTATTTCATTAAGGGAAGCCTGCGCCTCGCAGTCAATGTTTTCCGGTCAGGGGTTTTCAAAATGCTAATGCTAGCCTTCAAAAAGTCAATGCAACACCAAAAGATGTGCTTGTTTCAAAGCGAAACATTTGTGCAACACCAGGTGCCATTCCAGCAATCCTAGCCAGAATAAGTAGCTTTATGTTACTTACTCAAATAACCAGTTTTAGTTTTTGTACTCTTCCTGTTTTAGAGTATTTGTTTATTGCTATGTCAGTGATTTTGGCCTTAAATGGAACGCTGACGGTGTTGCCATTACTACAGTTACCATTTCATTTTATTATTCTGTTATTTTTTAGTGCTATGTATTTCGCATAAGAAGTACTAATATTAAAAAGTTTCAATAAAAATGTTTTCACAAACAATTTCCATAGGCCCAAAAAACGTTTAGGCAGATACTACTTGACTAGTCAAATAGTATTTGTCCGGTCATTTAGCAATTCATTAGAAAAAAAAGCTATTTGCCCAGACAGTTGGTATTTGCCTAGGCAAAAGCTGTTTTCCTAAAATGACTATTTGCCTGCGACATAAGATATTATTAAAATTATTTTATTTCTTTTAATTTCCGTTTTGTATTTTTATCAAATATATATTTAATAATTGAAAAATCATTTACACTGAAACAGCTCAAAACTTATAGGAAGAAAAAAAAGATTTTTTAATGATTATGTCTTTAACTTTGGTGCTAAAACCAATTTTTTTTGTATAACACATTAATCAAAAATTATTACTTTTGAACTTATTCGTTCATAACAAAATAATAATTTAACACAATTATTGATCGGATTGCTTTCAGACACTAGAATTTCTTTTATAACTTTCTGAGTGCTATCGAAATCTACTGCGGGAACTATTGGAACCCCTCAAAATGTTGTTCATAGATACTTGTAAAATTTGCGAGGGTATAGATGAGACGCTGGTCGATTGTCAAGAGTTCTACTTATTCTAAAACAATTCTCCCATAGGTGTGAGCATACACAATGCATTTCCAAGGAGTTCCGATGAATTAATTAGTAAAAAATAGCCCATTTTTCGGATAAATTCATTTTCAAAAAACTTATATAATTAATTCGAATATTAATTGAAACTCTTTGGAAATCATTGTGCATGTCGAGAACTACACGAGAATTATTGGAACTCTTCAAAATATTTATCGTCGATACGATTCTTTAAAGTCGAATAATTCCATAAATATTAATCGGATCGCTTTCGATCATTAAAATTTCTTTAGAAACTTTTCGAATACTATCCAAAATCTGCTGCGAGAACTATTAGAACTCTAAAATATTTTTGCTAACATTTTTTTTTTAAAGAAAAACTAACTTTTTCATTTTTGATTATAATTTTTTTTAAATTAGCGAGAACTTTTAGGAATCAATAAAACAACACCAAAAGTTGATTGGATTGTCAAAATTGAATTTTCAAAAATTTTTTATTTTTAAAAAATATTTTTTTCATATCAGGAACATTGCAAAATATAGTAATTTAGCTAGTCAGAACTACTGGATCTCGATTTTCGATGTGAAGTTCGCACCCCATTTTTCAAATTAAAATTTGGAACCGTTAATGAGCGGAACTCCTTATTTTTTATAAAGTGCTTCTAAACTCTTTAAAAGGAAGCTAGAAATCTAACCAGAACTATTGGAACGCTTTGTCGGTGTGCTAATTTCACACGCGTCGACGTGACATGCGTGAGGTTACTTCAGTCTGGTTCTAAAAAATTTAAATACCATGTAAAACGGAACTGCACACTTTAATTTCCCGTGAGTTCTACAATTATACTGCACTGTTACTTAAACGCTACATTGTAAGTATATTTGTACATAAAATTATTAACTATTATGGTATTATGGTATGATGTTGATCGTCTCATTCTAAAATAAGATTTAAATTCGTCCTGGCTGTAGTTACAAACTACACATTCAACTTAGTCTTCTGTCCTTACTCGTTTATTCATCGGTGAACTTAAACTATCGGAGTCTTATAAGAGTTCGGAATACAAAGGTTTCCTGCAAGTTAAATTTGTTGAAGTTACCATATAAAATCAGTGAGGCATGAATTATATAGGCTTCCCTTTCGTCAAAATTTTCTCTTTTTATCACTTCAAAAAGAAAAAATACCATTAAAATACCTAATACAACAAGAAGAAGTATTCATTAGTAGATTTGAATGTAGTTTGTCCATCGATGATGAATAAGGTTAAGTTTGTCATTAAAAGGAAACAAGTCGATGAAACTTACAGCTTTACTTTAAAGCGCAGGCACCTGTACTATTGGTAGCAGCTCTAAGACGCCTCATATCTTGACACCCCGAGTCGTAACGGTTACGCTCATAAAGGAAGCAAAAATGAATATAAAATGACCCCTTGAAGGTTTGGACAATAGACTCAGATAGTGTGACGTCAAAAATGTCCGGGAAATTTTAAAAATCTGGAGAGGTGCTTTTTTTGTCCAGAAATTGACCTTTATTATAATATTTTAATGCTTACTTAGAACCACGATTTAATGTACTGTAAAAGAGACTTCTTACCTCTAAATTCATCGACGCTAACATTTTAATTTTTAAACAAACTGCATGTTCACATGCAGTTTGCAAACGTTCATTATTGTTTATCGTTTCCGAGATTTAAAAGAAAATGCGATTTTTGGATTCTTCTTTTTTCGTAATTCCTTCATTTATTTTAAAAGATTTTTAAAAACCAAAGGTACTTCTTCAATGTTACTTTTTGAATTCTATTAGATGGCGTTGTAAAGTTTTTCATTCGACGTTTCGTCTCCGAGAAACCATCATCAACTTTATCTTTTTATATCGCCGCAACCAATGAAACACCCTATATTCGATAGTATTTTTGATTACGAATTTAATCATGTACACATTATGGTTTTAAAGCTGAAAAATTCGGATTTTCATTTTTACATTTTTCACATGATATCAGTTAATATTAGAAGGCTTTGATAAAATAACACTTGTTTAACATTTTGTTGAAAACTGTTTAACTTAGTTTTATTGCGCTGAGATCGTTGTTGTTATTTGAATTGTACGTATTTTAAGGTTAGTGGAGTTTATCGGCCTATTTCCACAGTTTATGCTTTTTGAGCGCGACGTTTCGGAAGCGGACTCTGTTTTCGTCATCAGACTTAGTCCTGAGAAGGACCGTTTTCGTGCTTGAGTCGAATTCATACGTTATATATAATTTTTTCCCAAGCACTTAACTACTCTCAGATTCGAACTTGGTACCTTTCACTTACTAGTCTGACACCTTTACCGCTGAGCCACTGAGTAATCCAATATATATTTTTTAGAACTTATATATATATATATATATATATATATATATATATATATATATATATATATATATACATTAAACTTTTTCGTGGTTGCGCAGAAGTTTTATTGCGCATGTTGCGCCGTAACTTCTTGCGCAGGTGTATTGCGCTTAAGCTCTTCGCGCATTATTGGAATCCATATGGGTTTCATTTCTACACTAGCTTGGCTTATTGGATTTTCTGCTAGTGCGATGTATGTGGCTTCTTTGAGTTTCCGACGAGTTATGTTCTCGTCCTTTGGCACTATCTGTATGTTATCCCATTGGATGCGGTGGTCTTCGTTCCATACATGTTCGGTGATTCTTGATCTTTCTGTTTCGCCCTTACGGACGTTGTTCTTATGTTCCTGAGTTCTCACTTTGAGTGGTCTACTGCTCTCTCCTATGTATGCTCTGCCGCATTCGCATGGTAGGTTGTATACACAATTCTTGGAATTCTGATCTTCATTGTATGGTTTGGTTTTAGTTAGTATTCCCCTGAGCGTTCTGGTCGATTTGAAGGCAGTGCGTATCTTGTATTTTCTGCCTATCCTTCGTATTTTGTCTGAGGTACCTTGTATATATGGTAATATCGCTGTATATTTAGGTTCTTTTTTTTCGGTTACCCTTTCCCTGTTTAGGTTAGGTGTTAGATCGGGGTAGCCATTTTCTTTGGGTGTTCTAGCGATATTTTTTTTTCTGTGTTCAGGTCCTCTTGTTTTGAGCATATTGTTTTTGCTCTATCATGCAAGCATTTTGCCATCATTCCTAACCAATTCCCTCTAAACTGTATCCTTAGAAGTTCTATACTCCTTTGCTAATTTCCTGACCGACATTCCAACTCTATTTGTTGCTCTTCTTACTAACCTGTCTGCTCTGGCTTGATTAAAAGGTCTGGGTCGTCCACTTTTTGGGAGATTTATACATGGTATCCTTGTTCACAATCCGCTATTGTACGATAAATATTTCTGGGGGAAATATTTTGATTTTCAAATATGCGAACTATTCATCTAATTTGTAGGTCATTTTAGTAAAACTGCTTGCTAAAACTGAACGGTCAAGGTGAAGACAAACTTTCAGAGAATGTTTGTTTCCAAAGCCAACCTAATATTTTATCATTCTCGCGTATTTTACATCCATTAGATTTTGTGCCAAAACTTTTGAGACATACGTTAGTGTTAAACATGGCGCATTGCATTACTGCGCAGTACGTTTATTGTGTACTTTTAACCAGCTGTCGTAATTTACAAAATGGGAAGTTGCACGTACGTAAAAAAAATGTAAAAACATGGAAATAGATCACTTAATATTATTAAATTATTAAAAAAATAGACTCTATTAGTGATTACGTCATAATCGAGCGCGAAATTCGAATTGTAGAACTAACCTGTTTTACGGTCGAATATATTGATCCCTAAGAACATGGGCAATATGGCTCATTTTTTCAAAGGTTATATTTAGCAGCTTCTACTGACATACGAATTAAATAAGCATTGCGTTTCTCCGATATCGAAACTCCAATCTCTTATCTTTGAAACAAAACAATAACCGTTCAATAAAATACCGTAATCTTCCTATAATTAAAAATTAAAAGAGTGTCTACAAATTTAACGAAGTCTACGTTTCGCGGTTGGCTTGGCACTTCTGAATGTGTAAAATGTGCGGCACGATCCAAAATCCGAAGCGAACGTGACCAACTTATTCCTTTTTCTTTGTGCTTTACCTGTGGTTGATATTTGTTCTGTTTTTCGTTTTTTTGTAGTTAAAAGTGCAGTTTTGTTTATTAATGTAGGAGTTATATATAGTGTTAGGTTTCTTTTATTACTATACGGTGTTGGTATGTTAGATTTGTTTAATTTAGTAATAATAATTTAATATTAGTAAGTTTGGTTAGGATAGTAATTAATAATTCTTTAATCCTAATTTTCTATAACTTCTTACTTCATTTTCTTTATAATTTATAATTTTTTTTTAATTCTCTAGGTCATTGAATTCTAAATTTGTTTGCTTAACAATATCCTTCAAAATACATGACCGTTACCCTAATCCTCTTTGAAATTTTTTATTTTGGTTTGTTCGTTAAAAAGGTAAGAAAATTGAATGAAATATCGTTGGTTAATTATGTTTTGTAGATGTCTCGCAAACCAATTATTTCAATTGCTACCATTTTCGCTTACTTTGAGGAAAAGCGAACTATTCAGAAAGGTGAAAATGCATTCAATAGTGGTAATGTACAGAAGGTACAGTTCCTTGAGAAACTTTCAACTGTGAAGGATGAAGTTATTGCTAGCATGAACAAACAAGTTACAAAGTTGAGATTTGAAGCAAATTCTGCCTAAGTTATTTATAACTAATGTTATACTTGTTACTTATTCTAACTAAAGAATATTGGAGAGCATGTGTACATGTCCACGTGGCTTATATTTATGTCACCACATGGCAGCAGTAGCCCTATTTATGCACCACAATATTTCTATTACTAGTATTACGTATTCTTGGGTAAAGGCTGCAAAATATAATGGCAACAAAAAGGTTACGGCTTTGTTTCCTAAACCATCTACTTCATTAAGCTATTCTGCAATACTAGCATTTTATGAAGATTTAAAGAAGTGTTGTCCAACTGATATGGGATGGCTGCTTGCACCAACACCAAAAGAAGAGACTACAGATGTTGTTAATATAGAATCTATATTTTGTGACAAGTATACCAAAACCACCAATAAAATTAAATATTTACAAGAAAAGTTAGCCTTAAAGGAAGAAGATATTTTGAGCATTGCCAATTTAATTGTGGGACAACATGATAATCCATTATGGTTAATTGAACATAAACATAGGTTAACTGCTAGCAATTTTGGGAAGGTAATTAAAGCAGTGAATTAAAACTGATTCCCTCCATCTCCTTTCAAAACTCTGACAGGTATATTTGTGATACAGTTTTAAAATTTTATTACAATTACTTTATTTTTAGGATCATATAACTTGGATGGAGTAAAGCAAATTCAGTGGGGAAGGCAACATGAATGTAATGCTGTTCGTCGATTTCAAGAACGATTTAATATTGAAGTTGTTCCTACGGGAATATGGTTTAGTAAAGAGGGCAGCATTGGAGCTAGTCCAGATGGATTAATTGGGAAGAATGGCATAATAAAGATTAAATGTCCATTTAAATATAAAAATTGTTATTTTAAAAATGTTTTTTAAGTAATAACAATACTTACATTTTATCATATTTAGACAGTAATTTTATTGTTAATCGAAAGTATGATTATAATGACCAAATTCAGGGACAGTTACATATTCTAAACAGAGAGATGTGTTATTTATGTATTTGGTCAACAGTAGATTTCATTACTGTAAAAATTCAACAAGTGGTTAGAAAAATAATATTACCAGAATATTATAATTATATTAAATACATAACGGAATAAAATACTTTTAAAGCAAGTAATTTGTTATATGAAAATGTAAACTTTCACCATTAACACTCATAATAAAATACTTATCTTTTTTGGGATTTTTTAATGGTGTACTTTAAATTATACAATCTAAACGTTTCGATAACACTTACAGTTATCTTCGTCAGTAGTAATGTTTGTTAAAAATTGTTAAAGATGTAGTAAACAATTTTGTCAAATTTGAAAATTCAGGCTTATGTTTATGTTTGAATTTTTCAAATTTGACAAATTGTTTACTATCTTCAATTTAACAACATTTACTGACGAAGATAACTGTAAGTGTTATCAAACGTAGATTATAATTAAATACACCATTAAAAATCCCAAAAAATAATATTATTAATAATTGTTAGTTTGCAATCAATTCCTTTTTACATATTTTAAGAAATCTTGTGTGATTTGATGATCAAGCTTCTGCATGAAATGTACCCTTCTGTAGTCTATAATGATGATATTACGGATATAGTAATGATTAGTAGATTAAAGATCTTGCAATGCTCAGGAGTAAAAAAATGTTATATACCACGGTCTCTATTTATTGTTATTAATACATTTTCAGCCAAAATACTGATTTTACATAATGTATTACAACCAACATTGCATCTGTCTAACACACTTGTTGTAATAGTGTATTTATACTGCATTCACTTTGTTGCTAATAATAAACAAATGATTAATCAAGTTTAATTCAGTTTATTGTGGAATTATAACAAGTACAAACAATTAATATTTAATTCTAAATTATATTGTTCCTCAACTTCTTTAATAAGAGTGTAGTTCATACTAGCTAAACATGCACATACTTTAAAAATTTCACTGCTATATGGTCGTATAGTTGCAGGAATTAACTTTAAAACTGTAAATTTTTATTCCATGAATTGCCCTCTCTACGTGAATCCTTGCCCTTGCTATGGCCATTGTTTGTTTTACTTCTTCTACAGTAAATTGTTTATTAACTAGGAATGGTGGACAATTTAAAGCCACACCAGGAGGCAACAAGTCTGATATTGAATATCCTTTATCTGTCAAGATTAAATCACCCGCTTGTAACAACTCCACAAGTCTGATATTGAATATCCTTTATCTGTCAAGATTAAATCACCCGCTTGTAACAACTCTAACAGTCCACTGCTTCTAACAACTTTTGTCCGATGTATTGCCCACATACAAATCACTTACAAATACAATTACTCCATTGAAAGTAACGCCGACCAAAGCTTTTAAAGTGTTCCTATGTTTATAATTGCTGTAGATCTGTTTCTGCTTATCCCAGCTACAACAGTATAAATTTCGGTGCAGTCTATTATAATGCGGCAGTTAGTAAATATCACTAAAGCAGATGGTAAGACAACTGAAAAGATCGAGAGATCTTTCCAGTTGTCGGTAGAGACTTTGCCAATATTGTCAATTGGGCAGACACTTCTTGAGCACATGTATCCATGTGAAGATGATGTTGGATACAGTGCTTTGCGATACACCAAACCTGACTGCCAAATCCGCCTGCACTAATCTAATTTTCAAGTTACATACATAATTACAGAGCGATTTCAGTACTGTAGCATCAGGTAGACCAGTATATAAGGCAATAAATTTATTGTCTTCTTTTATAGTGTGGTAACCAAAAACCAATGAAATACTTATAATTTTAGATTGCAAATCAGCTATATCTTTCCATTGAAAGTACACTTCTGACTCTAGAAATACAGTACTTCTTTCAACATTTTTAGAACTGCCTGCCAAGCAGTCACCGGTGCATTCTGCCTCCTTTCACGGTCCGGCCGCTGGTGTGTTCTGATTTCTGAAATAAATCACAGAGAATAAATTTGCTCGTTACCGAAACATTTTTTTTACTATCAGAGCAATTTTATGAGTAATGAGGTACTTTGGAATATTTTTTTGCTTTTTTTAATTTCTTGAGCAGATGGTGAAAAGTGAAAAGTATTTTGTTTAAACAAACTGGGAATATTTTCTTTACTCTTATCCCACAAAATGGCATGAACAGACTTCTTTGCTCTTATCCACAAAATGGCATGAACAGACTACAGAAAATCGGTTGGGTTGACGGTCTGCTCTTCTGTAATAGAAAAATGATAGTAATCAATCGATACCATCCAAAGTACCACTTTTTTTTTAGATTTTCATCTTTCGGGAATGTAAACATTTTACAACCATTTTTGTGGGTGTGACTACAATCGGATACAAAGCACAAACCCATCTAACCAATACAATATTAGAAAAGATTTTTAGTACTGCACTTCATTTCCTTACCGTACAAATAAAGCAGAATACGATGTTGTAAATGTGATTTGGTTGAGGATGATTACAAAGGATATGGTTAAGCAAACAAATAGAGAATTAAATAAAGAAGTAATGAATTAAAAAAAGAAATTATAGATTATAAAGAAAATGAAGTAAGAATTTATAAAAAATTAGTAATAAAGAATTATTACGACTATCCTAATCTAACTTACTAATATTAAATTATTACTAAATTAAACAAATCTAACAAACCAACACCGTATAGTAATAAAAGAAACCTAACAATAAATATAACTTCTATAAATTAATCAAAAAACTACACTCTAACTACAAAAAAACGAAAAACAGAACAAATATCAAGGTAAAGCACAAGGAAAAAGGAATACGTAGGTCAAGCTCATTTCGGATTTCGGATCGTCCGCGCATTTTTCACATTCAGAAGTGCCAACCGCAAAACGTAGGATTTCGTTTTTGTAGACTTTTTTAATTTTCAATTATAGAGAGATTACGGTATTTTATTGAACGGTTATTGTTTTGTTTCAAAGATAAGAGATTTGAGTTTCGATATCGGAGAGGTGTAATGCTTATTTAATTCGTATAGGGTTAGTAGAAGCTGCTAAATATAACCTATGAAAAAGTGAGCCGTATTGCACATGTTCTTAGGGATCAATATATTCCACTGTAAAACAGGTTAGTCCTGCAATTCGAATTTCGCGCTCGATTTTGACGTCACACTAATAGAGTCTATTAATAAAATGAACGGTTAGTGTTAGAAGCACAAAAGCGGGATATATATGAAAATATGAAATGAAGTAGAGGTTATGTTTTAGTAAACAATAAATGTAATGCTCAGATTAATGCAATGCGCCATGTTTAACACCTCGATGTTAAAACCATTTTTAATCGTTGATACTGTCATGTATTGTGTAAACCGGTCTTTATAAGATAGTTGAGGGGGAAGAGGAATATATGTTGTGAAGATGGTGGTAGACTATTGTAGCGTTTGTTAAAAGTATTATGTATTAAGATATTAATAAATTGGTTAAGTCAATAATATAAATTTTCTATAATATGAACCTACAGTAACGATATAAAATATAAAACATTGCGCAGTCGAGGCAGCGTTGCCATTCTGGCGCGTTTTTATAGATTTTGGCGACCGATTTGGAGGTTGAATTTTTGGTGGTTATTATGGCTACTTTTTGCAAGCTGTGTGGCGAATTTAAATTTTTTTAGAGATGTTAGGTTAAACAAATGAGAACTATACTTTCGGCGTGATGTTAGGCACAAACACCTGAATTTAACCTGTAGCGTTGACTGAACGACGTTCAGTCAACGCCTGTAGATTGATTATACATTATAGATTAAAGACATCATATACCAGAGAGGGTGTCACTAACATATACTGTTGACTGAACGAATGTTACATAACAACAAAACATGATAAATAAATAAAATGCCTAAATATCAAACAAAATTAAGACAATATCGTAAAGAATGGGAAGAGCAGGACTGGGCAAAGGGTATTTGAAATTATTTATAAAACTTTGTATGTTTAAGTATAGGAATATTTGTTTTAGGTTGGTTGGAAAAGTTTACGGGCCAAAGTATAAGTAGTAAGATCAATGGGGCATACTGTAAACTCTGTAAGTCTACTTTACGAGCACACGTAATGGACTTAAAAAAACACGCGAATAGTCAAATCCACAAGAAAAATATGGAAAAATATTGCATGAAAATCAAATTGGTTCAATTTGGCGTTTCGAATGTAACAAGTGCGAAGAAAATTTGTGATTTGAAATTAGCGATTCATATAGCGGTACATTCATCAATTCTAACTAGTGATCATTTATGTGAAACATTGCAAGAAGTAGGCCAAAGTACATCTTCTGCTAATTTAACTTTACACAGAACCAAATGTTCAAGATTATTTACCAAAGTCATTGCACCAGATTTGTTAAATACATTAGTCGCAGCCGTAAGCAGTCAGAAATATTCGCTCATCATTGATGAGTCCACTCATGTTACGATACATAAATTTATGTGTTTGTGCATACGATATTTCAACCAAACTGAAAATAAAATTATAACTGATTATTTGGGAATTGTTGGGGTGTTTGAAACTACATCTGATGCTTTGTACAATGCAATACTACAATTCTTAAATAATAATAAATTAAATATCCAAAACTTAGTGGCTATCGGTACTGATGGTGCATCTAACATGTGTGGGAAAAATAACTCTCTTTTTACAAAATTGAAGCAATTAATACCTAATCTGCAATTAATGAGATGTTCTTGTCATTCTTTACATTTAGCAGCTTCAAAAGCTTCGGAAGAACTTCCCAGTACATTAGATTTTCTTTGCAGAGAAGTATATAGGTGGTTTAGTTGTAGTTTGTTGAGGCAAGCTCAGTACAAAGATATTTTTGATACAATTAATGTGAATGAAAACAAATACATCTATAAATTAGACAAATTGTCATCAACTCAATGGCTTTCTCGATATAGTGCAATGAAAAAATTTTTAGATCAGTGGCTTGAGTTGCAAACACTTTTCCGTATAGCATCTACAAATGAAAAGTGTTACACGGCAAGATTATTAAGTAACATGTTTGATGATAATTCAAACAAAGCTTACTTTATCTTCCTTAAACCTATATTGCATGAAATAAACGAGCTCAATATACATTTTCAAAGTAAGTCAATGTACGTTGGAAGTGTCTTGACTTGCTACTAGAAAATTTTTTTGCTTTGGCTAGGAGGATATTGAAACCAATGTTTTTAAACAATTGTGCAGGAAATCAATTACAGCATATTTTGAAAAGTCTTGATAATCCTTTAGCAATGTTAAACAACGATTCGATTGATTATGGGTCTGAATTCAATACTTATTTGGAAAATTCAAAATTTTCAATAGAAGATAAAAATCTAATAATGGAACGGTCTAAAAATTTTCTCGTTAAATTATTGAAAGAGTTATGTTTACGCTTTCCTGATAATATTAAAATATTTTCAAAATTTAAGCTTTTGCATCCCAAAACTGTTTTGTCTCAAATACCTCCAACTTTCAGTAGTCTGCCAATTAAAAACATAGGTAATGAAAATGAATTATTTGTAGTAGAAAATCAGTGGAGAGGGATACTATGTTTTGATTGGCAAAATCAAGATGTACCCACAACCATTTTAGATTTTTGGCCTATGATGTATTCCCTCGAAAGAACCAATGGTATTAAACCATTTAAAGAGTTGGCACAGTACATCTTAACATTATTAATAATACCTCTTAGTAATGCTGTAGTGGGAAGAGTGTTCTCAATAATGAATGCAACAAAAACAAAATTCCGTAATAAAATGCAAATTGAAATACTCGATGCATTGCTAAGAATGAAAGTGCATTTGTCTGCACATAATCTGTGTTGCCACAAATTTGTTATCCCAGAATCTATGTTGCACAGGTTCTCTGCAGATATATATTTATCTAAATTAGAGGAAACAGAGGCGATAATTGAAATAGATATTTAGTTATAATTATATAGAATACTTTTGTACTGTTTTGTAATAAAACTTTTAAAAAAATCTTATTCTTTTTGAATTTTGGCGTGTGTAATGATAGTGGCGACATCTGGCTACTTTTAGTGTAGGTATTGGCTACTTTCATTTCAACTGAACTGGAAACCCTGAGTCGAGGATTTAATTTTACCAAGAAAATAAATAAGTGAATGCGCGTGTTGAACAATGGCGGAATTTAACAAACCAAGTACCTTAAAACTGGAAGGCAATTTAGAAGAGAACTTCAAACAGTTTAAGCAAGAAATAAAAATATATTTTAGAGCTACGGAAACGGATGAAAAATCAGAAGAAATTAAAGTAGCAAGGTTGTTATATTTAATGGGTTCTGAAGCATTGCGAATTTATAAAACATTTAAAATCGAGACCGAAAATGTAGAGAATATCTTAAAATCCTTAGAAGAATATTGCATACCGAAAAAGAATGAGATTATGGCACACTTTAAATTCTTCTCTAGGAAATAGCAGGAAGGTGAGCCATTTGATAAATACTACACAGATTTAAAGGAATTGGTTAAAAACTGTGCTTTTGGAAATTGTGAGGAGAAAATTTTAAGAACTCAAATAGTTATTGGTCTGGTAGATAAAGATGTACAAACAAGATTATTGCGGGAGGATCAAGAGTTAAGTAAAGTAATATCGTTTTGCCAAGCTATGGGGCAAGCTGAAAAGAATAGACAGCTACTACAAAAAGAAGAGGCAAAGACAATTTTTAAGATAGGGTCAAGTAGACAGGAAGGAAGAAAAAGTAACGATGGAAAAATAGAAGGCTGTGGAGAAGAAAGAAAAGTGATAAAAACCTGCCGTAAATGTGGATATAGGCATGAATACAGAAGCTGTCCGGCATATGGAAAAGAATGTACAAGATGTGATAAAAAAAATCATTTTAATAAATATTGTAGAACTAGAATTGAAAAAAATGTATTAGAATTGATAAAAATAATTGGATTGAAAATGTTAAATTAAATAGTGTAAATGTAGAAGTTAAAATAGATACAGGAGCACAATTAAATGTAATACCTGTTTATTTCTGTAAGAAATTAGGACTTAAAGTATTTAAAGGTAATGTAAAAATTGAAGCTTTTGGAGGTTATAAAATTGAACCAATAGGGAAAACTACAGTTTACATAGAAATGACTTTGTAAAATGTAATACAGAGTTCATAGTAGTAAATTACAAAAGTTTACCTATAATAGGATTAGAAACTATAAGGGCATTAAAGTATATTGGCGAAGTAACTAAAATAAAAAATGGGGATCTAGAAAAAGAAAATTTTATAATGCAAAATAAGGCTGTATTTGTAGGATTAGGTAAATTCCCGGATAAAGTTAGTATAAGAGTTCTTAATAATGCACAACCTAAAGTAAGTTTAGCAAGACGGGTACCATTGCTAATTAAAGAAAAGTTGCAAGTAGAACTTAAAAGTCTTGTGAAAATGGGAGTTATTGCTGAGGTTAATGAGCCAAATGAATGGGCCAGTAACATAGTAATCGTAGAAAAACCAGATGTATCATTGAGAGTTTGTCTTGATCCGCAACAATTAAATAAATATATAGTTAGGGAAATTTTTGAAATACCTACAGTAGATGAAATTAAA
This sequence comes from Vesta saturnalis, assembly GCA_036346205.1. Lineage (NCBI taxonomy): Eukaryota > Metazoa > Arthropoda > Insecta > Coleoptera > Lampyridae > Vesta > Vesta saturnalis. The sequence continues at coordinate 930,891 of JARFJB010001506.1, forward strand.
TAAAAATTAAGTAATCAATCAATCTTTACGGTGGATTTTATCACTTAGAGTTAGATGAACAATCCAGCAAGCTGTGCACGTTTGTAACACCATTTGGGTCTTATCGTTTTTTCAGAATGCCATTTGGATGCGCAGTGGCACCCGAAGTATTTCAGAAACATGTAACTAAGTATTTTGGGGATATAAGTGGTGTTACTATTTATTTTGATGATATTTTGGTGCATGCCAATACAAAAGCAGAACATGATTTAATTTTAGATAAGGTGATAAGTAGGGCTAAATCATTGAATATTAAATTTAATGAAAAGAAACTTCAATTTAATTATAAAGAAGTAAGGTATATAGGATTTATGTTTAATGAAAATGGGATGCTTCCTGATCCTAATCGAGTTGAAAATATTGTTAATCTAAAACAACCAACGTGTAAAAAAGAGATGCAATTAGTATTACGGTTAAACAATTATTTGCGAGCATTTGTACCAAATTTGGCCAAAATTTCTAGTCCGTTAAGACAGCTACTAAGAAAAGATACAGCATGGTTATGGACTGATGAACACACTCAAGTTTTTAATAATATCGAAGTATTAATAGCTGATGCTTCTATATTAAACAATTATAATCCGGCGTTGCCAATTGAGATCCAATGTGATGCATCAAAAGACGCTGTGGGTAGTTGTATAATGCAAAACAAAAAAGCAATTAGTTACTCCTCAAGATCATTAACAGATAATGAAAAAAATTGGGCTCAAATAGAAAAAGAATTTCTGGCTATAGTTGAAGCTTGTCGCAAATATCATACCTTTATATATGGTAAAACAGATGTAATATTTTATACAGATCATTTACCCTTAGTATCGCTTATCAATAAAGATATAGATAAAATAAAAAATAACAGATTAAAGCGGCTAAAACTTAAAATTTTAAATTATCGATTTCAGTTAAAGTACTTGCCAGGTAAAAATATGTACGTTGCAGATTTGCTTAGTAGAAATTTCATAAATAAAAGAGAAAAAGATGATGAGCTAATGAAAGATGTAGTTCATACATTAAAAGTAGAGGAAATACAAATAACGAGACAAAGATTAGAACAGTTTATAGAGGAAACAAGCAAAGATGAAGTTTTAAATAAAGTTATTGGTTACTATAAAGATGGATGGAAAGACAAAAAGCTAAATGAAATAAATAGTGAACTGAATCATTATTTTAATTTAAGATCGAATATTACAATTGAAAATAATTTAGTTTATTTTGAAAATAGATTAATCATTCCTAAGAGTTTAAGATTACACATAATGAAGAAATTACATGAAACACATTTGGGCATAGTGAAAACAAAATCCCTAGCTAAAAAAGTATATTATTGGCCTTGCATGAATAGTTAACATAGAAAATTTTATTAATTCATGTATGGTATGTCAAAAATTCAGTAGAACACAAATTAAAGAGCCTTTATTGAATCATACAATACCAGATTTGCCATTTGCAAAAGTAGGTTTAGATATTGCAGAGTAGGGAGGTATAAATTATCTTATCATAGTAGATTATTACTCAAGATGGCTTGAAGTATTAAAATTAAATACAAAGACTACTACTGCAGTAACTAAACTGCTAAAGGAAGTTTTTTGTAGATTAGGTATTCCAAAAATAGTAATAGCAGACAATATGCCATTTGGTAGTTTTAAAATGAAAAGATTTGCTCAGGAATGGAACTTTGAAATTATACACTCAAGTCCAAACTACCCTAAAAGTAATGGGTTAGCAGAAAAAGGGGTACGACTAGCTAAGGCAATGTTGTATAAAGCTAGAGAAACCAATACAGATTTTCAATTATTTTTATTAAATTATAGAATCACACCTATTACGGGTTTATCGTATTCACCAGCTGAATTGTTACAAAGTAGAGCATTAAGATCACAATTGTATGTTAATAGAAATGATTTCTTAAAACCTAAAGTTGCGAGTTGTGGTAAATTTAATACTAGAAATCAAAAAATGCAAAAATATTATTATAACAGGAGTTCTCGTAAAGAACAACCAGAATTTAAAGAGGGAGAAAAGGTGTTAGTACAAAACACATTCACAAAACAATGGTCTGAAGCAAAAATAATAAAAAAATTGAGAAGTCCAAGAGCCTATTTAATTAAAGATCACAATCACAGACTATTGAAACGAAATACACTTTTTATTAAGAAATTTAGAATCTTTCATGGAGATACAATTTTAAATGATAATACATTACAGAATAATAAAGAAATAATAGGAGGTGATAATAGGACACAGGAAGCTAACACTGAAGATAGAGTCCATAATAAAAATGCTTATATTAATAGGTATGGTCGGGAGAGTAAACCACCAGCCAAGCTTGACCTGTAAAGTTTAAAAAATTAGTTATTATATTAGGTAGATACTTAAGTTAATTTTAAGTTATACAGTGCATTTATCATTTGAAAAATGTTATATTTTTAGATATAAGGGGAAGGTGTCATGTATTGTGTAAACCGGTCTTTATAAGATAGATGAAGGAGAGGGGGAATATATGTTGTGAAGATGGTGGTAGAATACTGTAGCGTTTGTTAAAAGTATTATGTATTAAGATATTAATAAATTGGTAAAGTCAATAATATAAATTTTCTATAATATGAACCTACAGTAACGATATACAATATAAAACAGATACTGTATTATTTAAGTACATATTTCGTTCCTTTAAAAATTAAAAGGTTAGCGTTGATGCATTGAGAGGTAAGAAGTCTTATTTCTCTTTTACAGTCCATTAAATTGTCAAGTTCTAAACAACAAAATTCAACTGCCCAAATTTCTCACACATTTGACGTCACCACTATCCAAGTCTATTGCAAGTTTTGTTTATATGATTAAATTTCAATGTGCGTAACTCGAAACCGTAATTACTTACAATAAAATACCGATAAGAATTTCTTCTTAACATAAATTGATATACAGTAATCTTTCTATTCTTTCTTTTTTTTAATTTAAAATTATTAATTATTTAAAAGACGTACGGAAACTTCTTTGGGAGTATAAACTTAGGAAAGGGCAACCGAAAAAGAAGAAGCTAAATACACAGCGATAATACCATATATACCAGGGGAATACTAACCAAAACCAAACCACACAATGAAGACCAGAATTCAAGAATTATGTATACAACCTACCATGCGAATGCGACAGATCATACATAAGAGACAGCGGTAGACCACTCAAAGTGAAAACTCAAGAGCAACATCCGCAAAGGCGACACAGAAAGATCAAGAATCGCCGAACATGGTTGGACCGAAGACCTCCGAATCCAATACGACAACCGAGTGGTAAATCACGCTAATAATTTGTGTACACCTATTTTCACTATGCTTAATATTTCCACTTATTCCGCATATTTCCACGTACTTCCACTTTATTTTCACAAATTTCTACTTTTATTTCCACATTTCCTTATGTCCGTTTTTTTCTGAAATTTTAATTGTGAACGTCGATACTTTGTATATCGTCCTTTTTGGGCCAAAGTTGTATCTAACGATTCTTTAATAAACTTTACAACGTACATTTTTGGGGGTGGTTCTTCTAGTACACGTCCAATATACCAATTTTCATAGTAGTATACGGCATAATATTTTTCTTTTACTATCACATCATTAAGATTTTGATTAGAACTGCAATATACTGAAGAAGAAGAAGAGAGAGTTTCGAAATCTTTGTAAACGATCAGAATTAATTTCAGATTATTCAGAAGCCAACGCAAAAATGATTTCCTGAGAGTCAGTTCTTTTTCACCTACTTTGATATTTATAAAGGAGTGTTTTCTTTTCACGTTTACCGCAATCCTTTAATTTTAATGCATCTCCAAAACCTTTCAATATGTCGTTAGGGACATCATCAGGTTGTGCATTTTCCATGCGATTCTGCTCCACAACAATTGAAGCTTGAACTAATAATTCGTCTACACCATTTTTCACTAGCTCATCGAAAGACCACACCGCATTGTTGTACTTTTTCACCACAAGGAGTTCTAATATCGATCTCAAAACTATTAGTCGAGGTATTAGTTGTATGATTTTCCTAGTAATGGTCATCAACTTGCTGATTATCTTCATTGTGGTAATTATGATAATGTTTAATACGTTTCCATGAATCGTTAAAAGGAATATGCAATAACTCACAATCGTTTTTCACTTCATTTAAAGAGCTTTTAACGCAATGTTCCAATGTCATTATCTGGCCTAAACATTTGTCGCACAGCTGTACAACCACGATGTGAAGGTACAGTGTTGTAAATTATGATCGTCTCTATACTTTTGAATCAATTTGATCATAGCATGGGCATATAAGTTCAACACATATATACGAATTTAAAGAGATAAACGATTTTTGAAATGAAACAGCATCATTTGTGTGTGACCAATTCTCAATTCCTTAGGAAAAATACGCAATACCACAAACAATACATTCTGTCCGTAATTGTTTCATCTTTATATAAAAATGATCTAATAACGTAAGGCATGATTTTCAAATACACCACAATTGCCCTCGCAGTATTGTTATCCACACTGCCATGGACTTTTCTAAGCGGGACGCAACTAGTTTGAAAGCCTTAAAATCCATCTTATCTTCTGCCTTCAAATCCAAGAAAGTTAAGAGATGTTTATTTTTAGTCTGGGTTTTAATAAGCTGTTTAATATGATTTTGAGCAATTTAAAAATCTCCCATTTGTAACTTTATGTTTGGAATCAGGAGTCTCGTCCTTAATTTTGTCGAAATGTGCACTGTATCTTGAACACCAATATTTCCGCTAGTGATTTTCATATGAAACCATTCCCACCGAGATTTCGACTCTTCATCGGAGTTATTTGCAATATCGTCATTAAGGGCCCAGTGAATCTTTGATTTCTGTCTCGTGGTCTTAAGCAGTCTTGTATTACCATCATACGAAAACCCTAGAATGAATATTCCATATTTTTTAGCTTCGTGGTGCAGCGTAACCCACCAACGTGAAACATCAAGATGTGTAAATCGATTGTCTGTTCCGAAAACACCTATGCAAAAAGATGGACTCCTGCCAACTGGAACTTGCGCCATAATTATGTAGGCATAATTTACTTGGGACTTTCTTCAAAGTACTTTTGAATCCGCGTTGCCGAAGAAGCTGATACCAATTTTTTTGTGGTAAACCGTTTGGTCCCAATGGGCTTACGAACCCAATAATACTGTCCGTTTTTGAACGATATTCGTAATTTCTGTAGCGTCCTCGCTTATCCACACTACTTTTGGTAAATTCCGTTTGATTAAAACGTCGTTCAATTCTAGACATTGTACACTCCCTTCCTGCACCAGATGCAGATTTTGAATGTTTCGGAGTACTGTTGACGTTGAAGGTATGCCAACTAGGCAAATTGGCGTGAAAAGTTTCATAACTTACAATAAACAAGTATACACAAAACTCTAGAAGTTTAGGATCAAACATGTTATTTTTTAAATCAATTCGGAGGCGTTTGAATATTTTCAGTAATTTGAGATGAGGGGCGGTCTTAAATCTTGTTTTTCACGCGCTCTACGTCTTCTCTCTGTCCTACCATATTTATTTTGGGACAAGCTTCCTTTCTGTTTCACGTACTCTTTCATCTTTTTTTTTTGCATTAATCGAGATATTACTTTCAGTATCGTGTTCACGACTCTACTTTTACAAAACTCTTGTTTGATTATCAGCATTATCAGTTTACGCTTTTCGGATTATCTTCAACACTTATCTCTCGGCTAAATTCTGCTATATCATCAGGATCATTTCTTACTTCAGAGTACGTTAATGATAACATTTTGTAAGATGTTCAATTTATTTGATAACGAGGATGATGGTTTACATTGAGGTCTAGACGGTTTACATGATGTTGCAGTTGTTGCTTAACGCAACGCTTGTGTGGTTACACTTTTATGCTCACTTTTCTGTTTACCACCCGGTTTACCATCAGAGTCAGACTTCATCACAGAAGTTGGTTGGTGTGTTTCCGGTGTGGCTGAAAAATAGTTTTGTATAGTGTGGTTTCGATTTTGCGCGTTGTGCACTAATACTTCTTTTTTTACATGACTTTAAATGATCATAACAGTTTGTTAGATTCAACGAGCTGTTTGATTGCTATTTTTAGAAATTTTGTAGATTTTAACTACTTTACCACATTTAAAACATCCAATAGAACCTGATATTGACACGCTACCGTCTATTTTAATTATTCGGCGTAAATCATCACCTTTCGACGTATATGCTAAATGCTCTTGATGTGCAAACTTTCATCATTTATATTAACATTTAAACATAATAATGATTTACTTTGTTGTTCGCTTTAAGATTTCTTTAAAATTAAACTGTATCCATCATCAAATTGTTTATGTGCTAATTTTACAGTCGGTACTTCGTTTTGAAGTGACTTTCTGTAGTAAACTAAAATCATTGAAAGCATCATTCTATGACCACTTACTTACTATTTTAAAATTTAAAGATTCGATAATATGCCTCCGCGTTAAAATGAGATTCATTAATAATTGATGGCAAAGTTTCCCTAGCAAAGGTTTCAATTTCCAAAATGTCATTATCTAAATCTGCTAATAAGGTTGTTGTATCCGTTTATATCCCTTAACTTTTTTAAATAAGAAGGCATATTTATGTTAAGTGCATTTTCGGCTTCTTGAAATAAATCAAGCGATTCCTCGAATAATTCGCCTGTATGCTCGATGGGATTTGGCCTCCGATTCTAATGATATACGATTTGCCCTCAGAGTAGTCATAGTGTTTGTTATTCTCGGTTTTATTTAAACCTCGATTAAAATAAGCATGTTCAAAAACGAAATCGACCGAGATTATGACGAATTCGAGGACGAATTATTCTTTTAAACCATTTCTTGAATACACGTATGTAACGTTTTCCACTAAAAGAAAGTAATTTGAGGGTTTATGACCAAAAAAAGAATTGATACGTACCATCATACAAATATCGAGACAAATACACACACACAATAGATTAATTCATAATATCCTCGTGGTATCCGAACAATAATAGCATAATTACCTCGACCATCCCACCACTATGCGTGTTATAAATAATAACTGGGAAGATAACTGTGATTCTCGCTATGATGTGGTTTAGGATATGATGGTGCAGTACTTACAGAAACACCACTTTGCACTGTAGTATCAACTGCAGTAAAAAATGTGCAAATTAAGGCGCGTATTCATTGAGAACGAGATTCAACGAACCAAAACACGGCAATTCGAACGCATCCGATCCGAGTCGGTACTTCAAAAGCGTTTGGAATCGCCTTGCTTCGTTCTCGTTCGGGCTCTTATGAATAAGAGTCTTAATGCTTCAACATTTCTGAAGCTTTGTTACTAATGGACTCCACGATATTTCCTATCGTATTTACACATATTTCCACTTTATTTCCATTTATTTACACCTATTTCCACTAGTGATTTACCCCTCGGAGATAACATACAGACGATGGCAAAAGACGAGAATACAACTCGCCGAAAACTCAAAGACGCCACGCCACGTACATCGCACTGGTGGAAAATCCGATAAGTCCAGTTAGTGTAGACATGAAATCCACATGGATCCCGATAATGCGCTAAGGTTGCGCAATAGGTTACGACTGAACATGCGCAATAACTGTATATATATATATATATATATATATATATATATATATATATATATATATATATATATATACATATATACAGGGTGTCCGCGGAGTGCGACAACGGAGGATATCTCCTTACACAATAGGGATAGAAAAAAAGTTTAAATACAAAAGTTTTTCAGTAATCAAATCCGCATTTAAAAAAAATATTTTCGTTTATACAAGATACAAGGTATCTCATTTTTTTAAATAGGACACCCTGTATTTTATTACATTTTCTGACTTTTCTATAAATTCTGAATCGGTTTTATTAAGGTCTATTATCATCTAAAATTAAAAGTTTTTGAGATATTTAATGTTTTTTAAAAAATCACAATTTTCACGTGTCATTGACAAAGGGCATACTTTTTTTTATTTGATATCCTTAAAGGAAAATATTTTGCAGGTTACTAGTGCATAGGCACACTTACCTTCTGTTCCTATAAAATATTATACAAGGTGTTGCCAAAACTATTCACAAAATCATAATCTTCAAAACACAAAATCTCAATTTTTTAAATGGAATTACTTTTTTACGGAAAAATTTTGATTAAGTAATAAGCTAACTTTTTTATAAAGCATGTGCTATCTTTCATAGTTATTGAGTTATTTTAGTTTTTAAAATCTATTTTTTAAAATACACACCTCAATTTCAAAAATTTATATTAGTTGGCCATGGTTGTCATGGAAACATTAATAAACAAATGTTTGTTTGACACTGACAGTTTAAAAAGTCAATTTAAACAATATTGAAAAATGTGAAAAATAATTTTATTGGCGTAAAACTTCGTTAACTCTATCTAATAAAACTAATAACAAGTAAACAAAAGATGCAAAAAACAATTTTTAAGTTAGATATTTTTAAAACAATTTTAAAACAAGCACTTCTCTATTTATGCCTTGAAAAACATTTCTTATTCTTTCTTTCATGTCTTTCTTTGTTGTGAGAGGTATTTGGTAAACTTGATTTTTTACAAATCCCCACACAAAAAATCAAGTTTTGTAAGATCCGGGGATCTAGATGGCCAAGAAATTGGCCCTCTCCTGCCAATCCATTTATTGGGAAATTGCAAATTTAGATGATTACGCACAATACCACTAAAATGGGCAGGCGCTCCATCCAAATGAATACACAGTTGCCGTAAAACTTGAAGAGGTAAATTATCAAGGTAATCTTGTAAATCGTTTTCCAAACAATTTAAAAAGGTTTCACCATTAACTGTTTGATCACAAAAATAGGGTCCCAAAATTCTTGTTCCAATAATACCGGCCCATACGTTAAGTGTCTATCTATGTTGATGGTCTAATGGCATCACATATTTGTATCACTATAAAAATGGAAATTGTGACGATTTACAAATCCATTGTTGTGGAAGGTAGCTTCGTCAGTAAACAATACGTAATCAAAGAAGTCCCGTTTTTCCTCTATTTTATTTAATGCCCAAAGGCAGAAATTTCTTCTACTAATAAAATCCTGATCCGTTAATTCTAGTACTACTTGTACTACTTGGATGTGGTATGGATGAAAATTTTGCTTGCGAATTATTTTATTTATCGTTGATTTTCCGATATTGTTATTCAGTGCGATTTGCCTGCAAGAAGCTTGCGGACGGCTTGCATGACATGTAACTGAGTTTCCTCGTTTGATGCAATGGTTGAGCGTTCGCCATTTGATTCATAATTGATGTTTCCATTCCTTTCAAACCTCTACTTGAGCCTTTCAAATGCCAAGCGATTTGGATGTCTTTCTGTATTTGGAAATTTTTGAGCGTAAATTCTACGCGCTAATAAACAATTTCCGTCGGATACGCCAATACAATAAATCATTTATATCAATTCTTCTTTTGATAAATTCATTTTAGCATTTAAATATTGTTTAAATTGAATTTTTAAAATGTCAGTGTCAAACAAACATTTGTTTATTAATGTTTCCATGACAACCGTGGCCAGCTAATATAAATTTTTGAAATTGAGGTGTGTATTTTAAAAAATCGGAACTGTGGTTACCTAGACTTTCTCGTATACTAACGCAATTATAGTAGAGTGAAATAAAAATAGGTTTCTGTTAAAACACTTTTAAATAAGAGAAAATGACAATCAAGACGTCTGTGCTCAATCCCATAAGCGATCGTTAAAACCAATATTTCACAAGATCTGTTTGCGTGACACAAATCGGTTAAGGTAAAGTACTACTTCCGGTACACTAATTTTGTTCAAACATCATATTTAAGGGTGTCTCCTAATATAACTTAATTTGAAGTGTGACAAAAAACTATTAAGGTAAAGTGCCACTTCCGGTACACAGATTTTGATGAAACGTTATATTTAGATGTGTCGCCTAATATAACTTACCTCTGCCAAATTTGAAACAGATACGTTGATATTTTGGAGTAGTTTATTTGAGGCGTGACACAAACGTGTTAAGGTAAAGTGCCACTTCCGGTCCCCAGATCTATCCCAAAATTTGATAGAGATCTACAATTTTGAAATCAGGCCTCCATGCCGAATTTAATTGTCTAGCTCAAAGAGTACGAGCGCTATCGTGTTTACATACAGACACATACACACACAGACATTTTTCCAAAAATGCTTTTTTTCGGACTCGGGGACCTCGATAACATCCAGAACCATCAAAATCTCGAGGTCGATTTTTTTCACGATTACAATACCTTCTCTATACTATGTATACGAGAATGTAAAAATAGATTTTAAAAACTAAAATAACTCAATAACTATAAGATAGGTACAGGTTTTATAAAAAAGTTAGCTTATTACTTAATCAACATTTTTCTGTAAAAAAACATGTCATTCCATTTTAAAAATTGAGATTTTGTGTTTTGAAGATTATGATTTTGTGAATAGTTTTGGCAACACCTTGTATAATATTTTCAAATTTTTATAGGAACAGAATGTAAGTGTGTCTATGCACTAGTAACCTGCGAAATATTTTCTTTTAACAATATCAAATTAAAAAAAGTGTGCCCTTTGTCAATGACACGTGAAAATCGTGATTTTTTAAAAAAAACATTAAATATCTCAAAAACTATTAATTTTAGATGATAATAGACCTTAATAAAACCGATTCAGAATTTATAGAAAATGTAATAAAATACAGGGTGTCCTATTTAAAAAAAATGACATTGCATGCTCTCCACTTCATATGAAACACCCTGTATAAACGAAAATATTTTCTTTAAATGTGGATTTTATTACTGAAAAGATTTTGTATTTAAACTTTTTTCTATCCCTATTGTGTAAGGAGATATCCTCCGCTGTGGCACTGGGCACCCTATATACATATATATATATATATATATATATATATATATATATATATATATACACTTCTATCATTTTGCGTTCATGTATATTGCCATCACATATCTTATTGCGTCTTTTGCTTTATTTCGTATTTGTTGGGTATGTTGTCTGTTCGTCCCTTTGTTTTGAGGGTGTGTTTGGGGTTTACGTATTTAGTTGTTCATTTGTTCGCTGATTCCATCTGCAACGGTGAAAATGACAATGTGGAGTATGAAGAGAGGCATATGTACTCCATCCCAGTCGGAGAGGCACTACCGTCCTTACCATGGTCTCCGCTTTTTTGAGCTCGGTAAGGACTGCCGGTCACCCTCTCTGTATCCTTAATCCATTCTCATCCTATCTCTCTTCTCATCCTCGCTTCTTCCTATAGTATTGATAACATAAAATTTAAGAAAAATACCGCCCTCGTTTCTAGGGAAGAAAATACCATACGTAAAACACTATCCTGTTCAGATGTTCGGGAAGGCAGGAGCGAAGTGGCTTCGGTCATCGTAAGTACGTACTTACTTTATTGTAACGTCCGCGATACCAAGTCTAATATTAATGCTGTTCACCAACATCTTGAACAATTTTAATCTAACATTTTGTTTTTATAAGAAACACACGTTTTCTCCAAAAACTCCGATTCACTCGACTTACAATTTCCGCAATACAATCTTCACTCTTCAAGAGGATTTCTTTTTCGGAGAATAAAAAAAATTGTCGGGATTTAGTTTATTGGTTCTAATTTTGTAAAATTCCACTGCTGCATCTACAGGCCTCCCACAGGAAGTCTCAGTTTCCTCCTTGCGATATCTCAATTCAGAGAGATTTTAATGTCCATAGCTCTAATTGACTTCAATTTTCGTCTACTACTAAACCTGCAGGTCACTGTGCAGAAACATTTGCTATTTCATGTGATCTCACACAAATTAATTCTGAACCCACAAAAATCCCTGACAACACTAACCATACTCTACATCTTCTACACCTCTTTTTTTTATCAAACCTACTTGTTTATAGATCAGTTCTTTCCCACTAGGTCTATCTGACCATTCTTTAATAGAAATAACTTCTACTGTCCCTAATTTCACTGTTGTTCACAACAGTGATTGAAGCTTGTGGTATTTTAAGTCAGCTAAATGAAATGGTTGGGAGATTTCTTTGTAACTTTTTCATGGCGTGAATATTGTTTTAAGCCGTCCTCGCTTCGCACATAGCTCTTTCAGTGCCTGAAGTCATCCTCATGGCATGGAGTGTACATACCCAAAAAACAAAATCGTATAGGTCATTCTCGTTCCCAACTCTGGTTCGGTAGAGCTTGGCCTTATGCAATATCTTTGAAAAATAAATCTTATACCAAATTACGCTGATGCTAGAAACATCTGCAGTGTTACCACTAAAGCTAAAAAGTTTGTTGAGCAACGAAAATGCAATAAACTAACCGATAAATTCGAAAAAAAATCGCTTTAGAGAAATTTCGTTATATACAAAAAATACCTTTTCGTACATTTCTGCTTTTTTTACATATTATGCAGAAATTAATAATGTAATGTAGATATCGCCATTAGAACAACTTTTTTTTAACTAAACATCTTATTGCGACAAATAACGAATTTTGAGCTGTTTTAAACTATTTCTATACAACTGCATTACCTCAATTTTAGAAGAGTTTAATCAGGCATTTTCAATTGGGATCTAGGCATTAAAAAAACCTCATTTGCGGTATTTTATTCTGTTTATTAAAAAGGATTATATCATGTGAATCAGAGATGGAGTAACATAAAAAAGGCCAGATACGCATGTACATCACATTTCAAATAAATCAATGTAGATGATAGAGATTCGAGCTCCTTCTTGAGGTCTACTGAAATAAAATCACATGCTTGGAAAACACGAGGTTGGCTAAAATACTGATTCGCTACTTAATTTAAGCGGATAATACTGTTGATTTTCTTTTTCTAAGTGATGCACAATAGCGTTACAGACTAAGCTGCGATTATTACTTATACAGACACTTCTTAGCACGAAAAGAAATCGAGTAAATATTTAATTAGAAAATCATGAATTAATTGGTCAGTACTAAGAAGTCCCTCTTATAAACTTCATTCTGAGAACACCGAAATAACAATATAACAATATTCGTCGAAATATCAAAGACGCAATAATAACACTCTTTTTGGTACGGACGCACTTATGATTAAATATATATATATATATATATATATATATATATATATATATATATATATATATATATATATATATATATATATATATTTGTGTTTAAATGAATTTCGTCCATCAACAAATTTTGGACTGAACATGTACATGCGCTGTTACACGTAATGCGTGTAGCTTAATAACACACTTCTCAATTTTCAAACTATTTGTACGTAACTATGTTTAAAAGTGTATGATGTTCGTTTCTTTATTTTATCGATATCCGGGATTAGTAGTAAGTATACATGAAATAAAAATCATTGGATGAAATCTATAGCTAAACTCACATCAGTCTTAAGCAAGAACCTCCTCAATATGCAATCGATAACTTTTAAGAGTTTAAACTATAGCACAATTTTAGACTAACCATTTGGCATACCAAACCCGGATAAATCATTGCCGTAATTTTAGACCAACCGCTTGGAACCGGATTGAAACTAAAATTGCAATAATTGTTAAACTGACCATTTAACACACATCTCCTAATGGTTAATTATATATAATAAAACACTATATGGAACATCTGGAACAACTACTAGCCTACTCAGAAAAGTATGCTTTTAGCCCCAGAAGAACCTACCTATTTTCCATATAGGGAGACCACAAACCCGACATACTGGATATTATTGCGCAAAAGAATGTAGTAATCTCATATACAGCAACACCTAATTTGCATTACCACGGAACCAAGCTAAGGAATGTGACGGTACACTGGAAATATTTTCGCGAAACAATCGATGCATGGCGGATCACGTTAAACATGTACAATGGAAAGTATAAAAACGGCCACAATTATCAAGAAGATGCCTTCACTGTATATAATAGACTTGATAAAACAACAAAGTCAACTTCGAAGGGAATGGCAACGAACCAGAAATAAGGTGACAAAAAATTTACTCAATAACTTAGCCATCCAATCAAAAAAGAGCTCGATCAGTACCAAATAGTTTAATACAGAAAATTCATCGGCACTTATGAACCTGGCGATCCAGGTCTGTGCAAAACAACAAGGAAAATCCTTCGTCAGCCGCAGGAAATACCACCTATACATACGAGGAATGAAATTCTAAGTACAGACGAAGAAAAATGCGAAGCCTTCGCCAACTTCTACAACATCCCTTAGGGTACACCAATCTAATCAATAGACATCTGGAAACACATCAACCACGAGCAGGAGATAACATGTAACATACATCTCCTAAAGAACTAGCTAACATAATAAAAACTGTTCCACTAAATAAAACACCAGGAGAGTACAAAATTAACAGACAGGACCTTATTCCCAAATCTCAATTTGGGTATAAACAGCGACACTCCACCTGTCACCAATTGCAAAGCATTGTAGAATAGAGAATGGGTTATGAAAACAAGCAGTATACAGCCGCAGTATTCATAGACTTAGCCCACGCTTTTGATAAGGTATGGAGTGAAGGTCTAAAAAAAGGAATACTGTTCTCGTATCTTGAAAACCGCTCATTCACAGTAAAAATACATGCACTCCTATCTTCAACACGACCAATTAAAGAAGGGGTACCGCAGGGTAGTATACTGGGTCCTACCTTAATTAATATCTATCTACATGATATTCCCAACACCAATGCAAACCTAGCGCTGTATGCTGACCAAGCATGTAAACCTAACTCAAGCAGTCACCGAACTACAAAACGCTGTGAATACAATCGCTAGGTGGTTTAGAAATTGAAACCGGGCAATTAATCACGCCAAATGTGCTACCAAAATCTTTACACTTAGGCGAATTAATCCTACCATTACACATTAATAATTATGCTATAACTTGGAATAATTCAGGCGAACCAGTTAAATATCTACGTATTTATCTAGACACCCGATTAACTAGGAAGTACCGTGTTGACAAAAAGTTAAACGAAGGCTACACCAGATTAGTACAACTCTACTCGTTGATCAACAAAAAGTCGTCTCTGCAAGCAGAGCGTGCCATATTACTTTACAAATCGCTGATCCGTCCATTGATATTATATGGGTGTACAATCTGGGGTAACACATCACAAACTAACCTAAACAGAATCCAAGTGCTACAAAATAAAGTACTCAGAACGGCAGTTAATGCAGCCTGGTTTGTTACAAATAAACAACTCCACAACGAGCTTGAAATGGCAACCATCCATGAACACATTAAGAAACTAACCGAGAACTTCCATCTACAACTTAACGAGTGTGGGTGCAACCTTTTATGAACTCGGACGGAAAGAGATAAACACCAGATTAAAACGAAAACTCCCGCAAGACATTTACTTGAATGAAACTAGTAGTGATGAAGACCAACAGTGACTAACTAAACGGTGGTGATAGCTAAGCAAACAAATAATATGTTCAATTAGGTGCTATTTAACTTTCTGTTATTACCTTAATTAAAAATAATAATTAAATAGCTACTGGGGGGAGATAAAGTATATCGATTGTGTTAAACAATAAATTAATGTAAAATTGGTCTAAAATTACGATAATCATTTAGGTATACGGTTTAATTCCCTTTCCATATACTCGATATGATGAATATGGAACTGGTTGATAGAAAAAATTGATTGTGTGTGCTACATGCATAGACCAATATTATGGCAATAAGATTTATCGGTTCTCGTTTCTGTAAATTCAGTGTAACTAGGGTTTGAAAGATAAAATCGACTGAATTTGAAAATAATAGTTGGGGGCTAATACAAAAAATCAATTATGTTAAATGATTAGTCTAAATTTAGTATAGAACTATCGCAATTTTTTATCTGACTTTCATCCGGTTTCATACATTCTATGTATGAGAGGGTCCAATTAACTCATTAGAAAATCTATTATGTTTCAAATAGTCCAAAATATTTTTTTTCCTTAACAATTTTAGTAGATATTACTACTGACGAATATAACTGTAAGTGTTATCGAAACGTTTAGATTGTATAACTACACCATTAAAAAACCCAAAAAATATAAGTATTTTATTAAGTCCAGAATATATCTAAACTTAAGGCTACGTTTTTATCCGGCCTTAATCTAGTGGCACATATCGATGTATTCGATGTATGCTAGGGGTGGATTAGTCTAAAATCGGTTCCACCAAATTAAAATTTATTAAAAGCAAACATCTCATCAATTATCAACAATTTGTCCACGTAAGTTCAGAAAATTGTTCCGTTTGTCACCCTTCAAAAAAAGTTAGATTTAAATAAAGATTTGTGAAATTTTTTTTCACGAGCACATTCAAATGAAAAGCGTCAATCGATTGTATACGGTTTGTCCACATATCCACAAGTTTGTTCAATCTGTCCATCTTCCAATACACATTTTTGAAATTTTTCTTCACTAGCACCTTCAAATGAAAATTTGAACAACTACACCAATCGATTGTCCACGATTTGTCCACTTATATCCATAAGTTTTTTCAATTTGTCCACCTTCCAAAAAAAAATAGATGGTAACAAAGATTCTTGAAAAATGTTCATATGCCCACGATTTTTCCACTTCGGTCCCACATGTTCATTTTATTTGTGTAAGTAAAAATTTTTGAATGTTTTTACTAGCACCATTAAATGACTATCAAATTGTAGAAGTCTAATTAAAAAATTGTCAAACATTTGGATCTATGTGGTCAACTCGTAGTTAATCGATTGGCCCGTAAAATATTTCATTTGGATGTGCTAACGAAAAAAATTCAGAAACCTTTATTTACCATCAACGTTTTTTTGGAAGGTGGACAAATGAAAGAAACTTGTGGATTTGAGTGGAGAATCGTGGATAATCGAATTGTGTAGTTATTTTTTAAAATACTTCCTTTAAATGTGCATGAAAAAAAATTCAAAAATATTTATTACCACCAACTTTTTTAAGGTTTTACAAATGAAATAAACTTAAATTATGTGGACAAATCGTACACAATCGAATGGCGTACAGTAGGTCCGGATAATTGTGACACTTATTCACAAAGTTGACTTTGGTTGGTTATAATTTAAGCCAATCATTTTTTTAAACTATTCAAATTTTTTTTGTGAGTAAAGAAGGTTTTTTTAACAAGTATCATCCAAAAAAAATTCAACTAAAACATTTGGACACAAAATTACATAAATAAACTGTCGGGCACAAATATTTGTGGATGTGCTCTTAAAATTGACTAGAAGGTAAAAGTGACACCTTTCATTGAAAGGGTAGGAAAAAGAAGTGCCACCTTTGATTTTTAAACGTTTTAATGCTTAGGGAAGTATAAAACTCAAATAAACATAATGTTTATGAGAAAATAAGTTTTACATAATTAACAAATAAGTAACTTTTCAGAATCATTGCTAGTCGTTTCATTTCGCTTTTTGTAGACAATTAGAGGCTCATTAGAAGAAACTGTCACTTTCTTCTTTGCTTTCGACAGTTGGATTTACATGTTGCTCTTCAGAATTTTCACGTAAAGAAAAAAACGCTTTCCCCTTCGCTCAATTCGATCGGTGAATCCGAATCTTCCATATATTCCACTTCTTCGTCCGTGTCGCTGCTTTCAATGACAGTAGACTTCTTTTTGGGCTTCATTTTCTTTACTGAGCCGGTCTTTTTCATTTTCTTTTATTTTTCAGTTTTTTAGTCTGCAGGTTCTTTCTTTCTTTCTTCCCTAGTAATAACCTTTTCACGTTTGACTGGTTTTTTATAAGATAACTGTCACCTTTTTTGAAAAGATAGAAACCAATCGATTACCAGGCCTTTGATTTTTGAATCTCTTTGTTTCAAGTTCATTGGTTTTAACGTAGGAGGAAACTACATCCAACACTTCTTTTTTTGTAAGGCCATATCTCCATTTATTCATTATATTTATATTCGTAACAATCTTTCTCGACATCTCGATTTAGTTCTGTAGGATGGCCCACTTTTGTTGAATCCGATTTTTTTACGACCTTTCCAAACTTTTAGCTTTAAAATCAATCGAGGTATATTAAAGGCGCTTTGAGACAGTTGCCTGATTCATTATGCCAGTTTGACATGCTTCTATGGCATTAACTAAATCAGTGCCGGAATATTTTTTCGTCGGTTTTGATTTTTTTTCCTTTTTTCGAAGCATTGTGTTAGCTGAAAGGAAAAATATTGTCAGGAAACGAGATTGACATACACAAAAATACTTGTTTTTGGCCAATATAAAAAATATTACTGATTTACTAGTGTCACTTTTAGACTACTGTTAGTGTCACTATTAGCCGCGGAAACATTTTTCTGTAGGGTAATAGTGACACTAGTCGAAACAACATCGAGCGACCGCCTACATGAGTCACACATGGAATACTATCTAAATACGGTGTAAGCAATATTTTAGAGGACATACACACTTTATCGCAGAAAATTTACGTACGGCACACTACTTTTACACACTTTACATAATTATGCACATTACGGAATAAAATTACTTACCTTTGTGTTTATACACCGGTACACGACAACGCTTACAATTTTAGGTTATGTCAAGCATCACTGTAGACAACTTAATTACCGGCCGGAGCGACTTTTACGCGCCGAATTTAAATTTTATAAGCAAGTGTCACTATTAACCCGCTGTCACAATTAGGAGCTACTGTAGTTATTTTGTCCAATTTTTCATTTGAAGGTGCTAATTAAAAAAAAAATCAAACATCTGTTTCCATCTATTTTTTTTCGGAACGTGGACCAATGACAAAGTTTTTTGGACTTAAATGGACAAAACGTGGGCAATCGATTGGAGTAGGTACTTTAAACCACCAGACTTTTTTGGAAGGTGAACAAATGAAACAACCTTGTGGACTTACGTGAACAATTGAAATAGGTTTTTTATTTATGAAATTCTACGTCACAGAACTTAAAATTAGTCCGGTTTAAATCCGATTCCATATATTTAATAAAGTTCGTCTAGCCTTACCTCAATGAATGCAGAAACAGGAATACCCAAAATGGCTTTTTTAGCCCAGGAATACTTGAAAAATTATAAGACTAATAAATAATTAACATATCTTCTCATACTTCGTCAAAAGACCAATTTCTTCCTCCATTTTTTCAGCAAGAACGGATGTCTTTTCTTCATTTGGGCACGCTCTTTCCAATAACAACTTATTTAAACACAGAACCTCTGAACGGATAGTTCCGGTCAAAGTTCAATTTTGAATTTTTGGACCTATCACATACATACACACACACGCACGCGCACACGCGCGCACACGCGCACACGCGCACACACCCACACACACCCACACCCGCGCACACCAGCGCACACACCCGCGCACACCCGCGCACGCGCGCACGCGACGCACGCACCCACGCACGCACGCACGCACGCACGCGCACGCGCACGCACGCACGCACGCACGCACGCACACACACACACACACACACACACACACACACACACACACACACACACACACACACACACACACACACACACACCCCCCTCCCCCTTTAGGTTGGAAAGTTAAAAACACAAATGCCAGTAATTTTTGGGGAATTTACATACACCTTGGCCATTAAAAGTAGTTTTTGGGCATATTTACTTCTGTTTATGTTAGCTTTGCACTACGGATATCAAACCTTAACAATTAATTCTTGTGAATTAGCAGCAGCCTAAAAATGGCATAAAATTATGAGACATCAAATTGCGCTTTACCGTAATGTCTCTGCTAGCTTTACGGAGGTCCCACTCTATTATTATTGATCACTTTCCCAATACAACCTGCACTTGACAACATAATAGTATGTATACCGAGCGTCCCACAACGAATTTAGATTCGTCTATAAAGACATAAAACCACGCTTAAATTCGTTGCACCAACGATAAACATTTCATTAAAATCGTCGCACGGAAATGTTAATTCCGTTAGTCAGAGACAAAATGTTCAACAAAATCAAAATAGGTAATATTCATGTGACTACGTGGTCTAACTACGTATACTGTCAAATTATCAAAATTTACTATACGACTAAAAAGTCAGATCGAAATTAGAAACATCAGTTTTGTAGTCGTCATATATAAAAGACAACTCTCGCAGGGCGTTAAAGTACAGACAGGGTCGGTTCTAGCCCAGATAGGAAATTAAATGAATAAGAAAGAGACGTCATACCAAATCACGTAAGAATGAGAGGTTCTTAGAATTACAACGATCAACAGCTTTAAAGTGGATTAAGGTTATTTTCGAAGGAGAGCATTTCTATTTGTATGTAATTTTTTCAAAATTAATTTTAAAAACATTAAAAGTTAAAAAAACGTCAAAAAACCGTAAAAAAAAACATTGGAAAACATCAAGAACGGACACCATTTCCTAAAAACGGATACCTGTAAATCACATTAAAATAGCTTTTAAAATTGCAGAATGCAACTAGAAACGCTCTCTCTTGAAAATAATGTTGGCCCGTTTTAAAATTGTTGACTATTGTAATTCTAAGAACCCCTCACGTAACCTTGCAAAAATTAAATGCAAGCAGAAACTGTAATATTATACATGTAAATTCCCTATCTGGGTTAGAACCCGCTCTATCTCTCACGCGTTGGACTATTTTCAAATATATGATTACATGATTAAAGAAAAAAAGCAACAGAGTATACAATAAAGTCCGTACAAATCGATCAACGCTACTGAACTAAACATTTCACATTCACATACGGGATGTGTACATCACAACATATGTGGTTAACCGAATATTCCCGATTTCTCATCACTTTCCATTCCCTCGTGTTCTTTTTTAATTTCCTACAATGAATTCTATTTATTTGATCTCCTACAATTTTCTTAAGACTTTATATAGAAAAAAATAAGCTTTGTGAAATATTACAACAGTTTTTATTTTTTATTATTTTCTCATCTAACTTGAATACATTTATTACAAGCATTGATTAGTAATTCTACACCCTTATACAAATCATCTAAAGCTTTCTCTCAAAATCTTCTATTACAGCTGTTTGAACTCACTATCGTCTTTAAAACGATGTTCTTAAGGCCTTTTTCTAAAATTAGAGAATAAATAATAATTACTAGAAGACCCATATTAAGCTAGACCCTACCATTGAGAAAATAATTGATACCTATTGAAACATTTTGTTGCTAAGTTGTTATTTCAGATCGAATAATGTTGCTTAACGGTGGAAAGGGAGGCAACTTAACCTTAAGCTACCCCTCCCCACTAC
Organism: Vesta saturnalis; assembly: GCA_036346205.1. NCBI lineage: Eukaryota > Metazoa > Arthropoda > Insecta > Coleoptera > Lampyridae > Vesta > Vesta saturnalis. Next base: position 952,240 of record JARFJB010001506.1, read on the forward strand.
TACTAAAATATACAGAATGCAAGAATTGAAAGCACGTCAGAATTTGTTGCTCTAAGATACCATGAACATATTTTTGTAAAATTGTAAGATTAATTTAAAAATACACACTAAACATCAAGGAGTCGCGACTGTAGCTCATATACGATATGTTTCGGCATTATAGAGTCCTGATTTACCATATTTTCACATAATATAAGAAATTTCAATGTGTTGCGTGTTTGAAATAATACAAAATCGTGTCGAGCTCTTACGGCTTTAGGTTTAGCTACACAAATTTTCCTGACAGCCTGATTTCGATACATATCAAACACTGAATTTATTGCTCGTCCTAAAGAATTTAAAACCGATACCTTGTCTTTGCGGACGTTCTGCGACGTGTTCTTATACGTTCTAAGTTAACTAAAAAAACTTGTTACTTTTAGCTACTATGTTAGTGGGATACGTCAAACACTGAATTTATCGCTGGTCCTAAGTAACTTGTACGCGTGGGTAAACTACATCGCACTCTTATACGATTTAAGGTAGCTAAAAAATTGTTGCTCTGACTCGATCTACTTTCCGAATGTGTTGCTCGTCCTAAATCATTAAAAACCGATGCCTTGTCCTAAGCGACCCTCTGTGACGCGTTATTATACGTGCTAAGTTAACTAAAAAAATTGTTGCTCTTAGGCACTATTAAAATGTTCGTTCAACAATGTACTTTTAATACGTGTCAATCACCGAATGTGTTGCCTGTCCTAAGTGATAAAAAATCTGTGCTTTGTCCGCGCGGGGTAAACGACGCTGCACTCTAACACACTCTAAGTTAGCTAGTTTTAGCTACCAAAACAATGTAATTTCGATACGTGTCAAACACAGAATTTGTTGCTCGTCCTAAGCAATTAAAAATCTATACTTTGTTATCACGGACTCTCTGCGACGTGCTCTTATAGTCTAAGTTAACTAAAATACTTCCGTTGCTTGTAGCTCTAAAATGTTTGTCAGGCACGCATCGAAGACTGAATTTGTTGCGATGACAAAGTATCAATTTTTAATTACTTAGGTTGGGCAATTAATTCGATTTGTAGTATATATTAAAAGTACCCAGCCTGACGAACATTTTAGTTACTAAGACATAAGAACAAAGAATTGTATCAGAGCACGTCGCACGGGATTCGCGGTAACAAAGTACCCATTTTTAATTATTTAGAGCAACAAATTCGATCTTTGAGGTGTGTCGAAAGTACGCTGTATCAGTAACATTTTATTGACTAATACATACGAGCAACAAATTTTTTAGTTGATCGATCGTGTTACAGAGAGTAAGTTTTTGAAAAAATGGATATTTCGAATCACGATTTTCGAGTGATCATTTTTTATGACTTTCGATAGGGTTTAACGCCACAGTAATGTGTGGAAAAACTAAAGTTGTTTAGTGGTGAAGCGCCATTCAACACCATGGTCTACAAATGTTTCGCTGAATTCAAGCGTGGTAGATCCACTTTTGATTACGATTGTCGCGGGGATCGACCACGCACTTATGTTGTCGCAATGAATATTGATGCTGTGCGTGAAGTGATGTTATCAAATCGACATGCAACATGGAGTGAGGTACAGGCATCCTTAGGCATTGTAGCGAAACAAATACATACCATTTTGAAACAACATTTAAATGTCAGGAAGCTTTGTAGTCGTTGGATTCCTCACAATCTGACGGAAGTTCAAATAAAAAGCACGTGTCAAGTGGTGTAAGGAAATGTTTTAAAAAATTCACCAGGGTCGTACATATATATTCACGTTAGCCTGAAACTAAACAGCAATCATCTGTATGGGTGTTCCAAAATGAACCTAAACCAACAAAAGTGGTGAGCTCGGGAAACGTTTCAAAGAATTGCTTGTTTTTTTCGGAAAAACCGGTCATGTTGCAACTGTTGCATTGGAGGATCAAAGAAGAGTTACTGCTCATTGGTATACTTCAATTTGCCTCTCCCAGGTGATCGGTGAAATTAGAAAAAACAATATAAATAAGCGAATCGTTCTGCATCATGACAATGTAAGTGCGCACACAGCACGACAAACTGCAGAATGTTTGACTAATCAAAATATTAAATTAATAACTCATTGCCCATATTCGCCTGATCTATCTCCCAATGACGTTTTTTGTTCAACATATTTTGAAAAGCAATAAATTTTTTACATAACGTGTGCACTTTTTACGTTTTAGTAGCTAAAACATAAGACCAAGAATTTGTTTAGTTAACTTACAACGTATAGGGGCGCGTCGCAGAGGGTCCGTGAGGTCAAGGTATCGATTTTTAATTATTTAGGGCGACCAACAAATTCAATCATGGACAAGTATCGAAAGTAAATAGCATGAGGAACATTTATTAGCTAAAACATGAGCAACAAATTTTTTTAGTTAGGTTACACCCATAAGGTCCGCGATGGCAAAGTATCGATTTTTAAGTATTGAGAAAGAGTGTAATAAAGAGCGAGTCGCAGAAGAGAATACGGTATTAACTTTTATAATTTCTCAGGCCGAGGAACGAATTTGATGTTTTCAATACTTATCGAGAGGACATTGTCTAAACTAAGAGCAACAATTTTTTTTAGTTAACTTAGGCCATGTTAAGATCTCGGCGCAATAGGTCTACGAAGACAAAGAATCGATTTTGTATTATTTGAGACAAGCACCGCGTATGGGCTAGTCACGGCTCCTTGATGTTAAGTGTGTATGTATACAGGGTTGGGCAAATGTGTGGAAACCCCTTATTTCTGGCTAAAATATTGGTTGTATCAAAAAAAGACCTTCACAAAAGTTAATGTAAATTTTATGATCTATTCAGTGGCGTACTAGGATTTGCAGCAGCTACGCCAATGTGCGAAATATGACGTCATCGATGGTTTTTTTTAAATGGATAACCCTGTATATTTTCGCATTTTCAGATATACCATTTTTCTCCAATTATAATGATATATGGTTTGATAGGTATGCGACTTGTCGTATTTTAAATATTAACTAAAATAATACAATGAAGAAGATACATATTATTTAGTAATTTTAATGAACTTTTGATTTACAACAAAAATTGAGCGCTTCATATTGAGAAAATATTCATAGTAAATGCTCAAATTGGAGACCTTCAGCACCTTGACAGTGTCCTATTCGGTCAGCAAAGGCTCTTACGGAGTTTTGAATGGCTTGCTGTGAGATTTCTTGTCCAGCCACCCTAATCCGGTCTTCCAGTTCTTCTAACGACTGAGGTTTGGTCTTATACACAATAGATTTTAAATGACCCCATCAAAAATAGTCTAGAGGACTTAAATCTGGCGAACTGGCCACTCAATATGTCCTCTTCGACCTATCTATCTTCCCGGAAACATTTCATTAAGATATTGACGCACGTCAACTCTATAATGAGGCGGAGCTCCATCCTGTTGATACCAAATTTCATTTGAGAGTCGTTCAGGATTCTCCTGGTTCGGAAATAAACGAACTAATGCTGGAACAATTTGCTCCTGCAACAATTGTAAATACCGTTTAGCATTTAAATTGTCTCTCAAAAAGAATGGTCCAATTACGTGTCCTCTGATTATACCCGCGCCCATACATTTAATTTTTGAAGATATTGGGCGTGACCTTCTTCCATCCAGTGAGGATTGTGGTCAGACCAATAGCGACAGTTATGTCGATTGACAAAACCATTCAGTTGAAATGTTGCTTCATCTGAAAAGACATTATTGAGAAAATTGCCATTTCAATGTGATCCATCATTGACTGGCAAAACTGCCTTCTTCTATCAGGATCATCTTCATTAAATTCTTGTACTAAATGCATTTTATACGGATGGAGATGATTTGTGGACAATATCCTTCTTACCGATCTACCGCTAATATCGTGATGTAAGGCCAGTTTTGTACTGAAGTTATCGGTTCTACTTGCACATCAAGAATAATATCAAGTACCATATCTTCATTTGTAGCCGATTTACTTCGACCTGATTTTGGCCGATTTCTAAGACTTCCAGTTTCGTGAAATTTCCGCACAATCTTCGAAACCGTTGATTTGGAAATGTGAGGATTTCTCTCCGGAAATGTTGCATTAAAAATAGCACATGCATCTTTTAAAGATCTCTGCCCGTCTCCAAATCCAACCATCATTAACAACGAAATACGCTCACGTTCACTTAATTCAACCATGATTAGAAAACAATACCAATACTTTACACCGAAATTATCTGAAGGAATTAACAGTAACTGACAATAATACAAAATATTTGAGCTATGTTACAGAAATAACCATGGCAACAACAAAAAAAAAACGAATATTTTTTATTAGATAGTACAGCGACAGCGATCTCTTATTTTATTAAATATTTAAAAAACGACAAGTCGCATACCTACCAAACCATATATCATTATAATTGGAGAAAAACGGTATATCTGAAAATGCGAAAATATACAGGGTCACCCATTTAAAAAAACCATCGATGACGTCATATCTCGAACATTGGCGTAGCTGCTGCAAATCCTAGTATACCACTGAATAGATCATAAAATTTACATTAACTTTTGTGAAGGTCTTTTTTTGATACAATCAATATTTTAGCCAGAAATAAGGGGTTTCCACACATTTGCCCAACCCTGTATATTTATTTTAAATAAGTTCACTTTTACAAAATGTTTTCACGCTATCGTAGAGCAACATATTCTGACGTACTTATTTTTGCCATTCTTCCACTTGTTTTTTGTAATGGGGCGGGATAGGTTAGCATTAAGTTGATCGCAAATTCCTGTTAAACCGTTTGAACAGCAAAGTTTGGCCTGCAGTATCAAATTAGCAACAAAATAGCACTAAATTTTTCAATGAGTATTAATCATTTTCGAAATGGTGGGGGTTCAAATTAATGTGGGTCGCTAGGAGCCATGTCCTGACTATAAACAGTAAATGTTTCAATTTTTTAAAGCCACTTGCGCGGATTTGTGGACTGACGGCAATATGGACAGTGCATTGTTGTGCAATAGTCGAACATCTTGTCAATCTTCCTCCACTTTTTGCACGAATTAATGTGCTGTTAACAGTTGCGTTGCGTCTACGAGAAAATACTCTCACAATCCCAGAATACTGTGACCTTCTTCGTTGATTGAATGACTATAACCTCTCAGGGACGAGTTTCATTGGTCGCTGTCATTCCATCTTCGATTCATTTTTTTTAATTTATCACCTTCATTTTATAATGAACGAAGTTTAGCCAAAGGCTCTCACTTAAACCACTACTCCCTTACAAAATGTCCATGCCCGAACCGGAATTCGAACGTGAAATCAAGGTATCCGCTGTCAGTTGACTAATAACTAACTGGTCTATCTCGGTCGACACCATAAAACATAATTATCATCCCATCTCCTGTAGCAATAGACGTGTTTAATAAACACGAGCGCGCGCATTCAACTCGATATTAACTTTCAAGAGCAAAAAGAAAATGCGGTACCCATCTTGCACTAATCCTATTCATACACAAATGGTGATGGACCTGGACATTCCGGGGAATTCCCAAACGCCGACTCTATATTTTAATGGTCCAAAACTCCGAACTTGACCAAAATGCCGACCACCATCTCGTCAAGTATGTCCATTCTGCCGAATATTAGTTAGTCCACATTACACCGACAAAGCCCAAAAACCCGAACGGGATTTAGAACCTGACCAAAACGCCGACTGGGCCCATTCCACCGAATTTTAGTATTGAACCATTACGCCGAATGTGACGGAAACACCGACAACCGTTCCGCCGAATGCGCCCATTATACCGAATTTTAATGTTGGACCATTACACCAAAAACCCGAACGGGATTTAGGACATTCCGCTGAATGCCTAAAACGCCGACACTATATTTTAAGTCTAAAACGCCGAACGTGACCAAAACGCCGACCACCATTTCGCCGGCTGCGTGCCTTCGGGCGAATTTCAGTATTGAACCATTACCCCGAATGTGACCAACACGCTAACGACTGTTCCGTCGAATCCGGCAATTGTGCCGAATGTTAATGTTGGACTATTACGCCAATAATGACCAAAGCGCCGAATATCCAAAACCTCGACATGATAATTTCATATAGGCCCAAAGCGCCGAACTTAATATTGCAAGACTAAATAAATGTTACCGAAGATCAAAATTAATCAACTGGAATACAGTTTAGAATTGTGCTTTAGGTAACTTGTGGACATATCATACAGTTTAATACATTTACGTTATTATATCAAAGTGTTTATCTGCACAGTTATGTTAATTATATACGAACGCAAGTAGGGAAAATATTAATAAACGGTAGATAATATTCAACATCCTTCTTAATATTACCACCTTAAGGAAGTTTAAAAATTTAAAATTGCGATGAGACCGGAAGTATCGATATAAAATAATCGTATCGGGGTTTTGGGCATTCGGCGGTTAAGTCATTCGGCGCTTTCGCAAAATTGTCGGCGTAATAGCCAAACGTTAAGATTCGACAGAATGGGTGAGTTCGGCGGAATGGCCGTTGTAGTTTTGGTCACATGCGGCGTAATGGTACAATATACAAATTTAGCGACATGAGTACACTCGGCGAAATGATCGTCGTCATTTTAGCCACCTTTGGCGTTATGGACTTTTAAAGTATACCGTAGGAGTTTTAGGCATTCGTTGAAATGCCCTAAATCTCGTTCGGTGTTTTGGTCTTTGTCGGCGTAATGGCCCAACTCTAAAATTCTGCAGAATGGGAGTAGTCGGCGAAATGTTCGTCGGCGTTGTGGACCATTAAAGTACAGAGTTGTGGTTTTGGGAATTCAGCGGAATGTCCTACATCTGTGTTAGACATCACTGTTAATTCCCTCACTTGTGCTAATACCATTACTTCAATAATTAATTTTTTAAGCCTTTATCACTTCAAGAGTCTCATTTTGAAAAACGTATTGCTCCAAACGGACATATTTTGTCCACTTTTTACATTAGAATATGAAAGAAACAAATCTTTAATTTGATTAGGCATATGTCCTTTTGTTAAAAATTTAATGACTGTGCAGTGCTCACTTTAGTTACTAGAAACATTTTCATGTGCTACTTAGGACGTCTGGTTGGGTGGCCTAAACACTATGACCTTTCGAGTCTTAACACATATAGTATAGGCCTCGATCATGTGCGACTATGACGCAACGGGGTTTGAACACGCTTGAACGTATATAACACTGCCAGGCCCGATAATTGATGGCGCCTACCTATAAGATTTCTTCAGATTTTCTCTAATTTCACTTCGAGGCAGAAAACCTATTCCATGACCAACTGGTTGGCAGACTCCAAATGAATGTAGTGATTAAGTATAAGATTTAATGTTTGCCTGTAAATACAATCACATACATATTTTCTAACATAAATACTTAATACAATTTGTTGTGTATAATAGTAATGCGACTATATTTTCCAAATGGAAAATTTCCTCTCTCCTTATAGGTAAAATGGACCACAAATATTGTCAATATGCAGGATTAAAAATGGTATCAAGTAAGACAAATCATAAAACATCTAACGTGTAAATAATATAGCTATAATTTTCCCAAGCAAATGAGAACCTAGCCATTTAATCCTTGACTAAGTAAATAAAATTTGAATCAAGCCCCTTTAGGTTATAGGACCGATCTCCACCAAAACTTTATTCTAAAAATTCCGGAACAACTGTAGCATAAACTAGCTGTGAATCAACTACGACTTAATTATTTATTAACACCATTTTTGTTTTAAGTATAGCTCGCCCCCTTCCATTGCGTTAAAGCTGGTTTTATTGCAAGGGGCAGTAGACAAAAATTGCGCGTATTTTGTCAGCCCATAAAATATTTTATTGTAAAAATGTTAATTTATTTCAATTTAAGCAGAATGTTCTCTTGCCTTGAGTAGATTCGGGATTGTTTCTTTGCAAAGGGGTCACATATTTTATACGTCCAGAAATCTACACTGCAAAACAGTTCTTTTTGTTAATTTTAGCACAGTTCTCTTATATATATATATATATATATATATATATATATATATATATATATATATATATATATATGTTTTTTAAGAGGTGGAACGAGGGCAGCGTAGGTGGACTCCGTACAAAATTTTTAATTTTGTGTAATATACAATTCTATCTATTTTCTTATTTTTACAACATGGAGGGTGGGGATACGTCTCCTCCCAACTAGTTTAATTTATTAAGTATCAGCTTATAGCAAAATTTCGCTAAGAACATATTTGTTCAACACTTTGTTAAAAAAAAACTAACTCGAATCGAGTTTTAAGACATTATAAAATGATACTCAATGTCGCTTATAGTACTTAACAAGTATAAGTGATCAAGTCCCATTACAAACGATAAAAGAATACTCTAGATATGGTTTACGCCCCGCAGTTGAAATCATACGTCTCCAACTGAAATCAACCTCATAAGCCAGTGGCGTGTGCAAATATTATTTCCCAACTATTAATTTACAAACGTATTTTACTTTTAACTTACAATGTAATAAGGCATTTTCAATGTTACAAAATGATATATTAAAACTATAATGGGGGTCCATTACACAATTCAACAATTTTGAACATAATTTCACTTTTTTTTACAATCCTGTTAATATAAAAATATGAATCTTTTACTTTCTAATATAAATAGGAATATAGTAGGCATAGATCACAATTTTGACAAGATGCTTGGCGTTTGATTTTATGCAGATTACTAACACCAAACTTTTGATTATTAAATATTTTACTAATCAAAAAAAATTAGGTTTAACATGGTTTTTGTTAAAAGAATTTTTAAAACCACATCATCACTTTAAAAATCCACAATTATTTATAAAAAGTACAACCATAAATTAAATGCTTTGTTTTAAAATTAGACACTAAATGACGACTTTAGTTTCCACTGTCAACTTCACTTGAATATAAAAAATCGTAGGTGGGAGTATCTATACTATTTCTCGCTATTTCCGTATCATTGTCCACTAAATACTTAAGTCTTGTTTGAATGGTTTTGACAAGTTTGAAGAGCCACAACCTTTTATTGTTATTGAAAACAGTATCTTCATTTGTTTACTTCCAGACCCGGATTTTGGGTCTCAAGAATGGTAAATCCGGTCCTGCTTATTGAGTCCTGTCAACTTATTTAAGGTTATTAAAATGGTAGCAGTACTTATCTAACCTCTTATTGAAGATTTAAATATAATCTTTTTAATTGGAATACAATATTTTAAATTGACTTACCTTAACTATTGGTTTTAAAGACCTTTTGTTATTTGCAAATAATTGCGCAAATCGATTTTATACAACACTTGAACAGCCAAATACCAGTGAATGTGGATTAACTCAAATGGGTGTAAATACTTTTGTTTACATATTTTATTTAAAAAAAATGGCGCGAATTATCGCCCATGCCTTGCATTTACAGACTTACAAAAACCTAAACTATTTCTTTCACAATGGCGTGCGAAAAATTTGTGAGTTTAATTATTAGAGTTCTAATACGTTTAAAGAATTTATATCAGTTTTAACGTTTAAAACATCGGCGTGTTTGTATACCGTCAACTTACTAGATGACTTAACCTCAAATGACAGACTTAATTATACGTAAAAAGGGTGTGCAGGGTTTTATAAACACAACTCGTGCTCCCTGAAAAATTGATAACCCCAAATACCTCTAGGTTTTGTATAATATTCAAACATGATACAGATGTATGGGGCACATTCAATAAGTTTATTACTTTTAACGATTCCAGCCTCAAAAATACAATCACTGTTAACATACCTGGCTTTAGAACGCTTTCATAAAACACTGATAAATATAAAGCAGGAAATTAAACACACACGCAGCACTGTCAACTTTTCAAGATATAGGTACAAATTTAAAATCACCAATATACAATTTAATTAAAAAATAATTTACTTTTACATTTGCACGGGTATTTATCACAGCGTTGCTGTATATTTATCACTAAAGCATTCCGAATATGAAATGGCGGTCGATATTTACTGTTGTATTACACTATACAGTGTTGTCATTCAACCAAATTACATATTTTAAACAAGCTATTTTTTACAGAATTTATTAAAAACTGACCTTTTTGTATGCCAAACTAAATTGGTATTTTTTTAATTACCAATTGAGCCTTAAATACCCTAAAAACAAAAAATGCTTAGTCAGCTTTATAATACTATTCGCTAAAATAACTACCTAAAAAGTAATATTCCCAACGCAGCACACACCATTGTCTGATTTGTATTTAAAAGTGAAAACCGCTCTTTATATTTAAATACGTACTAAAAGTTTCTGAAAAAACAAAAGTCCGTAATAATAAATACCGAAACTATTAAAATAATCACTAGTGCTTAATTCTATATAGAATTATTTAAGCATACACAATGTGGTTAATTCTTATTCGTATATCACAAGATTGATGTTTTATTAATTATCAGCAATGAAATCAAATAACTCTAATATTCTGATAAAAACAGATTGCCTACTTCATTGTTATTTTTACATAATCAAAATAATGCCGCTTTTCAACAAATTACCAAAGTTCTACGTGCGAATTTTGTATTTATTTTGATAAATGTTACAGAACCGCATCTAGCCCACTAGTACTACCAACCAATACATTTTTAATGGATAATTCTTATTTAAATACGTATGGAAATTTGAAAAAGCTGAAAATACAAAACTTCTTAATAATAAATTGATTATTTTATTTTTTAACATGTGTTTAATTATATTTAATGAGTTTATAAAATAATCACTAGTGCTTAATTATGTATAGGCATTTTTAAGCATACACAATTCGGTTAATTCTTATTTATCGTAAGAACTATTGTAATTCACGGGAATGAAAACAGATAACTTTCATACTCTAATAAAAAGAGGCTGTCTGCTTCACTATTATTTACATAACTAAAATAATACCGCTTTTCAACAATGGCCAAAATTTTTACGTGCGAATTATGTATTTATTTTGATGTTACAGGGCCGCATTTAGCCCATCAACACCTTTTAATTGATCGTATTCCATCATATTAAAAGCAAATGTAAATTTTTTATTTAAAAGTGAAAACTATCTTTGCATTGAAATACATACGAAAAGTATCCGAAAATACAAAACTTTTGAATATTACCTACTGAAACTATTAAAGTAATCACTAGTGCTTAATTTTGTATAGAAATCTTTACGCATACACTATGTGATTAATTGTTATCCATAGTAAGAATTGTTATTATAATAATTAACAGTAATAAAATCAAATAACTTTAATATAATAAAAATATGCTGCGTGTTTCATTATTTTTATATAATCAAACGATGCCGCTTTTGAAATCATTTTCTACGTACGAATTTCGTTTTTATTTTTATAAATATCGTTACAAGACCGCATCTAACCCATTCCATTATCTTAATAGTAAATATAAACATTGTATTTAAAACTGAAAACTGCTCTTCATATTAATGCTTACGAATAATTCCTGAAAATACAAAACTGCTTAATTGTTGCGTAATCCTGTGTAGAAAAATCTTTAGGCATACACAATTTTTATATATCGTAAGAATTGTTATTTTAATAATTAACAACAATTAAATTAAATAACTTTAATATTCCAATGAAAACAGGATGAATGTTACATTATTATTTTTACATACTAAGCAAAATAATGCCGCTTTTCAACAAGTGATTAAAATTTCTACGTGCGAATGTTATGTTTATTTCGATCAACGTTGTTACAGGACCGCACTAGCCAGATAGTACCTACTACCAACTAAAGCATATTTAAAAATTATTAATAATTTTTAATTACATATTTACTTTTGAACTTATTCGTTCATAACAAAAACATAATAATTCAACACATATTTAACTGGTCGTATATCATTACCTAAATATAGTGTATTCGTTTTAGAATTATCGGTGAACGATTAGCGCTTTAATTTAGAAGACACATACTAAGACAACTTTGGTCCCTATCTAACTTTTAAAGTGAAAAATCAGTGATTCTAAACAATTTATTTGTAAAAATCAATTGAAAGAGGGGATGGTGCATATGAAAATTACTATTATAAATTACATATTACAAATTATACGTTTTTTTTACTCGTACATACTATATACCGAAGATTTATTAAGGTTTTTGACATCATCTGATGCATCAATCGTTTTTCGCTTTGTGCTGTTGCGAGATTTATTTGGTGTGCTTAATATCAAATTTTCGTTATATCTTTTCATTATATCTCTCACAGTTCCTAGAGATACACATAAAGCATTACTCACTCGTTAAAGTAATTCTTTTTAACAAAGTTGCTAATTCGCTTACCTGTTATACTGACCGCGCAGAAAAAATATTTTAATAATTTTGCAACAATAATTTGCCATTGGGAATTTAAAACTTCACCGGGCATTTTTTTTAAATAAACGCACTTAATAAAAAAAAGTAAGATTTTCTTACAACTTAGTAAGTTGTAAGTAATTGCATAGTTGTACCAATTGTCTCTGCAATCCCCCTATGACTGACATGGGGATTTTCACTTATAGACAGCAGCAACTACAAATTGCATAGTTGTAATGTCTCTTACTAGTACACATGCAAATTACTTGATAATTACCTATTAGTCATAATAGCATCTGGGGTAGTGATTCGATAGCGTGAAAATAACACCCCGATGCTTAATACAATTTTAATACTTATAGAAATTTTTAAAGACCACTGACATTTTAGAAATTTTGAACCAAACGGTTTCAAATTGGGGATTCCTAATCACTCACCAACAATCCTAGAACGAATACACTGTAGCAAATGTAACTCGAGAATTTATTTTAAAAAAACTTTCGTCCGTTAATACCCAATAGTCAATCAACCAATTACAGTGCAATGTGTTGGAGCTAAATAATAAGAAATGAAACCTGTGTTGTAACAGGTACTTTTATTTCAATACTAAGGTACAGTTAACATGTACGTGAGAAAATAGGTAGCTAAATACGGATACAAGTACATTTATGAGAGAGTACCTAGGTACAAGTACCATAATAGCACAGATGTACCGGGTGGCCAGATAAGAACGCAAAATGCTGCTTCTCGGAAACTATTTGTCGTAAAGAGCTGCGGTAAAAAATTTTATTACTAAAGTGGCCAAAAAAGACCATGAAAAATATTTTCAAATTTGCAAGATGACCGCCAGGCGGCGTAACCGCCATCCTAAACTTTTAAAGTGAATTTTTATCCACCTAGTAAATTTACCAAATAATTATATACTTTTTAAAGCTCAGCTTTATTCGAGTAATTTTTGTTTGACGTATCTATTAAAATAAAGTGGGGGGGGGTGATTCAGTATTTTTAAATAAACAGCTGTAACTCCTAAACGACTGAACTGATTTTAATAAACTTAGTCTCGTTGGAAAGAGCATTTATTGCTCCATCAAATCCATCTTACGTGTAATATGTCTAATTTTTAGTGATGCCGCTAGAGCGCGTTTTTTGATATAATATCAAAAAATTGCAAAATTCTCTAAAAAATTAAACGCAACGATATGACTTTTTTTCATAAAAATGAGATGAAATCATCCCTAAATAGGTTAGTGAAAACTGCATCTCGATATATTATTCCTACCCTAAAATATCGAAGAAAGAAAATTTACTTATTATAAAATTTGAAAAAGTCGATAGTACACCGGTATTTATTCTTATTTATTTGTCTTTTTTCAAGATTCAATGAAAAATTTCACCATTTTATAATTTTTAAATAATAAATTTTCATAATTTCAAAAATTTAAAAAAAAAACATGTAGGGGCATAATAATCAATGCATAGAATATGCAAGTACAGAATAGGCAGAATATTAGGAGTAGGCCTACTTTTGAGAAAAACCAAATACCTAAAATCAAATTGTAAACAAATATTAAAATTTGACAGACAGTGTAATTTATGTTTGTTGCACAAGTAAGTCCTTAAAACTACCCATAATGTCTTTTTCAAATGATGAAGCTATTAATATGTTTCCGGTATACTTTGAATGTCTTCAGAATGCGGCATTGGCTAAGAGAGTATACTCAGCTCGATATCCAGGTCGGCGTCTACGCGATGCGAGAATTTTTCCGCGTTTAGTGCAAAATTTGCGTAATACTGGAAGCTTTCGACCAAAGTTGCGAAGAAACTCGGCTAGAAGAATGGAAAACAATATTGTTTTTGTCTTAGCATACATGTCATTGAATCCCCACGTTAGTACGACAGCAATATCTCTCGCGTTGGATATGTCACGAACTACTATTCAAAAAATTTTAAGGATCTTGGGCAAGTTCTTATGTCACTCAAAATACTACTTTACATGTTTCACAATGTGTTTGTAATTTCAAATTTATAGAAGTACGAAGACTTTGACCGACGGATAGATTATTGTCATTGGATGTTGGGCATGTTCAGGGAAAATAGAGGATTTTTAACCGAAATTCTTTGGACGGATCAGGCCACTTTAAAAAGTGATAACTCCAACTTTAAAAATTCGGTACCAATGCAATACCTCGATTGATAGATTTTTTTTAAACTGAATACCCCAAAAAATTATTAAAATCAGTTGATAAATAACGAAGACCGTATTCAAATAAGAATGTCAATATTCGAGCAGGCGTTGTTGAGCCGGCTATAGCAATACCGGCTCAATACCGGATTTAATATAAAAGAAATTTTGTAATCTCGGGCTTGTACGAGATAAGCTTAGGGTCGGACGTCTATCGGCCTTAGTTGAAACAGACAATCAAATATTATTTTAATGGTGTAAGAAAATCCACATACAACCCTTATGGAGGTCGCTTCACATGTCCATACGTTCAAAATACAGACTTTTTCATAAGCAAAAATTTCACCTGTACAAAACAAATTGCACTTGGTACGAGATTTTTCCCTTGATAGCTACGATCAACGATAGCACTTTTTTATGACAATGATAGAACTATCCAACGCAAATCCTTGCTTATTTCGAAATATCGTCTTTACTGATAAGGCAACACTTGAATAGCAGTAATAATACGCAAAGTTACTAGGCGGCTCAAAATCTGCATAGGACGATAGAAGCGAATACATAATATCCTCAAAAGCATAATGTCTGAGGTTTGGGGTAGCTGTTCTTCAATTACTAGATCGAACTTCTTCGACGGTACGCTGGATGGTGAAGATTACCTGAGCTTCCTTCAAGATGAACCAATTCCTACTTCAGTGGTATTGTTTCCTAACACAGAAGAATTTAGTTTGGAAATGCCTGGATCAAGTATTTCTTAATCTGCGGATTAGTAGACGGGGTCCTATTAAATGGCCAGCAAGATCGCTACATTTAACACTCAGATTATTTTCTTACTTTATTTTTGAGTCGCGTGCCTGCTTGCCTCGCCCATCATAAGATTTAACAGCTCTTTATCAATAAATAGAAAGAAAAAATCGATCGGATTCATATTCTGCTTTTCTTGAATCACATGTGGTTTGATACCGACACTATTTTGATTTGATCCTGTAATTTCATTTCATTTTAGATCGGCATTAAAACTTAATGCATCAGATTAGGCATCGCTGCGCATTTCTCAATTTATTATAACGTTTTGAATTCTATTAATAACCATACGCTGCTCAAGAGTCCTCGTCCTCTTCCGTGCGCGGAATGTATAGTTGATGTGTGGCGTGGTGTTGTGGTATGCCTGTCGACATTGTGCTGTGGTATTTGTGGGTATCTAAAAAAAACCTCGTATGGGTGTTGTTACTGTTGGTTGTGGTGTTATGTGGATTGTCATGTTGTTGCTCAGCTAGGTATGTGAATGATAATGACTGTCGGTATTAGCAGAACATGAAAGTATGTAAAATGATACGGTAATACTCAACTTGAAAATACTAATAATTATTGTGTGTGAAGATCACTCTTCACAAGTAAGTCGCAGTTTCCGCCTCAGCGAGTGCAGCTGCCTTCTCCATATTAAGACTTCGGAGGATGCCCAACAGGTAGCACTTAACGCAGCGTGCTGTGGCCCTGCCATATTTTTTAAGCATGTATTGCACTTTAAATTTATATTTTTGAATATAATGAATGTTAAGAAGTTAATGTATTCAATTTTGTTGTGCATTCTTACGTATCATAACATTCTTTTTTTCATACTAATTATTTACTATTTTCATGAATCATATATGAAAAAAATGCGTTGCGATAAGTTAAGAAGACTATTTCATTCTGTGACATTCTTCAGGTTTGAAGTGAAAACTTCTTTAGGCACTTTTTGTACGGACTAAAATGTTCAAAATCGTGAGAAATTCGAAAAAGGGGTATTTTCTCAGAGGAAATTCTGACGTGTCAGATTCTGGTGATTCGCTCACAACCTTTTCGAGGTTACATTAGAGCATACCGCTGTAAATCAATTGTGGAATTGTGTAACTAAAGTCGTTAATTAAACCTTTTATAACCTTATGAAAATCAATGTAACCCCATTATTTCCAGTTTTAATTGAAGTTTTCACTTCTGTCACTATTTTTAGACAAGTAATCATCTCATCAATTTTGGAGGTGACTCTACGACCCCTTAATATATGTTGCGTATTATACATTCCTCATTCTTTTTGTTTTTAAGTTTATTTTTGAGCAAGTGGAGCATTTGAGTTACAATTTAGCCAATAATGGTATTTTAGCATTTTTGTAAAGCTACGGTCAATCCTTAACGCGGTTCTGGTACTAACCAACCCACATTTTTGGGTTTTTTGACATGTAGTTCTGAACAATTGGATTAATTGAGTTGAAATTTGGCCAATATTAGTATTTTAGAACAACTAATCATTCCACTAATAATGGGGTCTTGAGAAGGCTCTGATATAAACCTATCCCCTATTTTGTTTGTTCTTTGTTTTAACTATTTCCAAACAACTGAAATTTGATCAGTTTTTCGTAACCTTAAAGATACACTACCACTTCTTAAAAGGCCCCCTATACAAACAAATCACATTTTTTTTGCATGTTTTGTAAAATTTATAAACAAATTCACTTTCCCATTCCCTCTCATTAATAATGTGTTTGAACGTTATGTATTTATTACATTGGTTACACTGACCTCTAGATAGATATAGGTGAGTTATGTTCGTGTGGGCTATTCTGATTCTTGTCGCAACAACTTCACCTCTTTTTGGGAGTTTATCTGGTTTCCAAGTTTTTATTTTTGTTTTAAATTTTGACAGTCTCGTATTTGATTGGTTCTACGTTGTTTACCATTCTGACATTGTTTTAGTTGTTAAGTAATGTCTAAAGTCATTTAGTGTTATTGTTATGGTATCCTTAGATCTTTCAGTAGTAGGTTTCCTTGCTGCTGCATCTGAACGCTTATTTTCCTCTATATAAACATGTCCAGGTTCACATTATAATTATGCTTTTAGGATCTTTAGTAAATAGTTCACTTGCCTTCTAATCATATTTATTAGTGGATTCTTTGCATAGCTTCTATCTCTTATTAATTCTAAGGTGCTTAACGAATTGCTAAAAATAATATATTTATCACGGTTGTAGTATATACATACGTAGAGTGGCTTCCAAATTGTATATAGCTCAGTAAATAGTGTACTTGTTATAGTGTTATGGGATCAATTATGATATACTCCCTCGACAACTGTATTACTTGTCTTTGACCCTTCATTATAGGTTTTTGTGGGCTCTGGTACTGATGTGTGATTGTTTTGATGTGATTGTGGGTAAAGTATCCTACTTTTTTAGGTTTTTCAAATCTAATATGATGTTTATTTTAGGGGATAGCCAAGGAGGTAGCTCGCGTTAAGCAGTATTGGTGAGTGCTCGTCTATTACATTTATATCCTCTAAGGCTTTTATGATAGCTGGTCTACTAAATGTTCGTTTTTCTTCAAACTTCTGTCTCAGATGTTAGTAGAAAAGACCCCGCACAGGACCAAATGCAGTGGGGTAAGCCACGCCCATCCCGCACAGGACAAAATGGGGTTAGGGGTTTATGGGTGGGGCCGGATTCTTTTCGGGGGCGTTTTTCAACTCCTTAGCGTAATTTTATCCCCTAATTAAGGTCCTTTTGGCAATATTAAGAGCCTTTTTGGCGGTCTAACCCCTTGGTTAATTGTGTTGGATGTCCCTAGGGTGTGGTCTACCAGGGTTAAGACTAGAAATTACGTCATCATAACCCTTTTAATTAAGTGTCATAATCAAGATCCTCGGCCATTTTGTTTTGGCGGGAAATTTGAATTTGTATTCTAATAAGGTGGCCTTAATGTTAACTTGTAAGACAGGTGCAGAGCTGCGCAACTTATTCTCAAGGCTTCGCCCCCTTGCCCAACATCTTGCTTTCGGGACTTCGCCACTGGACCTCTTGGAGGGAAATTGGAATTTCTATTTATGTCTTTACATTCTGATTGTGTATTGCGAGAAATTTGAACCTGTATTCTAATAAGGAGGCCTAACGCTAACTTATAAGACAGGTATGGGGCTTCGTAACTTGTTTTCGGGGCTTCGCCCCCTTTATCAATTACTTTAAATTTGTATTTAAGTCTCTACATTCTGATTGTTTATTGCGAGAAATTTGAACTTTTATTATAATAAGGGGGCCTAATGCTAACTTATAAGACAGGTGTAGGGCTTCGCAACTTGCTTTAGGGTCTTAGTCCCCTTGTCTCAAAATTTGAATTCTTTTGTGGCGCCATCTTACTAGATGGCTACTGTGTATGGACTAATGATTGTTTTCGGTTTGGTTATGGCGGTGAATTTGAATTTGTATTCTAATAAGGGGCCCTAATTCTATCTTGTACGATACCTATAGGCGTTCGGAGATTGCTTTCGGATCTTAGCCCCCTTGATGTGATCGGAACTTGTTCGTGAGTCTTCGCCCATTGTTGTGAACCCCTTGGAGAGAAATTTTAAATTGTATTCTAATAATGGGCCCTAAGGCTAACTTAGTTAAGTTATAGGAAATTGTAGAGGCTATGGCAACTTGCTGTCAGAGGCTTCCCTTGCTCTGACCCTGGTGTGAAACCTGAATTGTATTTAAGTCTCTACAGTTTATGGAGGAAAATTTGAATACGTATTCTAATAAGTGGGCCTTAATGCTAACTTGTAAGACAGATATAGCTTCAACTTGCTAAACGGCCTTCTTGCAATAAAATTTGAATCTTGTCATTAGGTCTCTGTATTACCGCTGGGTTATGGCGGAAATATTGATATTTGTATTCTAATAATGGGTCCTTCCAATATCTAACTTAACAGTGATAAAATACAGTTTAAATTAGTAAAACGTCTATTACAATACGAATATTAAACCTTATTTTACACTGAATAGCTAATGTCCTTTATGTTAATTTTAACAATCTGTTTTATCGGAAATACCACCGTCAAGATGATTTGATCTACAGTGATTTTTCCATTTCCAATAACGCCAGACTCTACTACAGAAAACATATATTGGTTTTAAATCTCAAAATAGTATTACTTACAATAAATACTTAAAACCCTTTATCTTTTTTACAGCTTAATTACGACTTAGAATGTTCGGGTTTACATATAAGAGTCTTTTGACAGAGGTGTTTCCACTAAGGCAGATCTTGCATGTAAAGTATTTTAATTAGCATGTTTCTATTTCCAATAACGCCAGCCCCTATTACAGAAAATATTCATTAGTTTTAAATCTCAAAATAATATTACTTATAATAATTCATTAAAGCCCTTTATCTTTTTTATTTATAAGTTTAATTATGACTTATAATTAAACCAAAGTATATTGTGCGTAAGAGTGTGTTAGAACTCAGATCCATACGCCCTACCTTAAAATTTAGTGTTAGACCCATTATCTCAAATTTTCCCCATAACCATTACAGTGATCTGTATGCAGTTTTAAAATATACCGCTAGGTGGTGCCAGCTGTATTACAGAAAACATTCATTAGTTTATACACAACTAGATGGCGCCACAAAAAAATTCAAATTTTAGGGCAAGGACGCAAAGACCTATACCTGTCTTATAAGTTAGAATTGGGGCCCATTATTAGAATACAAATTCAAATTTCCCGCAATAACCAAGCGGAATACAGAGACGTAAATACAAATTCAGATTTTCAGCCAAGGAAGTGAAGACCCGAGAGCAAGTTGCAAAACCCTATATCTTGTCTTACAAGTTAGCATTAGGGCCCTACTTATTAGAATACCTATTCAAATTTCCCTCCATAAACTGTAGAGACTTAAATACAAATTCTGGTTTCACACCTAGGGGTCAGGCCAATGACGGCGAAGTCCCGACAGCAAGTTGCGAAGCCCTACACCTATCTTACAAGTTAGCCTTAGTGCCCATTATTAGAGTACAATTTCAAATTTCCCTCCAAGAGGTTCACGATAACGGGCGAAGACCCCCGAACAAGTTTCGCTCACACCAAGGGGGCTAAGACCCGAAAGCAATCTCCGAAGACCTATACATATCGTGCAAGGTAGAAGTAGGGCCCCTTATTAGAGTAAAAATTCATATTCACCGCCATAACCAAACCGAAAACAATCATTAGTCCATACACAGTAGTCATCTACAAATTAAAATTTTGGGGAAAGTGGGCTAAGACACTGAAGCAAATTGCGAAGCCCTTCACTTGTCTTATAAGTTAGCATTAGGCCCCCTTATTAGTACACAAGTTCAATTTTCTCGCAATAAACAATCAGAAAGTAGACTTAAACACAAATTTAAATTTTCTGATAAAGGGGGCATCCAACACCCTTAATCAAGGGGCTAGACCGCCAAAAATACTCTTAATATGGCCAAAAGGACCTCAATTATGGGATAAAATTACGCCAAGGGGTTGAAAAACACCCCCGAAAAGAAGCCGCCCACCCACGGACTCCCCACCCCATTTTGTACTGGGCGGGCTGGGCGTGGGTTACCCCCACACCATTTTGTCCTGTGCTTTCTACTGATGTTTTGACAATGACATAATTTTTGCCAAGTAATTAAACAATTGGATTCACCTGCGTATTCGCAATGGTGTTGCATCTGCATCCACAAGGGTTCGCTTTATGGCACTAGTTCCAAAAGCACATGTTTGCCATTCGTATCCCTTTGGCGGGTATTATATCCCAAAAGTATTGATTTTCTTGTAGAGTACACTATGCTACCGTAGTCAATAATTGACAGCACACATGCACATTCAGTTGGAGGAGAACACGTCTACCATCTCCCCAGTTTACATTGCTCAAACATCTGATTAGGTTTAGTCTCTTATTGTATGAGGCCACCAGATTTGTAATGTGGCGTTTGAAGTAGTTTCTTATCAAAAGTGATACATAAAATTTTCATATTTGTTATGTTCCAAAACACCGATGATAGTTTGTCATATAGAGTGAAGACCAATATACTACCAGTCTTTTGTGATATATTCATGGCTCCGTAATACTTAAAATTTCGGAAACTACTTGTTAAATGGTAACAACATTCCAGGGTTAAGAGGCACTGGAGAAGGCAACATGATAGCAAAAATAAAACAATAAAATATAAGTCTAAAAATAAAATTGAACGACTCGAGTCCCTTAAGATATTATTTGATGTACATTATATTGTTTTTTTAAGGAGGCTACCTTGAATCATTTGTTTAAGTGTAACGAGAGCTAAAAAATGCTTAAAGTAATCAATAATGCATCGATCAATCGAAATATTAATTATCCGATATATTGATTTATCATTTAAGAAAAATTACCAAAACGTTATTAATTGGTAAATGTGGCATTTTTAATATAAAAATAAATATTGCTTTGATAAAACAAACATTCTTTCGTATCGTATCTTCGTTGCCGCTTTCAACCCAGAACGCGCACTTTCAAACATTTTAAGTGGAAATCAGAATATGGTATGCATTTAATTCATATGTTTGTTTACAAAGCTCAATAGTGTTTGCGGATGCTTTTTTGACTGTTTGTAATTGCAATTCAGTTGACTCGCGAGAATGGTTATCTTTAAAATTATTCTGCCCACTAAGCTATGATGCTTGTTACTAGAGGGTTTTTGCTTTATCAAGATGACTGAATTTCCTGTGAAAGTGCTGAATGTTAATTGTAATTAATGGAAATTACATTTCGGCATTTGTAATAAGCGAGTAAGACTGGAGTGATCTCTTTTAATTGAACACGCATTTTATCTATCTTAACAGTTTCTAGCTGACATTAATCTAATTTTTTCAACTCATCCCTATAGCGAATTATCGCGCTGTCTTTATGAAATAGTATACTTAAGGTTTTGGAAGTGTGGTGTGCGGACAATTCTAATTTTGGTAAGTGCTTTACATATCGATCTATCTTATTTTTTAAAGATGAACTAACATAAATTTGAAATAGTACAATTTTCAAAATAATTAGTTGTGAAGGGAATTTACAATACAGTATCGATTAAGTAGTAATATGACAAACGCTAACACCGTGTCATATGATGCTGATTGGTCGTGCACGCGCACACAGCCTCAGGCTGAGGGGTGTGATTGGAGGACCTAAGGGCAGGCCACGTCCGTTGGTTTCTGATTGGCGGTGGCCACTTTTGTTTTGGCGGCTATTTTTGTTTTAGAGGCCATTTTTGTTTTGGTGGCAATTTTTGTTTTGGTGACCCTTAATTTGAGGCCTAAGGCTCTGTACTCTGACTGGTTAGTTTTGTTTCTTTGTGGCGCCATCTAGTGGTATTTTATAGTACTAATAAATGTATTCCGTAATATAGGCTGAGTAAATGTAGGTCCCTATAATTGTTGTGGCATGAAAACTTTGAAAGAGTTCATTAGAACTCTTTCAATAATATAACATAAATAATAATAAGAGGGCCAGTAAACTATTTCATAAGACGGATGCGGGACTCCGAACTTGCTCTTGGGTGTTCGCCGTCTTGTCGGGTCTCTTTGTTTGCTATGGCGGGAATTTGAAATAATATTCTAATAAGCGGGTCCGATTCCACCTCATAAGATAAATATAGGGCTCCTAAACCTGCTCTCGGGTCATCGCTTCTTGTCGGATATTCGCCACCTTGTCAGGTCTCCTGTTTACTATAGTGGGAAAACTCGAAATTTGAAATAGTATTATAATAATAGGGCCCTTAAACTATCTTATAAGACAGCTATAGTCCTCCGGAACTTGTTCTCAGGTCTGCACCTTGATCGTTTGTGATGCCATCTATAGGTGTATTTTAAAACTAATAAATGTTTTCTGTAATAGAGGCTGATCGTGGGTCCACCTAGTAGTAGTATATTTTAAAAGTAGATTTAACTGTTATGGCGGGGATTTTGAAATAGTATGGGATTCAGTAGGACTCTTAAACTTGTCACAGTCTTAGCCCTACTGCAGTGGCCCCCTTGTTTGTTTGTTTGTGGCGGCATCTAGTTGTGTATTTTGTAAAAAGCTACATGTAGATTTATGTAATGGGGGTCTGACCGTGGTTCCATATAGTGTTGTATTTTAAAAGTAATGGAAGGCTATGGGAAAACTTAAAATTTTAAATAGCATTCCGAAACTAGGGCTTCCTGGGTAGTAGGAGTTTCCTGTAATTGATATACAGGTAATAAGAAGGTAAAAGAATTTTTAATAATTTATTATAAGTTAACCAATAGCTGTAAAACTTAATTTTATAAAAAGCATTAATTAATTAATAATAATACACAGATACGGACAGGGTGTTTAGAAATTACATAATGCTACTATTTTTAAAATCGCATAAAATCGTATCTCGTATCAGTAGCAGCATCATCACCCTTCTTATCTGGTAGATGGTAATAATAATTTACCCTTAAATCCTCAAAATCTTGAATACCTTCAGCTGTGGGTACATAATAAGGGAAATTTATTTATGTTGTTGTAGATGAAATGACAGCTTGAAAGTTACTAACGCATAAACAAAGATGTGTTTTATTTTACTTCATTTTTACCATTACACAATCATAATAATAATTACATAACGTAGATGTAAGATTTAAGGTATAGAAAGTGTGTGTCGGTCGAATGAAGGTTTACTACAGATTTAGACCAGTTGTCCGAGATGAGATGGTGCTGACGAACGTTTGATTCAATAATAAATCATTTGAACTTTCATTTCAATATACATATCAATCTGCTGAACACTGTAATTGTGCAGACAAAAACCGTGCAAAACAATGCGTTTCTAATGATACGTTAAGATTACACGGGTACCATCCGCTTGTACTACCATCCAAACGTTACCAAATTAACGTGCGTCACTATTGTTTTGCATAGAGTGATAAAATACGCTTACGGTAAAAGTTCCTATACAATAACAAAAGAGTTTTACTAGTGTGGTATCATGTATTGTACGTGCTGTGTTAAAATATATTCAAAGTTAAAATCACTGGGTTAAGATATAAATAAGGGAAAGCAACGGAAATGGATTCAAGGATGGTCACGTGGTTGCTGAACGGGATTTTTAAACAAGGTACTGGAAATTAAACCGGGTAAAAATAGACCGTGTGTGTTAAAAATAGTAAATGTGTGCGCAGGTTGTAAAGGGACGCCGTTAGACATCCCGATTTATTATTATTTTTAATTAGTTCCCAAAGTTTATTAACAAGACGCCGTCCTTTATAAAATTTTCCTATCATGATTAATTATTTGCTAAGTAAAATACCAATACCGATTCACAGAATTTAGTAAGATAACGTGACGCGCTAAATGCACAGGTGCAAGACATTATAAAGATTCGTAGAAATTCTAGTAAAATTAAACAGATTTCATAACGTTGCATATAATTGCACAATAATTAATCATGCATCCTCCTCCAGACGTAAAATCCCAAAACGTTTAAAAGTTTTGATACGTCAGAGCATCTTCCACCAATCCAGGGCTTACGGAAGCTCACCAAAAAGTTTAGTAACCACCCTTGCGAATTATATATAAAAAACGCGGCACGCGCTGCTAAAAATAAGAGTTTTTTCCTTTTTCTTTACCGTGTGCTATAAATCGCATTCGCGCCGACTACTACCTGTTGTAAACCAGCCGCCTGAAACCGTCGTCCGAGTAGAAACCGCGATTCCGCGACTTGATAGCATCACCGAAGTTAAAAGGTTAGAAGTTGCAGAAATCTAACGTTGAAAGTACGTAAGTTGAGATACCTGGTTATAGGGATATGCAGGGTTGTAAGCCCGACATACTCTTCTATTGCCAAACGTATTTCTTCTAGTATCAGACATATACACACCTACACAGTGGAGTTTGAAGGGTAGTTGCCCGACATTCCATTAGACCGAACGAAATCCTACTGTTAGTATAACGGGTGGTTTGCCCAGATTGCTACAAAGGAGATCTACATATACACACCTACACAGTGGAGTTTGAAGGGTAGTTGCCCGACATTCCATTAGACCGAACGAAATCCTACTGTTAGTATAACGGGTGGTTTGCCCAGATTGCTACAAAGGAGATCAACCTACACAAATTTACACAAACACCACCACGCAATACACCTCGACAAACGTACCATCGACCGCCAGATACCTGTAATTAAAACCTCGTTAACGCCGTAAATCCAGTAATATAGAAAGCGTAACCGTAAACACGAGACGTGTCCGTTAGTAGTTAAAACCACCACCCGTAAAGTAAACGAAACCACCACCACCGCTATCGTAAGAACGTAAGTTGCACCTTTCACAAGCATTAAGATTGTTACCGTAAACCAGAGACTACCTGATAGTTTCCTGTCGTTAAATAAACAATATCGTGATTGTTAAACGCGAAAGAAAGGATTTTATTTTAAAATAGAAAACGAAGGTTTTATATTTTAAAAACACGGCCAACATAACAAAAGCTTGTAATTTTTATTTTGTTTAAATAAAAACCGGTATAAGATAATTAATATCGTAAAAAGAAATATAAATTCCGCAGCTACCGTATAAACGCTATTCTTATAAGAAAAGCTTTCATTTATTTAAAAGGGCAAAATTGAATGTAAATGGGACTGAGTTTATTCTCATAAGAAAAGCAGGTATAAAACTTTACACTTTTAAACGACCTCTTTAAAATATCGATTATATTTTAAAGGCCGAGTATTGAACCCATCTTATCGCGCACGTGTTTATATCGCGTTATCTGACTACCTGCTTCTGTATTTTATACAGGGACGTATTTAGGTAAAATTATTTATTAATTTATTTATATTAAAATTAACCAGTATAAATTAAAACAGTTAAAGACGAAAACTAAAATCAAAACCCCAACCCTTCTATTAACGTCACGTTACAGAAACTACAGAGGACCACCTGACTGCAGATCAACCGAGGAAGTCATTACATTTGACACCCGAACGTGAGATATTATACAGCTGGCGCCTAAAGACCACCTGGAGAAGGAAGAGTTACAAATTTGCCTGTATTTATATCTTAAGTTACATAATATAGAAATATAATTAAATAGGAATAAAGTATATATATATATATATATATATATATATGAACCTGTGTAATCTATTTGTTCAACGTGTTAAGAGCCTGATTAACGAACCCCGATCCCAATTTTGCAAGTACAAAATTCCGACTGAGCTAGATAAGGAAAAGTAAGAACTATTAATTAATAATAGTAATGAGCGAGTAAGTAACTGAGCCGAACTTTATAAGGTCACGTAACCTTAAGGAAGGATGTCATAACAATCCTCCTTTCTACGAAGTTTGCTGTACCTGCTAACAATTTTACGGTCTATGTGCACCTACACAGGTTCACTGCATTTATCACTAAGGACTTTAGTGTTTCGAAATTAATTAGCTGGGAATTTTTATAATTTAGTGTGATACGCTTAGCTTTACACACTGTGATGTACTCGTTTTGAGTTGGCTGGAACACCTTGTAGGCATCATTATTAGGACCCCCACTTATCAACTCTATGACTGCAGGACTGCAGAGAGTTTTTCCAGGTAGCTCTACAGCACTAGACGAGCATTGGCGGTTGTGCAAGGGACGTTGACAGTACTGAGTGGTTCGGCCTCATTCTAGGATCTAAGTCACTTTACGACCATACATTTAAAATGAACTGGATCTCCTTTGAAGGATCGATCATAGTTTGTGTTAAATTATCCCGCTGTCCAAACTTGCCCCAAAATGAATTTAAAAATAATTTTGATATATACCTAAGACCAGGATTTGCCCAAATATTCGCGAATGTATCGATCCTTAGATTCGTCGTCGTTGCACCATGAAGGCCAGTCCGAACATATCTGTTTGATTTACCTTGAGAAAAGATCCTCACTCATACTAGCCTTATGGTATTGGCAAACTTCATACTCCCACACGTCAACGACTTCTAAAACTCGATACCCTAAATCTGTAGCTTTTCGAAGTTCCTTTGCCACGTAAGTTCCGGTAAATTTACGTTTCTCCTGTGTATGGGTGCCATTATTCTAGAACATAGTTTCAGCACAGGTTCTACACAAGACGAACATTAATTTACCGTACATTTTAAGAGGCAGGACAGGATGAAAGAAATCTGATGGCGGGAGCACGCTACATTTTACAAGGCCCTCGACAGTGTGTAAGTCGAGATTGGTACAGTCAGTGCCAATGTGGAGTGTAGGATGCCCCTCCGGATACTTGGAATATTTATTCATATAGGAGTATAGTGAACAAACATCCAAATACCTGATTCGTACATCTTGTTCTGCCTTCTGTAGCGGGGATTCAGAGGTTACTGATTTGGCACGTTGTTTGAGTTAACAAAAGCTCTTCCGATCGGATTTTGTTTTAAGAATGATCTGAATTCACATTCCCAAATTTCTATTAAATCGTAGTTAAAAGAACGTATCCTGCCAGTTGTTGCCACCGTATTCTCACGATGCAAAAACGCTGTGTCCTGCTCACGTTTACTATTCCCACTTTGTTCGGGGTAACACCTTTCACAATCGTGGAAATAACAATCGTGAAACTGATGTACAGAGTTCATGTGGTGAGAAATCCCGTCAACCAAGATACCCTCCTTTAACCGTACTTCACGAGAGTTCCCAGCGTGCTGCATATGTCTGCCTTCAGAATGCTCGGGCGAGACGAGCCATTGAATAGCAATCCTCGACTGCTTGTCACCCAATCTCTACCCACCGTTTAGGATGAGACCTATAGTGCCCTCGGGAACAAAATTTATGCGGAAAACAAGTCTACAAGCACCAGCGATAGTGCAGCATTCTCTAAAGTGATTAACAAATCTCTTCCAAAACTCAACACTGGCTTTTCTAAGGATATCCACGTCTTGCACGCAATAACGCACTATTTCGTTTTTGAAATTAAAACGAGTGCCCTTAGCAATTTAGTTATTGTACCACTTTATAAAGTCCGCTCAAGCGGTGGAAGACATTTTGTCGACATCGTAAAAGTGCATGGCTGGTAAAACGCCATAATAATTTTGGTTTTGCACTGTATTAAATTGATGAGGGAGTGACCTTCTGAGCCGGAGAAATTGAAAGTTTTAGGGAGTTTCGATAGGGCCATAGGTAGGAAGTTCAAGCTGTCTATGAATTTTAAGCTATTATTGCAGGCGAGGGACATAATTTTAGTACCGTTAGATACGATTTTGCGATTCCAAGCGGAAGGGTTCTTTAGGATTTCGTTAAGGATAAATTGCAAAGAGCGTGTGTGCGTGTGTGCCTGTGTGCGTGTGTGCGTGGGTGTAAGTGCGTGTGTGCGTGTGTACTGTGTCGTGTAGCGTGTATGCGTGTGTGCGTGTGTACTTTGTGCTGTGTGCTTGTGTGCGAAGGCGTGTGATTGTGCGCCTTGTGCGTGTGTGCGTGTGTGTGGTGTGCGTGCGTGTGTTCGTGTGTGCGTGTGTGCTGTGTGTGCGCCTGTGCGTGTGTGCGCTGTGTGCGTGTGCGTGTGTGCGTGTGGTCGTGTGCACGTGTGCGCGTGTGCGCTGTACGTGTGCGTGAGTATTGCTTGCTAATGTGCTGGTGAGTGATAACGTGAGTGCGTGACTATGAGCTGTGATGTTTGCATGTGTGCGTGGTGCGTGCGTGATGTGCATGCGTTTGACGTGTGCGCGTGTGCACGTGTGCGAGTGTCCGATTAAGCGCGTGTGCGCGTGTGCGGGTATGCGTGTGTGCCTGTGCGCGTGTGGGTGCGTGAGCGTCTGCATGTGCATGTGCGCATGTGGGCTTCCATTGCGTAAGCGTTTGTGTCTGTGTGCGTGTGTGCGTGTGTGCGTGTGCGTGTGTGTGCGTGTGTACGTGTGTGCGCGTGTGCGTGTGTGCTCGTTTGCATGTGGGGGTGTAGGCGTTTGGGCATGCGCGCGTGTGCGCGTGTGCATCTGTGCGCGTGTGATCGTTTGTGTGTAGCGTGTGCTGTTGTGTCGCTTAAAACTGACCATTGTATTACCATCTTCAGTTTTAAAATTATGTATTTTTAACATAATGGGGTCTTTTACCTATATGAGGTTGTTATTAAGATGTGAGATGTTTTGCAAGATCGTATGTAGGAAAACCAATTGCATTAACAATAAATTAGTAATTAATTATTAATTTCGGGAATTTTGAATTTTTAACGGTACTTTTTATAAATTATTAATGCTCATTTGCTTTTGATTTATTGTATATTCCCAATTTCCTATCCATATGTGTGGTTCACTCTTTGGTTTTCTTTTGATTTTGACTAGTTAACATTAAGAATTAACAATTTTCAATGCGGAGTTATGTTTATTGGCTTGTAGAAAGATACCTACTTGGCATCAGTTTTTGATGTGTACTATAGCTGGTATAGTTCTAGTCTGTTGTTTATGATGTTTATCAAATATTGAATGAATGAGATGTTTTATAGTTCATAAAATGTGATGGTTTCGCGTATCATGTAATATCCCAACTGATTTTATTTTGCTTTGTGTGAAATTATTATTTTTATTGAGAAATTGATGTTGAATGTATAACTCATTTTATTTCCAATGAAACCATTACTTTAACACATGCGGGGAGAATAAATTTGTGTATTCTATACTGTTGTCTACGCCACTGAAAGCTCTATTTACACCAAAAAAAAAAAAGTTTGTTTGGTTGTGAGACTGAATCGTTGAGTTTAATCGGAACTTGAAATAACATGGCCGCATGTTAGTTACTGATTTTTCTTTACTGTTTGCCAACGTATTTAAGAGATTTAGTAGTGGTGTTTCACAATTAATTAAAGTGTAAGACAATTTACGGTGGTTAATAAAAAATTTAAACTGGTCATAACTCACTGGCAGGTACGGTTTTATTATTACGTTTCTGCCGGTCTATGAATCCCTTTAATTAGGTACATGTGAGTTACACAAATCTTTATTTTAGGTTTAATAAGACGTGAAAAATGATGCGTCATCCAGAACATCACCATCCTCCCTCGCATATACAAAGAAACGCTAGGTGAGAATTATGAGAATCAACATTTCATAGCCCTTTGAACATTTGTGTGGGATGGTCACAGAAATGTTTATTTGCAGATTGGGACTGCAGCAAATGGGACCACCACCACCTAATTCTAGAACACAACCCATGTTGATGACCATTCAACCGACAGTACCTGTACCACACACAGGTTAGTATGATTATTTGAAATTAAGCTCTCTTACCGGTTCTATATCCATAATTTATGTTATGTTTACAGTAAATTTTGTATTCGGTATCTACCACATTTTAACATACACTTCCTCAAGCAGTAAATAACGAATACCAAACCAATGCCTAAGAACTTAAATGCATGTATCTTACTTATTTAATTATATTTAAAAGGGATTTTCTTACTAAAATAAAGAGAATTACTTTTCAGTTAATCTGGTTTATAATTAATGTTTAATTTCAGTTTAACTTGCTTATATACTTTGAAAAGTCTGCATGGTGTCAATGTTTATATGTTATATGTTTTAATTTATGTTCGTCATGAGGGTTTACTTGTTTGATCAAATTGTAATGTGTACGTCTTAAGCTAAATTAACACCCACAATGATTTTTCTTATTGTTTGTGTTTATTGTTTATGTAGAGCAGGTCAAAGTATAACCTTTTACTGGTGACATTTGCTGATGAATTTGTATGTCACTATTATCTATATAGGTAATTGTTTATTATTATGGGTAAAAATAGTTTTATATTTGACATGCATAGCTATTAAATAGTTTCTGTTGTTTGCATTAAATTAACTCCATAAAGAGGTCGAGATTAAGCAAAACAATGTGCTTGCAATTCTTTAGTGTTCTTTACCTGATGATCATATTTAAAAAGACTTGTATCTTAACATGTCGATGGACAATAATTGCTATAACAATAAATAGTAAATGATTTGTTGGGCGACTTCTGCTAAAACAGTAATCTATTTTACTCTTTAAGATACACTGCTTCTATAACAGACAGTGTTCATATAAAAATTCAGGTTTAGTTAGATTTACTGTCCTACGTGAACATCATAAAACATAGTCTGGACGTACTTCATTAGCTCAAATGTATTTTCAAAGTCACACATTCTCACAAACTGCTATTGCAGTAACGAAAGTGTTGGTTCTTATGTGGTTAGTATCATTCTATTCTCTGGGAAGACGAGTACTGTTTGATTCTGTTTTAGTTGATTTTAACACGTGTTTTTGGGATCATGAGTGTGCCCAATGTAAGTGAGAATGATTTGAAGCCTGAATCTGATTGAGGATATTGAGGAAAAGTTTGACATCCAGGACCTAACATATCACCTTAGTAATTCTGAATAGTAATTCTGAAAATAGCAGTTACGATAGCAAGAACTAAGAACACATTGATTTAGCTTGTTAATCAAATAAAGTTGAACAAAGTAAGTAATTTTTAGGTGCATATGTCAGGAATCCTATGTTCTTAATTATGACGTGGTTAGTAAGTGTATTTGTTTCAGAGTGTGATGAGACAGAATGGGTACACAATCGGAAGGACAAATACCAAATTTCAGGTTTAATGATCAAACGGCTGCTGTAAAACTAGACGTGATGCAGGTTAGCACTGTTTTGAATGTATTTGAAAGTATGAGAGCAGATAAAATCAAAGAACAAAAACAACAATTTAAAATCCACCACTTTTATTCCTCTATCATCAAAAAAGATTTTATTTGCTGACCTTATGTCAAGAAGGTGTTATGATCAGATTTTAAGAAGAACTTTATAAAGTATATTAACACCTTAACATGCAAGCCCGAGTGTTACTTTAGTAAGTGTTACTGGCTAATTTGTGCAGACCCGAGATGGACTTGGGCATGCCCAATATTTTTTCACTGGTGCACCATTAAAAGTAGCTCGGGCAATGCTAGAAATTTATGGGAAGGGATTTGAGATGTTAGAAAATCATTTGACCATAAGTAACCGGTTATTGCCTAAATAGTTTATAAATTATTAGCACTGCAGTTTTCAAGATGGGATGTAGTCGAATCCAGGATATTGATGTGGATCTATGCCATCTATAGGAAATTTCACGTAAATTCTGTTGCACGTCGTACGTTATAGATTCTAGATTGTTTCTACCTCCTTTTAAGTCATGGGGACACATGAAATAGCAGCATGAATAAATTTATGATGTGCATCTATTCTTTCGTGAAATTGCCTTTATGTGTCTTTTCTCAAGATTTCTGTAAGATTGGTTTGAACTCTGTTTTGTATACGATAATTACCTTTCATATATAATGAATGGTTTTGAATAAAAAATAACCGAATATTGGTTTTGACTATATTTTGGAACATATTCACTATCAAAAAATATGCTTTGATAGTTACATATATTTATTTATAAATTAATTATCAGGAATAAAAATAATTTTTTGAGCAGCTAAAAAAATGTGCACTATGGGGTTAAACAAAAAGATGGAGTACGTACATTCCTACTGGGTTAGAGTGGTCATAGATGACTGACAAACAAATTTAGCTTCTCAGGTCGTCTGACCGATATTTAATGTGTTGAATAATGTGCATATGACCGACTTGGCGGTCGTACAGATCACAATAGTGCCAGTATGTAAAAATTTGTATTAATTATTTCTATGAAAATGTAAACTTTCACCATTATTACACATATTAAAATACTTATTTTCTTTTTTTTATGGTGTATTTGTATATTAATATGAGTGATATAATCTAGACGGTTCGATAACACTTACAGTTATCTTCGTCGGTAGTAAAATTATCTATTAAAATTATTAAAGATATTATTGTAACAATTTTGTGAAATTTGAAAAATTAAAACAGAAACATAAGCGTGCTATTAATGTAACAGTTTGATAAACGTATAAAGCCAACTATGGAATATAATTTTAGTAAAAAATAACTAAATCATTAAAAAATTAAATATTGTTAAATTGTGTTGAAGATGACAAATCAGAACACCCTCTAACAGTCGAAGGCTAACGATGAAAAATGTCAACCAAAAAACAAATTTAATCAAGTGTAACTGTGAAAAACTTCAATTTGAAATTGATAGAAGCATTCACATATATAAATTTGATATCAATTAAAATAATCCAGTTAAATCTAACAAAGAAATGGCTTTGTCAATACGTGCAAGTGTTATTTAACAATGAAAAGCATAATACAGAACGTTTTATGTAATTTTAATTTTAATTTCAACTACTTATGTTAAATTATAGCGCTGTGGTAATTTATATAAATATAAAACTAAGCCGCAAAATCGTATTTATTAGTTACACCACTAACTCAAGTACGGTTGGACAATTTTTCATGATTTTTGATTTGTTGGATTTGTCTCCTGGAATAGCAGAATAATATGGGAGGGAAATGTAGAGAGAGGATGTGTTTTATATTTCAGCGCAGCAAAGCACGCCGTACTGCTAAATTAACATATAACTGGTACACCATTTACTTCAAGGTTCTCTGTCGCACTATATATGTATATATACACACAATATATATATATATATATATATATATATATATATATATATATGTATATATATATATATATATATATATATATATATATATATATATATATATATAGACACACACACACAGGGTGTCCCAAAACACAGAGCACCAGTAGATTCCCTACAAGAAAATAAGTAAATTGAACCCAACATGCTTTAGTCCAAAAGTTGATATTTACTGAGATACGCGGTGTTTGTTAGTTGTAATGAAAAACAACGTAAAAATTAATGGTACACAGAGCATCAGTAGATTCCTTACAAGAGAATAAGTCAATTGAACGCAACATGCTTTAGCCCAAAAGTTGATATTTACTGAGATACGCGGTGTTTTGGAGTTATTTCAGGTAGCAAGTAATGCTGACCAAATTAATAAATTATTTTAAAATGAAAGAATTAATAATCTTCATGCGCGAGAACGAACTACCTCAGGGAATAATGATTGTCTTACGGCACCGCTTCACTAAATTCAAAAATGTTTTGGAATCCGGAACACTTCTTGGAAATTTTTCCGCATATCTTCTTTTCGCTGCTTTCGCATTTCCATCACATTCCCCTAATGTTAACAACCTATCGGTATAGTCATATTAATGTACATATTCATTTTCAAATTTTTTAAAAGCGTTATTACTTGTTAAACAAACCAAAACTATCAACAATAATGTGTCAAACGAATCTGTCAAACAAAAAAAAAATCGCGAGTCTGCAGTCTAAGCCTATTCAAGTAAATCAAATTAACTCAATATTTCTCTTATTTTCTTATTTTAGGTAAAACATGTTAAAACCTCAAATAACTCCAAAACCTGTAAGTTTTTTGACTTTCAACAAGAGTAACCCCCCTCTAGCGACGCTCCTGTACAGAATATTAAAAATGTGTCAACACTATCTTTTGTGACCTAATCAAACATATTTGTGATCTAAATTTCATTTAGGTATCTTAAATCGTTTCAGAAATAATAAAAAGTTTTTTGGGGCCACTTTTAGAAGGTTGTATCTTCTTAAGGGGGCATTTTCGGACACATGTTTATTAACCAAATTAACGTTATTTTTTAATACTCTACCCTAGAAATTAGCGGAACGTTTTTTGAAACACCCAGTATATTCCATAATTGGCTTTATACGTTTATCAAATTTTTATATTAATAGCAGGCTTAGGTTGATGTTTTAATTTTTCAAATTTCACAAAATTGTTTCAACATCTTTAACAATTTTAATAGATAATAATTACTACTGACTAAGTTAACACTAAGTGTTATCGAAACGTTTAGATTGTATCACATTAATATACAAATACAACATTTAAAAAAAGAAACCCAAAAAGGATAATTCATTATTTTTATGAATTTATACAGGGTGTCCAACGATTTGGGGGTGGAATATTATGCCTATACCGTTGATTTAAAAAAAATCTTATAACAGATTATTGTAGTCAACAACGAGGAGCATCTTGAAAAAATATTTTTTTATATACAGGGTGGCCCATTTTCGTGCGCTACACTAAACTTGTTTTTTTTTTAATGGAACACCCTTTATGTTTTTATGTATTTGCCTTCTCTGTTAAATGCTGAGCAATATGATATAAGGTACTATGCATCCACGACTAACGGTTCCTAAGTTATTGACATTTTTATGTAAAAAAATTAGTCAATTAAGTCTGCTCTTGTTCCGCTATCTTGAAAGATATCGGGGTGAAATGTTGGGATTTGTTTTCCAATATGTCTAGTTTTAAGTTCTACATTCAGATTGCAGACTCTTTCCTCTTTCATATACAGGGTGGTCCATTTTGATCAATGTTATTTTTCCCATTTTTTTTAAATGGAACTCTATATTTTATTTTAATAGCATTTTGTATGAGAGTTCAATAGATACTCACTTTGTACTACCTATTCCTAAGTGTTTAAAATTTTGACCTCTGGATGAGAAAGGTAATTTTGACGTGTATTCTTTATATATTTTACGCTTAATTGAGAAAGAAACATAAAAAAACACATTTTAGGTACATATTTATTTTAATTAAATAAAAATCAAATTGATTCTAATAGATTTAGAATTCGGTACAGTTTTACATGCTGTATTACACTCTTCAGTTCAAACAAATAACGATCTTTGTTACACTTCTACATTTTCCACAAACATATTTGTTACACATTGAACAAACGTCAGCAGTTTTATTTTTGTCACATTTTTTTTAATTTGGCACTGATTACGTTTTTTAGGTTTCGTTGTATCAGATGTGCTGCTGGTACTTGCACCAGATTCTTGTTTCGAATCGAAATACTCTTTTTTTAGTTCCTCAGCTAGAGTGAAAATAAAGTCTCTTCTTTTTATTTTACTGCCTACGACTTCCTTATAAACTATCCAGGCGTTAATTGTGGCAAGATCTACAACATTGTAAAACACATGAAGTGGCCATCTACATGAACCAGATTTCTTAAAATATTTTCTAGCCATTTGGTCCAACACATCTACCCCAAACTTTGTTTCATTGTAATACAACACTGTCTCAGGTTTCTTCTTTTTGCCATCATCTATAGCCACAGTTGGATGTAGCGTACTTAGCAATATGACATTTTTATTAACTTTACCCTGATAAATTGACAAGGTGCTTTTATCATTTTTCTTTACTATGGTAGAATATAAATCTGCCCTTTTATTCTTGATACAAATTGGTAATTCCCTTCTTGCTCGTTCATTGTTCCTACTATTGTTGTGTACTTTTTTGCCAGCATTGTTGCTAACTTTTGGCTGGTAAAAAAGTTGTCGATAGTAACATTTCTACCCATATTTAGGAAAGGTTCCATTCATTTTAAAACAACATATTCTGGAAGGGGTTGGTTGTTAGGACACATTCCTGAGTAAGGAAAACCATTCAGGAGATATTTAGAATTCGTTTCAACAGCTAGCCAAAATTTTACACCAAATTTATCAGGTTTATTCGCCATATGTTGTGTAAATCTGCATCTAGCTTTAGTAGGAAACAGTTGTTTGTCTACTGTAATGTTTGCTCCTGGAACATAGCAAGCTTTACAGTTACTAATAGATTTATCCCATATTTCGGACGCCAAAGCAAACTTATCACTAACTAGACGTTCTTTTCGTGTTGATCGAATATCAAATCTTAAAAATCTCATGATTTCACGAAATCGATTGCGTGACATGGTCTCACGAAAAAATTGCGGTCTCCAAGTAACAGACCATAAACTGTCAAGCTGTAATGTTCTTGCGCCGTAAGCACCATGAGCTAACAATATTGCAAGAACAGCGTCAAGTTCTTGAAGATACAATGACCAGTTTGTATCATCTCCTTGTTGTCGTTTAGCTTCAATTTCAGTACATTTCTGAATGTGTTTTATCGTTATGTTATCTATAAACAGTCGAAATGCACTTTGCACAGAGTTAGCAAACACTTTTATTTTTGCATAAGGAGTTGGTCCAGGAGTATTTCACATAACATTTCTTTGAACTATACGGCCAACATAAGGTCCACTTGATTCCACAACTTCCCATATATCATTAGATTTAGATGATTGTTTACTTCCCACAGGTAAATGCATGTAATTTTTTCGTTTTGGATGGTGTTCAATGTCATTACTAATTTAATTAGATGTACAAGAATCCGAAGTGACACTATTTACGCTGACATCAGATTCTTCACTTTGTTCACTACTTTTGTCATCAACAGGAACACCTTCATCACCATCTTCGGAGTGGTTATTTGCTTTTTCGGATTCACATTCAGATAAGTTTTCCAACTCCGCAAGATAATCTAAAGCCTGTTGTAGTGTAAAACCGCGAGACGACCACATTTTTTTTTTATTATGAAATTAACCCCGTAATAAGTACAGAAGTAGCTTACAAGAACGTTCACTTGCAACTAATTTGAAATCTTAAAAGTACTTGAATATATAGATCTCTATAGAAACAAGTTATAACTTGCATTTTTCATATCTCGGGCGCGTAGGTAAAAATAGCGAAGTTTATTCATAATTTCGGACACGACTAAAAAAGTTCTGACTTGCAGTAAACTCCTAAAAATGACCACAATAATAGTAAAGTACGTTGATTTATCTCTGCGTTGTAGTTATTTTTGTTATACAACCTCGAAACTGATTATGGATATATGAAAGGTCAAATGACGGTTCCGGCAGTTATACAAATACTATAAAAAACTCTAAAACGGCTTAATTTTCATAATATATTTTTTTACATTCTAAAAGTACATAATGTAGAAAAAGTCATAGTACCTCAACACCGTAACTCTAAGCACAACGGAGAAATAACATTTTAAAGAAGGCACGCGGTCAAATTGACCGCCGCGGCAGTTCTAGTGCTAATCGGTGTATTTTCCGAACTGTAGAGTGTCCTGCTCGGAAACCAAATTGATGAGGAGGAAGCCAGGTATCTGGTGAAATATCGTCATTTAGTCTCTGTAGTAATAAGCGTTCTAATACCTTGGAGATTGTAGGGAGCAAAGTAATTGGACGGTAGGAGGTTACGTCATTTGGGTTCTTCTCTGGCTTATTTATTAGGCTACAGTCTTAAAATGTCATTAAAAATGTAGGCGATAGTGTCCCTTTTTTCGGCAATTCCCTAAGCATTTTTGGCGTCACACCGTCTGTACCTGCTGCTTTGTGGATGTTAAGATGGTTAAGTTCGTTCTGCACTTCGTGTGGAGTGAATGGTTTAATTCGAGATGGGGTTTGTGGAATGTTGCATAAACTTAATTCGATATCATTATTTAAATCTTGAGCGTTGGGCTTCAATACTGATGCGAGATGATCTGTAAAAAGATCAGCTTTTTCTTGGTCGCTTCTCGCCCATTTAGCATTGCGATCAGCAAAATTTTTATTGGAGCATTGTGTTCTTTTGGTTTTTTCTTGGATTTAATTGGTCGCCCGATATAGTTGTCAAATCTGTTTAATGTAGTAATGTGAAGGATTGTTCACAGAGTTCTCTGAGTTGTGTCTTTAATTGGGTGCCAATGCGATTGAATATATTTTTAACCACGGGTGCCTAGGTTTGCTGCTACCTGGACTGTGCTTTAGGTTTTTTAGCAATTAAGTGTTTTATTTCAAGTGGTATCGATTCTGTGGTATTTGCTATTGGCAAAGGTGGAATACTTTCTATAACTGAATGTTTAAGGGTACCTACTTGTGAGGTATCAAGAGCGTCTTAGACTTCGTTATGGGTTTTGAGGCTTGTTTTGGGTTAATTCGCTGTTACACTTCATTTTTGTATTTATCCCGGTTGGTTTGATTGTTATGAAGTTTTGGTGTAAAATTCTTAATGATTACGAAAGTACTAACTATTGAATTATCGGGGAATGGTCCAATGACTAATCGTAACTAGGAGATATTTCCATGTATGGTGAATAGATTCCTTTGGTAATGAAGTAGTGCAACAGATCAGGAGTTTTATGTGGATCAGTGTACCAGTATGTTGGTTTACCGGTGGATAGAAATAAGTAGTTTTTTTCCTGGAAATCCCCTCCAGAAATACATTTGGAGCCTAGTGTGTTGAAGAAGTCCCTAAGTGGTCGAGTGCTTAGGAGGGTAGTATACTGCAGAAACTGTTATCTCGCAGGAAGACGTTTTGACTTTGAGTGAAGTGGCTTGCAAATAATTTGTATCGTACTTCGGCAATACGTAGTGACTTATAGTATTTTTTATTAAAATTGCTGTACCACCTGCGTGTGCAGTGTTGTCAGGGTGGTTTGTGTTGTAGGTTAAATAGGATGGTATAAGAAAGAAGGTTCTGTCGGTAAAGTACATTTCGCTAAGTAGTATGTCAATTGAATTGTGATGTAGGTAAGTCTCTACTTTGTTTTTTTGTGTTGAAAGATGCCGTTGGCATTTCATTGGGCAATTCGTACGAATTTAGTAGTAGACTCATGTTAGCATATTCAGAAGAAAAAATTGAGGGATGGTTGAATTTTTCAGATCAATACTAATGTGGTATACAATAAAAAACTGCAGAGTCCCCTCTCCTCCACCGCTTGCCTCGTCGGCCATCTTGATTTATAGATGGCGGACTCCAAAAACTTTAAGCTTAAATATCGTGTGAGCGGTTAGTTGGATTTGAATGATTTTTTTTTAATGTAAGAGAATGAATAGCTGCAGCTTCTTTAGTCGGAGGAAGATAAGACAAATCAAAATTAGAGCTTAATCGCTGTTTCGATATGATTCCTTTATAACAATTGTATCTTTCTTTGTTGTCTGCAACTGAGTTAGAACAGAAATGAAGAAAAATCCTCTCTCCAACGTTGCATAAATCAGTTTGTAATAGCCTTTTAAATTCAGTATAGAAATTCTTAAGGTTCTATAAGTACCCCTACACCCATGGCTACAAATTTTACCTACTTAACAGTTTGGGTATTAAATAGAAGATTTGGTGCCTTTTGCTCAGTCGTGGATTAAAGTGGGCCGGGTTCTTAAAATTATCGATTTGCCTTATTAATCAAACACTATATCTAAATATGTTCGCTTTAAAATCGAGGTTGTTTCTTCCTGAAAATAATTATTAAATACTCGGACGCCAACTTGTTTTTAAATATGGAATAAACAAGTAAATTAATTATAAACAGAAATACTTAAAGCTAATGTTAGTAACATTAAAAACTATGAATAATCATTAATGTTGTGAGTAATTAATGGAAACAGAATACCATTTTCTTGGACTTACTGTAGATGACGAAATGGATGCATGCTGTGTCAGCGATTTTGGAAAATTGATGCGTAATATTACATCAGGTTGATTTAAATCTGGATTTGTATGCTTTGTAATTCCCAAATGAAAAAATTTGCAAGATTAAGGGGTTTTAGAATACCACTTCCCATTAACGTAGGTGATTACCTCACTCTTGATTAATCGTACAAATACGGTAACTTGGATTAACAGTAAAATAATTAAGTGCGTAGATGTATACGAGGGGTCGTTTTTATATTCCCGGACTAGGCAATTTACAATGTTAATGTAATTTTTCATTTTATTGATTTTAAATCACATATGCCATGGTAACGTGTTTGACAAATTACAAAACAATTGCAGCATTATTAGTTCCAATATCTGTCAGTTTGTGTTGTAACGTCTCAAAATGGACAAACTTGAATATCGAGCTGTTATAAAGTTTCTTACAAAACAAGGAAAAACTCCAAAAGTTATTTGTGAAGAAATGTTGATTGTCGACTATTTGTGAATGGTCAAAATTGTTTAAACATGGCCGAGAATCACTAGATGATGATCCCCGTCCAGGTCGGCCTGTTGACATGATCACTTCTGTTATTGAAAAAACCAAGTGTTTGGTATTGGTAAATGCAAGATTAAAGAAGCGACAATTATCGTCTTTATTAGGAGTTTCATGGCATGACAAAGGTCAGTGTGACATGGGTTTCACGAATGCTTACGCCTTTTCAAATGCTTACTCGAATGGAGAAGTGTGAAGAATTTTTGGCGCTTTGTGGGACGAACCAGATTTAATTATCAATCGACTTATCACCGGAGATGAAACTTGGGTCCATCATTTTGATCCTGAGTCGAAACAAGAGTCGATGCAGTGGCATATTAGGGGTTGAAGTCCTCCAAAAAAGTTTAGTCACCCCTTCTGCAGGAAAAATAATGGCAACCGGTTTTTGGTATTGTCAAGGAATTTTAATGGTTGATTATCTGAAGAAGGATGGTACAATCACAGGAGTATTATGCAAGCTTATTGCATCGCCTCAGAGATGTTATTAAAGTGAAAAAACGCGGAAAACTTACGCGAAGTGTCCTGCTGCTTCGTGATAATGCACCAGCCCATAAGTCAAGACTTTCAAAAGCTGCCGTTGCTAAATGTGGCTTTGTAGAAATTGATCATCCACCTTATAGGCTAGATTTAGCCCCGAGTGACTATTTTTTGTTTCCAGATCTCAAAAGAACACTAAGGGGAAGAAAATTTAGGGACGATGATGAACTTATAGCGGCTGTTGAAAGCCATTTTGCGAGCAAACCAAAAGAATATTTTTATAATGGGGTAAAGGTATGTTGAAACGATGTAATACTTGTATTCAAAAGCAAGGGGCCTATATTGAAAAATAAATTTATGTTGTTGTTCTAATCTACTCTTATCATGCCTAGTCTGAGAATATAAAAACAACCCCTCGTATAACGTGTGAAAAGTGCCTGAAAAAAACAAACGTCTCAAACATTGTACAATAATCTTTAAATAACTCACCATAAAATTTATAGCACTTTTAATAAAAAAATATTTAACAGCAAAAATGGATGCTTCCATCTACCTTCTTAACTCATCAACAAGCATTGCTACGGTAGTCTTTGCGCATGAACATCTCTAAAACTCGAATGAGCGGACACCATGCGTACGAGTTCTAATTAAAATAATTGAATGCATGTTTTTATGCAACTAGATATGCAACACACGCTGCATGAAATGCATGTTAAGTTGCCTAAATAAACGTAAATTTTATTACAAACTTAAAAAGTTTTTGA
The DNA here is from genome assembly GCA_036346205.1 of Vesta saturnalis. Taxonomy (NCBI): domain Eukaryota; kingdom Metazoa; phylum Arthropoda; class Insecta; order Coleoptera; family Lampyridae; genus Vesta; species Vesta saturnalis. Next base: position 994,595 of record JARFJB010001506.1, read on the forward strand.
AGTATTACTACAGCTAAATATTAAGATATCTTCTGATAACTGAAAATTGGTTTCTGATATATTAAATATTCGTTTCTTTCCCATTTTATATGGATATGAAGTTGTCTCGCAACCATTAAATGCAAGTATAAACAGCAAGTTATTTAATACAAAATCTGGCAAAGAATTTGCAATTTTTAAAATCTCTAGATATTTATCGGGATACTGCTGAATCAGAGTGTAGCATATAGAGCTTGGAGTCATATTTTTTTTTTGGGGGGCAAGGATAGTAGGAATATAAAAATATCTGTGTCGTCTGCTATTGTAATAACATTTTTGCCAGAGTTTAAAGTATTAATGGCCATACTGGCAACTAAAGTATCACAATCATTCTCTGCTTGCAAAACAGAAATATTATTTTGAGTAAAGTAATTAAGCAAGCGTGCGATGAACTTGGTTTTATTGTTCTTATTAAAAAAAATGCAATTGTGTGGTAGTCACTGGTGTAGCGTCTGTAAAATCTATATTTGAAGTAAACTTTGTTTGACGACGACGATGCTCTTCTCTTTTGTTGAGGGTTTATAGTACCCATCGAAAACGACTGCAACATTGCCTTTATAATTATTACAAACATAATTATAGTAATGTCTAAACAGTTGTCCAAGAGTAAACAGTTTTGACCATACAAGTTTGTACAAAAGTTTACCACCATCTATGGCTAAAGGTATTAAGGGCACTAAGAAGGAATTATGATGATGTTAATTATTATATTGCTAGTAAAAAGTTTTTATTTACGCTGATGTCAAAGTTCACAGTCGGTGATTACAATGCGGAGTATTGAAATTAAAAACCTTCAAATGATTACTAGAACAAAATTTTTAGTAGGCAGGCCAACAAAACAAAAATTGTGAATAACCTTATTGATTGGCGTTTTATTTAGAAAATTAATAAAAGTTTGTCTATAAAATTTACAAGTATCGAATATGTAATGTCCTCTAATTAGTCCGCCTATTATTCTCCGCGTTTCTTTAGAATCTTTTTACTGTCATTTTAAAGGTAACCATCAAGTAATACATCAAATTGTTCAGCTTAAAATTTTCTACAATTCTTTATAACTCATTTTTTAAATATATCGCACTTATATCTGTGTATGGCAACGAGAAAAATAGTCAATTACCGATAAACTTCAAAAAGTGCGCATATTTTTAACAATACAATGTTTAGGAGTTGAAAATATAACTTTTTATAAAGACCAAGAAAAAACACGAATATATAAAAAAAAGATCGTTGAAATCGGACTACACGTTCCAAAAATATTACATTTAAATTTTTAACCAAATTAAATTGAATAAATAAATGCATTATGACAATATAAACAATTAAGTTCCTAAAAGTACCTCAACAGTTAAAAAACAATGTCTGATGAGCCCGAATACCTACATAAAATATTAATATACAGTTTATATAAAATCATTTTACTATCTAATTGCTTACTGTTTATTCCTTAATTCGGAACCTTCAACAAGCCGCTTAAATTTTAAATTATGATACTTTTTACAAATTGACAATTATTATTTTCAGTTATTTTTGTAACTTTTAACTATAATTGTACAAACAAAAAAAAAAAGAATTCCAGTTAAGAAAATTGAAATTCGAAGGTTTACTAACTTGTGAATTTATATCGTCGTAATGAAAGTATTTATACATATTTTAAAATTCAATTTCAGTTTTTGAATTTTGTGAAGTAAAGTTTGCCTTTTTTGTGTAAAATTTAAGTTTAAAACGCTTTTCAAAACCAAAAAATCTTGGAATTTCAATTTTCTTAACTGGAATTCTTTTTTTTTTTGTGTATACAATTATAGTTAAAAATTAGAAAAATAATTGAAAATAATTGTCAATTGGGAAAAAAATTAATTCAAAATTTAAGCGGCTTGTTGAAAGTTCCGAATTAAGGAATAAGCCGTATACAATTAGATAGTAAAATGATCTTATAGAAATTGTTTAGGTACTTTTAGGAACTTAATTGTTTATATCATCATAATGAATTTATTTTCTAAATAAATGAGAATTATTCAATTTAATTTAGTTAAATTTATAACATTTTAAAAAGGAGAAAGGAGGAAAAAGGAGAAAGTACCGGTGTGTAAATGATTTTAAGTCGACATTTGTCATTTATGTAAAGACATGCCGATGCACATCTATATCAGTAAATACGTTTGTTTCTCAACATAAATTAAAAATGTGTGCCAATGGTGTCGAAAATGCATCTGCGGCAGCTCTAACTGTTTTAAAGTTAATAGAATGATGACATGGTGAGTTATCGGCACTGATGGACCTAATAAGATTTTTAATTTCATTGTCTATAATAGGATAAAGGAAAATTAAATTCTGACTCTAACGTTATTATGTCTTTCATTTATTGGGAGAAATGACGAAGCTAGCTGTATGGGGCCTTAATAAAGTAATTATTAAAAACGTCTGCAACCAGGCTATTATCAGTAATTGATCCTCCACATGTTAATTTCATCTTTCTAAATGATCCTTTAGAATTTTAAAGTTTCTAAATGAATTTGTATAGCTTTTTAATCCGCTTATTGATTTTATTCTTAAATTTAATGTTCCGTTGTTTCAGTTTCATATCTTAATACACGTTAGAATATTACTTTTTATTATAAGAATGCTAGATCACGCGTAGCGCTGAATTCTCAGGGTTTATTATAAGTTTTCTGTTATGAACGAATAAGTTCAAAAGTTGTAATTAAAATATTATTAATTTTATTAAATACATAAATAAAAGTTTTCGTAGATTTGAACCTGACCTTTACTTTGCAGAGTACTCTAGCGAAGCACAGGTCGTAGGTTCAAATCTAGTAAACTTTTATTTATGTATTTAATAAAATTAATAATAATTTTTAATTATATCAGGGTTTGTTGATTTAAACTTTAGTTCTCTAAATGTGTTGTACAATGCTATTAAATAGATATATTGTTTTTTGGTGTACACTAATATTAATATTAGTTTTCTGTACACATATTATTTACTTTGTTTCATAATTTTGCTCTATAATTGGTATTAACTATTGGGTAATAAATATTATTATTATTATTATTATTTATCTGTATTTGTATGGCAACGTCTAATGATTCTGCGATCCACGGTTTTAATCGTTTAATTTGTGGCTGATCACAAACGCAATGCCTTAGTTGGACGCATACTTTAATGGAATCATTGAACAAATTTTAAAATGTTTCCATAGATTGATTCACATCGGAAGTAGAGTATACCGATACTCGAAGTTTTTTTATTTAACGTTTCTTTTAGTGAAGTTAATTATTTCCGTAACATTATTATCAACATGTTTGGTTTTTTCACAGGGAAAGAAAAATATATTGAATTCTCTGTGGTCAGTGATGCAGTTATCAACTAATACTCATTTAATATTATACTGGTGCAACTGACTATCTCTATGTAATAAATACATGGTCGATGCAGGTAGATGAGTAGCTAGTTACCCTTGTATCTAAATGTACTAAACATATAGTTCCTCACCGATGTTGAGTTAGCAGCCATCTTTATTCTAGCAGTTGACACACCGGTGGCGTCGGTAAATAAAAAAAAAATGCGCCAACTTTCAATTTATAAAATAGATTATAGACCATATAACAATCGCCCTGAATGTATCGAATTAATTTGCAAAGGAGATAAAAAGTAAATTCACCCTCATATATAAAAAGAATTCGATTTTGAACTTATAAAACATATTACAAACCATGCATTCTGAAATTATCCCATTGATTTGCGATTATGATTTTCCTTGTAAACTGCTTTTTAACAGCTGACCATTACTTTTTAGCTATTTTGCTTTGCCCGGGCTAGCTAAGTCAGAGATGGGGGTGAATTGTGGCATAATTTATGACAATTACCTGAACTTAACAAACACACTATTTATTTCTTATTTCTGCAATTCTAAATAATATGCTTAAACTACTTTATAAAAACAAATTATACAAAAAAATAAAAACAAGGGCGAGTGCTCCAGGTATCTACTACCGGAGTCGGTTCAGGTGGGTTGGACGGCTTCCGTGGTTAGCGCTGGTTCCTACGGACTTGGTTTTACTCTCTGTGAATTGAATGATTAGTGGTAAATCGGGATGAGAAAATACTCTTAATTTTATTTTGTCATTCAAAATATGTAATCTGAGGTTTAATAATTGTGTAACAAACTCTTTAGGTTTGTTAATAAAATTTACGTTTATTTAGGCAACTTAACATGCATTGCGTGCAGCGTGTATTGCATATCATAGTTGCATAAAAAACATACATTTAATTATTTTAATTAGAACTCGTACGCATTTTGTTTGCACATTCGGTGTAGACCTGTTCTTGCGCAATAGACCACCTTAGCGTCGTTTTTTGGTAGAGTTAAGAAGGTGGATGTAGCATCCATTGTGGCTTTGTTAAATTTTTTAAAAAGTGCTATATAATTTGTATGGTTATATGGTATATAAAAGTTTGAGACGTTTACTTTTTCAGGCACCTTTTTTTTATTTACTTCTACTTTACATTTTACCTTATTTTATTAATCCGCATAATTAACTCAACCAATTGCATTTTACCGTTAGTACTTTACGGAGTAATTGCGTTCAACCAATAATGACGCAATCACCTTTGTTACTATGAAGTGGAATTTTAATGTCCATTAAACCAGCAAAATTTATACATTTGGGAATTTTAATGCATCCGAATCCAGTTTTATTTCAAGTTCTATATAAGATTTATGCAGCGGAATTGTCCAAGCGCTGATTTAGCAAGCCTCCATTTCGGAGCCTACAGAAGTACTGTATAATCAAAATAAGGTATTTTATTTCTATTAATAATTACATAAATTAGTTTTACTTAAATTAAACAATCGTTACTAACACTAGCTTTAAGATGTTCTCATTTATAATCAAAATTTAGGTAGTAAAATCGTTACTAACATTAGCTCTATGATATTCTCATTTATAATCAAAATTAAGGCAGTAAATAAAGCTTGTTACTGTCATTTTTTTAACTTTGTTATATTTACGGTTTACTTGTTTTTCGATAAAACGAGTTGGCGCCCTTTTATTTAATAATTTAGTTTCAGGTTGAAGCAACATCAATGTGTACATATCTATATGTATATTTTTTTAAAGCAACATCTGATAATATTTATGAACCCCGACTATCTTAATCTCCGACTGAGCAAAAGGCACAAAACCTACTGGGTTATAACCGAACCTTTATCAGCTAAAATTGTAGCTTGAGGAGGTTGGTCGCAATTTTCACGTAATTCTCTTTGTATATTTGGATAATTAAAGTATTACGCAAATCTGGTATTAATTGAAATTGAAATGAAATCAATATTTTCTTTTATAATTTTTCAGAATTTGTGATAAGCGACTAAAGTAGTTGACCTCTGGATATACGAAGCAGATTTTATATCTATGTATTCTGAGAAGGATACAATTGAACTGATAACGAAGGCAATGACTTTTATTTTCTATGGAACGAATGTAGTTTACTAGGTCAACCGGTGCTTATCGATTTTCGTTTAAAATAAATTGAAGTATTGCATTTATTTACGTAGCTTTAATTTAACTTCTGGTCTTTGCTATAATTATTTTAATTATGTAAGAAAATGGGACATGAAATAACGGGGTCGTAGACTATGTGAACAAAATAAGAAACAGTTGGTTTTTCCTCCACTTTTTACGAGAAGTGATAATTTCGTATCTCTTTTAAAACTTATAATAAAGGTTTTTTATTTTATTTTCAATTTGCAATTATTCTTATCGCTTCAAGGAAAATAGACAGGAACGGAGGTACTTTTGAGACTTAAATCGGAATTTATACTTTATAGAAATTTATTTAAATTAAGGGAATTTATGTATCCTTTCAGAAAGCGGGTTATAATACTTTATTAGGTATTCTGGATACAAACACAGGGTGTTTCGAATTTAATGACTGGAATACAGGATTGATTTACGGTCACAGGTATAACGGTTTTAACACGATCACCTGACATAAAATGGGCTTTCTGGAGATCATTATGCGATTATCTGTCTGCAGGTTTTACGGTCGTGTGTACGTTAGTTGCGTGGGGGTAGGATAGGATTAATCAAACGGGTGCACGCCCTTTGGTTAATTATAAGAACGCTAGACTGAACAGGTGTACACCTTTCAGACGAGCAAAGGTAGGAAAATCCAGACATAGGCGTATACCTTGCAGGAATTTGCAGTACTTTTCAGGCGACAACCTAAAAGCAAAAAGTAGGTTTTTGTGTATTAGAATATGTTTGTTTACTCTGGACATACACCCGAGAAAGTTTTGTAAGTGTACAGGTATGGTGGTGTTTTGCAGATGGAATCGATCAATAATCTGCCAAGGCAGAAATGAAATATTGTAACGAAAAACTGGTATGGTAAATATGTAGGTCGGAATAGACGGCAGGATCCAAATGATCGGACATACTAAGATCGAGGACTTCAGGGAAAAAGTCAATAAGATAATAAGTCCGTAAGGACTTCAGGAAAGTAGTAAGCCCGCGAGGACTTCGGTAATGAAGTAATTAATATCGAAGGAAAGGTAAAGACCACATATTTTATTACTTCCCCAAGGGAGGCGGCGAGCTGCTTGAGCTTTCCGAGCTCCTTCAGCCACAATCATGGATTACCAGCATACATACGTACATTACGTATATATGCATTGTGAGATTAACGATGGGTGCGGTCAGGATACTATCGGAAAGAACAGAGTTAGGGTTCTGAATACTACCCCAGCATTCCCCTATATAGCCGCACATGGTGTGCGTATACGCAATGACCATGCCGCTACATGTGTATGAGGAAAACTCCCTGAAAAAACTTCATACAGGGTAAACGGTAACGGGAACCAAACCCATTATCTCCGGAATGCTAAGCAGGTCGTGCTACCACAACTCGGCTAGCTCGGTAATTAATATCGCGTCGCGCCGCCTATATAGTCAGAGATCTAACGTGATTGGGTGAGATAATGGAGGTGGCACTTTGGTGGGGTCTTGCGTCGAAATCTATAACGATTTCTTAAGTACGGAAGAGGGGGAAATAATTAATTAATATAATTTACGGATTTTTGTAAGGATTTTGGGATCTTTGCACCCTACTATACAAGATGGGCAATTCTCTCACTCCTTTGAAATAATAAATAGAAGTAAATTAGAAAACAATGAATTACGCATAAATATAACCTACTTAAGTTGCCATCGTAAATTTCATTGATTTAAAATTTGATTATTTTGTACTGCACAAAAAAAGGTAAACTAGATCTACTGTCAATTCATGTAACCAAATGATTTTCTGAGTAAATTTTTCATACTTCAGCATTTTTATCAATATTGCAAACATTTGGCAGACAATAAAATAACAGTGTCGGTATCCATAACATAACAGCGTCCAAAGGTAACTTTGTTGTATATATACATTTCACCTAAGGCGTAATTAAATTTTATGGGTCAAAATGTGATAAACTCGAGTTTTGTTGAATATCTGGAATACCAATAGTGTCACACATATGGTACATATAGCTTTTTTTCGTATCTTTTAATGGTTAATCGATTTGAGGAATAAAAAATGAGTTCCAATTTAAAAAAATAGTTATTTGTTTCATTAATACAAAAATGGCAATTTTCGGGACGAATGAAATATACAATTTTTTCTTCAGCCACTTTTACCTTTTTATTTCAGTTATTTATTTGCAGTTCACTATTTATTTGGGAAGCCCTCATTTATGTCGCTATCAGTATCAAATCTTTACATTTTAATGTGCGTGAAGTGGATGAGGCTGTAGGCATCTCAACTGAGCGGGTATATCACATTTTACATGAATATTTGGACATAAAAAGCTATTCGCGCGATGGGTGCCGCGATTGCTCACACTCGCCCATAAACGAAAACGCGTGACCACTTCAAAGAAGTGTTTGGCGATGTTCAGACGCAATCCGAACGAGTTTTTGCGCCGTTTCGTTACTGTGGACGAAATATGGATCCATCACAACACACCAGAGACGAAGGAACAATCAAGACAGTGGGTTTCTCCGGGTAAATGTGCACCTAAGAAGGCAAAGGTGGGTCTATCGGCCAACAAGGTCATGGCCACAGTTTTTTGGAATGCACGCGGTGTCATTTACATCGATTGCCTTGAAAAGGTTAAAACGATCACCGGTGAATATTATTCAGAGCTTTTGGACTGATTTGAAGCAGAAAACGCCGCATTTGTCGAAGAAAAAAAGTGATGTTCCATCAAAACAATGCACGCGTGCATACGTGTGTAGTCACCGTGGCAAAAATTCTGTTTCCAAACCTGAAGAAATGGGTGGGCGGTAAGAAATTTGAGTCGAATGCAGAGGTAATCACTGAAACAAATGTCTATTTTGAGGGGCTCGAGACACTATTATTTGGAAGGAAAAAAAATTGGAAAAACGCTGGACTAAATGTATAGAGCTAAAAGGAGCCTATCATGAGAAATAAAATGCTTATTTGCCGAAAAAAATATATTTTATTCCAAAAGTCACTGACTTATCAAACTACCCTCGTAACTTAAAATCCAAGAAACTTAAAAATGTAATAATGTACAGTGTGTATTATTTGAAATTACGTGGTTGGTAGTTACTTCCCGTATAACCAGAAGTGATACATAATTGAAGATTTTTAGACAAGAAGGGCACATTTGGAAAGATATGTGTAGAAAACTTCATTTAAAAATATAAAATGATTTATTGAGGTATGGCTAATGTGGGATAAAAGAGGTATATACCGGGTGGCAAAAATTTCACTACGTTGTATGGATGACTTCTTATAAGAGATACAAAGTTGGTTAAGTTAGCAAAGTTGGGCAGAATTACATGAAGATTTAGACCCCGGCAACAAAATTGACCATTGTTGCCAAGTTTCCGATTTATTTCAGAAAAACTGAAAATCGTTAAAATTTTCAATCAACGTTGGCTCGTTAGTTAAAAATACAGTAGGATCTTAAAGAGGTTTTTAATAGATAATTTTAAGATTAATTAGATGCACTACTCAAAAAAAAATTTTAATCACTGGTTTTTGAGTTACAACTCTAACTTACTTTTTTTAAATAGCAACCATAAGCGAAAGTTAACTTACTAAATTCCTTATGTTTTTCTGGTTTCAATGATATAATGTTTTGTATACCTAAGTTTAATAATAATCCGTAAAACTTCAAAAATAAACAAAAAAATCATTTAATTAAATACATCGTTATGGCTACGATAAAACAGTTGAAAATCGTTAAAAATAAAATAACGACGAGAAAATTCAAATTTTAAAGTAATTCTACAATTATTAATGTTTAATTTTAATACAATTCAAGGTCAAAACAAAGTTTCAAAGTAACCGCCGTTCACGTTATATGCAAAATTGACAACGTTTAATAATGTTGTTTTGAAATTTTCGTAACGTGCCTTTTGTTACAGAATTAATAGCAATAGAAATCCTTTAAATTATTTATAACAGTCGGTTTTTCTTTGTACATCTTTTCTTTTATTGTTCTCCACAAAAAGAAATCTAACGAAGTAAGATCCGATGATCTCTGGTGGGCCAAAAAATTGTACCACGTGTTGCAATTGTATTTGGAAATCTTTCATTCAACTTTAACCGAGTTATATGCTGGAGCTCCATCTTGCTGTAAATATTGCAGATTGCGAATTGTATTCAAAAATACATTTTTCAACATTTCTTCCAAATTGCTAATTAAAAACCTTTCGTAGACTTCTGCGTTCAAATTTTCGTTGTAGAAATAAGGTCCCAAGATTTTTGTACCAAGAATTCCACACCAAACATTTACAGAAAACACTTAATCCCGCCTTTCTACAGAGAGATGTGGATTTTCTTCAGACCAAAACACGTGGTGTTTTCTATTAAAAATTCCATTGTTAGTGAATTTGCTTCATCGGTGAAAAGGATTTAAATGTACAAAACTTTATATCGTTGAAATCGGAAAAAAAAAGGAATTAATAAGCTAACTTTCGCTTATGATTTCTATTTAAACAAAGGTAAGTTAGGGTTGTAACTCAAAAAGCAGTGATTAAAATTTTTTTTATCTATTTAGTCTTAAAACTATATTAAAAACATCTTTAAGATTTTGCTGTATTTTTAGTAACTAGCGAGCCAACGTTGATTGGAAATTTTAACGATTTTCAGTTTTTCTGAAATAGATCGGAAACTTGGCAACAAGGGTCAATTGATTTATGAGCAACATGGTCTTTTTTGGTGACATTGTCTGTGTAAGTGTAAGCATAAACGTAGTATTTTGTGCCTTTTGAGCATTTCATAGGTTTTTTAAACTAATGCTCAAACATTTCTACTATAATTAGCTTCATTTCGTATGTCGTTATCGTAGTGCGATTTGGTAGTAATAATATTTACATCAGTGTGTGTCTGTCTATGTAGTGAGATAACCGTAAAATAACAAATGTATCTCCGATTGCAAAATTGAATATTTAAAATAGTTGATATAATAACAAGGCCAATCCCAAATTCTTTTACTTTTAAATTGCAACAATGAATTTAAATATTTCTAATTTCAATTTCATTGCATTAAAAACGAGTTAAAAAAGTTCTATTTGATCGTCTAAAAGAAGGTTTAGATCACCCTACGGAAGCAATCAGCAGCAACGAAATAATTTCCGGTGATACGAATAAAACTGTGACGTCAAACAATACGTTATTAATCAAAGCGGTAAACAAGAAGTTAAATAAGAAGTATTCAATCTCCCAGCTACACTTTCTCGTAAAACGGGTGCAGCAATTAGAGCTTCTGGTTTGTAAGCTTACCAAAAGCGTCAAACTGCTTAAGACTCCATTAAATTGCAGTCCTATTAAAAATGGATTAGATCAACAACAAACCGGTAATACCAAAGACAAAATTATCTTGCAAAACTCACAAACCACGGAAGATATCTCTTCAGTAAGTAACACTCAAGATGTCATTAGTACAACTAGGGACAGTACTGAGCAGCCTCTCATTCTTCAAAAAGACAATTTAGTTGATGTGCACGTAGAACAATTAATAATAAATATTGGAGAAGATTCGGATAGCAGCTTTGGTATTTCGGGGTCCTCCTTGGAAACGCAAGAATATTTTTGTATAATAATATAGTACCAAATTTATAAGGAAACAAATTGTTTTATAAGGACTTGTAGGCATTCCATAATAATTACATTTTTTAAATTGTTCAAAGTGAAAGTTTTACTGTTATTAAATAGGCGCGAAACGTTTTTGATTTTTGTTAGCTATTATTTTTATTGTAAGTAAATTATTTCAATTCATATCTTAGTAGGTATAAGTACAAGGGTCGTTTTTAAAGTAAGAACCGATTGCGCATCACGGCTGCGCAGGCTGCTACTTGTGTTGGTTGTTTGGTTATACTGCTTTGTTTGTCACCATATTGTTCAATAATCCCGCCCATTGTGAAGTCCACTCTGTTATTTGGTTTTTAAACGAAAAAAAGTCCGTCCTGCTGAAATTCATCGGCAACTTATTGAAGTTTATGGTTTATGGTGTAGGCTTTATAGTGAAGGAAGGACAAACGTTCATTATGAAGAACGATCTGGCCGGCCTGCTGTCCTGAATGAAGATTTGACACAAAAAGTTGATGAGGAAATTCGCCAAAACAAGCCTTCACTATTAACGAACTTCTTCAAGGTCAGTAGTTTATCAAATTGTTACTAACTGGTTTAACTATCTGGCGGCAGACTTCTTTGATGAGGGGATTCAAAAACTGGTGCCACGACTTAACTAATGTTTAGATATTAAGGGTGACTATGTTGAAAAGTAAAAAAATGGGTACTATTTTAGTTTCTGATACAATTTACGTTCATAAATAAAGTTTCTCTTACTCCACTACAAAACGGTTCTTACTTAAGAAACGATCCTCGTATGTTATTTATCATTTTGTTATTAATTTTAACTGTTTACATTTAATAGCTATTCTTTATTTTTAATATTATACAATCCTTATTACTAATACTTATACGAATTATACACAGTCTTATTATTTTATTACATTTAAAAAAAAATTCAGTTATGTACAGAAATCGCAGTTTTGTTTTAGCAAGGTTCGGTGGCGTGAATATAATCTCGTAGTTACTCGCCTCTCAACTCATTACAATATTGCGCTCTCTTCGTCAGCAGGCAAGATTAAATTTTTTATTGATTGCGACGAAGTTATGTAATTAATAGATTTCATTTGATAGTAATTATTTACCCTAAATTCATTCCTACAGTTTAGCTCAGTAGAAACGCAAAAATATGCCTTTTGAAAAAAGTTAACATGTACTGATAAAAGGTCCATTCTTATCAAAATTTGAAAACTTTCGGAAGATTTGTAATTACTAACCCGTTCGTATAGGATTGATTGGTTAAAATTTTATATATTTTTAGCTAAAAATAATGAAGTTACATGGCTTCAAAGTCTCCTTATGTGAAATATGTGCAAAAAAACAGCCCTTTTTTGATTTCCTTATAAATAACTGCCAAAGAGGTTCATTTACAATTTTCATATTTAATGACCGTTGGTAGATGTGTACAAGGTACATTCATGCCAAATATCAAAACAATCGAACTCCAAATAAAAAAATTATAACATTGTAAACTCAAGTGTCTTGCTTTTTGAAACCGATAGTAGTAAAATGTAACTCATCTAGAGGTGGTGGTATTTTAATAGCAGTTTAGTTGCTTTACCATGCGTATGCTCTAAGTATGCCAATTAATTTGTTAAATAATTTGCCTCCCGAGGTTGATTTCTTAGCGGTGTCCATATTAATCAATCATCAAAGGTGTGTTATCGTTGGAATTTCTCCTTCGGCTACTAGTCTATTAAAATTCAGTTTAACAATAACGGCCTTAGAATCATTTTTGCAAACCCTTGACTGCAATGTTGTTTTAATTGGTGATTTCAATGTTCCGTTATTACATAATGATATGAATTGTACTTCAAATAAAAAGTTATTGCTAAATTTCTTGTCATTGTTTAACATTTCGCAAATAAATAACATCAGAAATTTTAATAACGTTATACTGGATTTAGTGTTTGTAGTCTATTAAAATTCAGTTTAACAATAACGGCCTTAGAATCATTTTTGCAAATCCTTGACTGCAATGTTGTTTTAATTGGTGATTTCAATGTTCCATTATTACATAATGATATGAATTGTAGTTCAAATAAAAAGTTATTGCTAAATTTCATGTCATTGTTTAACATTTCGCAAATAAATAACATCAGAAATTTTAATCACGTTATACTGGATTTAGTGTTTGTAAATAATGTATCTGTGTTAGAGCCACAAGTTGTTAAATCTACTCATCCGCTTATATACGAAGAACGGCATCATGCTGCTATAGAAATCCATTGTAATGTTAACATAAATAAACTTAAACTTTCAAGGAACCAACATCAACTAATTTTCTTAAGTGTGATTTACGGCTGCTCTATAATGCGATTTCTGAATGCGACTCTCCAGCATCACAAGTTATGATTGTCCTGATTTAGCCACTCGTGTCCTAAATAATATTTTAATTAATTTATTTAACAATTATGTTTCGAAATGTCATTATCAAAGGAACTCTTGTTCTTCCTGGTTTAGTAAACATACTGTACTTAATTAAGTTAAAACAATACTATTATAAAAAGTTTGTTCGCAACACATAACAAACTTGTAAAACTTCATTTTAACCGGATCCGTGCCCATTCCAAGCGCAGCATAAATGCTGATACAAAAATTATATCAGTAGAACACAAGATTGCTTGCAAGGATTTTTGGTCTTATTTAAACGAAAAGAAATCTACGAGCAGTTAGGTCATCGATTTTTAAGAATGGTGTCTGTTTTTACTAGACCAGAACAGGTCGCGAATGCATTTGTAAGTTACTTTGGTAGTGTTTACGTGGATTGTCAAGATGCTTTCTTCAATCAATCCTTTAGTTAATACTTCGTATAAATTATAACAAATGTAATAACGACGTTGTTGCGTTACCACAAATAACTTCACAGGTTGTCATTAATGCATGTAAACGTTTTCCTTCTACTTTTAGTTGTGGCCTTGATCTCATACCAGCAGCGGTGTTGAAGGATTGCGTCATATCTTAGCTGATTCCCAAGTTTACATATTTAATCTAATTGTAAAAACCTCGGTGTTCCCTATTTTATAGAAAATTTCTAGAATGCAACCTATATTTAAAAAGACTAATCGCTGTGAAATTAAAAATTTCAATTTCTTCTTGGCAATTTTCTAAGGTTTTGTATTGTATAAATAAATTCTTGACAAAGGAACAAAGGACGTTCCCGAAACGTTGAATTAATTTTACGTTTATTTACACAAGTTTTAAAGAAAAATTGTCTATTTATGAATACTTGGAAATCTAAATAGAAAAATATATATATATATATATATATATATATATATATATATATATATTATTTGATAGCATTTACAATCAAGTAAATACGTCTCTGTCTATACATCAGCACGGTTTTATAAAAGGTAGATCTACTACAACGAATTTATTGCCTCCTGTTTATATAAACGTTCACAATGTGATGTTCTCTATTTAGATCTGAGCAAAGCATTTGACACCATTCAACATGACATTGTAATAAAAAAAAAACTTCATTCATTTAACTGTTCTGTATCTGCAACTACTTTTATAGTTATATCCTCTTATCTAGATAATCGGTTCCAATTTGTTCAATATAATGGATTCCAGTCAGATATGTTCCCTGAGAGTGGTGGCGTGCCTCAAGGATCCGTACTTGGGACGTTATTCTTTACGCTGTTTATTAATGATATCACGTCAGTTAGCACTAATCATAAATTACATTTCGCCGATGATATTAACATTTTGAGTGAGATACCTAACATAAATTGCGCTAGTAGCTTACAGAGTGATCTCGATAATATCTTTTTTGAGTGGTGTGACCAAAATAAACTGACCGTTAATACAAAAAAAAATGTGAAATAGTATCGTTTACTAATAAGACAACACCTCTGGAATACAATTATAAATTAAATAACGATTTGGTTAAGCGTAGCAGGTCCTTTAAAGACCTCGGGGTCTTATTCGACAATAACTTAAGTTTTAATGTGCAGATAAATTCTACAGTTAACAAAAGCTTGAAATTTATTGACATTATAATCAAAGATGACATTTCCAAAAATTGGAAAAACTCTTCACCGGTTGATATTAGGGACTGTTTAACTAAGATAAGTAGAGATAAACTTTTGCTGCTATGTGATAGCCATGGCCGTGGCCTTTTGACTGAACTTAAGTTGTTATTGGGGGCTCAATTTGAAATAGAAGTGTTTTTCCAACCAGGTGCTACATTAGAAAACGTAATTGTTGATATACAAAATCTAGTTAAGGATTAATGACCAATGACTACGTATTTATATTGGGCGGTATAGCTAGTAAAAATATAGATTTTCTATTTCGGCTTAGCGCTTTATTACACTGAGACATTTGGAATATACAGCCGTTAGTTTCTAACGTTTGACTTTCAATAGAAACGTACGCGTTTTAGTCAAAGCGTAAATTACCTACATGAATTAAGAATTACACTGTACGTTTAAACTATTTATCATAAGAACCATCGATGTAGAAAGCGATAGACACGCAAACGTAAGCGATGTTTCAAATGACTTAAAACCGCCCGCTAGGGGCTAGAGGTTTTTTGTGTGTGAATGCAGACGTTTTATTATTTAATATAATTCATTTATTTTCAAATGTGCAACAACGAAATCATTAACAGGTAATTAAAAAGGAATTGATATGCATAAACCAGTTTCTATTGTTTACTAATAGTGACATTAATTGTACCGGGTGGCCAGATAAGAATGCAAAGTGCTGTTTCTCGGAAACTATTCGTCGTACAGAGTTGCGATAAACAATTTTATTACTAAAGTGGCCAAAAAAAGACCGTGGAAAATATTTTCAAATTTGCAAGATGACCGCCAGGGGGCGTAACTGCCATCCTAAACTTGTAAAGTGATTTTTTACTGAAATGCACCAAAAAATTATATGCTTTTGAAGCTCAGCTTGATTCGAGTAATTTTTGTTTTTTTTTTATTTGACGTACTATTAAAATAAAGTGGTAGGGGTGATTCAGTGATTTTTTTTAAATAAACAGCTGTAACGCCTAAACGACTGAACTGATTTTAATAAACTTAGTCTCGTTGGAAAGAACATTTATTGCTCCATCAAATCCACCTTACCTGTAATATGTCTAATTTTTAGTGATGCCGCTAGTGCTCGTTTTTTGGTATATCAGAAAATTGCAACATTCTCTAAAAAATTAAATGCAACAATATGACCTTCTTTTTCATGAAAATGAGATGAAATCGTCCCTAAATAGGTTAGTGAAAACCGCGCATCTCGATATCTTATTCATACCCTAAAATATCGAAGAAAGAAGATTTAGTTATTATAAAATTTGGAAAAGTCGATATTACAACGGTATTTATTCTTATTTATTTGTCTCTTTTCAAGATTCACTGAAAAATTTCATCATTTTATAATTTTTAAATAATAAAAGTTTTCATTATTTCAAAAATTAAAAAACGAACATGTAGGGGCATAATAATCAATGCATAGAATATGCAAGTGCAAAATAGGCAGAATATTAGGAGTGGGCCATTCAGAAAAAACAAATACTTAAAATCAACTTGTAAACAAATACTAAAATTTGACAGACAGTGTAATTTACCAATCCTCACTGGTTGCACGAGGTCCAACATCAAGGTCGTTAGAATGTTAATGTGTGATGTGGCATTCTGGGCGGAACTATTATATGTCCCTATTTCTTTGATGAACCACTAAATGGTGCTGTGTTTCTTGATTTTCTGGTAAACCAATTGCCTATTTTATTGGAAGATGTGCCCTTGCAATTACGGCAAAATATGTTTTTACAACTAGATGGTTACCCAGCACATTTTTCGATAATGTGCGAGAACACCGAAATTTAATATATCACCAGAGGTGGATTGGACGAGGAAGTCTGGATATCGAGCTGAGTATACTCTCTTAGCCAATGCCGCATTTTGAAGACATTCAAAATATACCGCAATCATATTAACAGCTTCATCCTTTGTAAAAAACATTATAGGTAGTTTTAAGGACTTACTTGTGCAACAAACATAAATTACACTGTCTATCAAATTTTAATATTTGTTTACAAGTTGACTTTAGGTATTTGTTCTTTCTCAATGGCCTACTCCTAATATTTAGCCTATTCTGCACTTGCATATTCTATGTATTGATTATTATGCCCTACATGTTTTTTTTTTAATTTTTGAAATTATGAAAACTTTTATTATTTAAAAATTATGAAATGATGACATTTTTCTTTGAATCTTGAAAAAAGACAAATAAATAAGAATAAATACCGGTGTAATATCGACCCTTTCAAATTTTATAACTAAATTTTCTTTCTTCGATATTTAAGGGTATGAATAAGATATCGAGATGCGGTTTTCACTATCCTATTTAGGGATGATTTCATCTTATTTTTCTGAAAAACAGTCATATTGTTGCATTTAATTTTAAAAAGGCGCTTTAGCGGCATGACTAAAAATTAAACAGGTAAGATGAATTTGGTGGAACAATAAATGATTTTTCCAACGAGACTAGGTTTATTAATATCAGTTCAGTCGTTTAGGAGTTACAGCTGTTTATTTAAAAAATCACTGACTCACCCCCCACCACTTTATTTTAATAGATACGTCAAACAAAAACAAACAAAAATTACTCGTATAAAGCTAAGCTTTAAAAAGCATACAATTTTTTGGTACATTTACTGGATTTCAGTAAAAGATCACTTTAAAAGTTTAGGATGGCGGTTACGCCCCCTGGCGGTCATCTTGCAAATTTGAAAATATTTTCCGCGGTCTTTTTTTGGCCACTTTAGTAATAAAATCTTTTACGGCAACTCTCTACGACGAATAGTGTCCGAGAAACAGCACTTTGCATTCTTATCTGACCACCCGGTACATGCAAAACATAAGGTACATTCCTAACAAAACAAAATTAGAACTAAGAAGCACGTATTGCATTTCTTGGTTTTAGGTAATGGTTTTTTTTAAATGTTCGCGTATAATTTTGTAATGATACTTTAAAACTCGAAATCAGAATCATCACTACAATCTTCAAATATTATATTGGAATGCGCTTATAATGGTATAATTAATAGAAGGTGGTAATCAATTCCTTATTATTTAGTACTAATTTTGTTTTCTTTTATTTATAGGAATGTACCTTATGTTCTGCATGTACAATTAATGTCACTATTAGTAACCAATAGAAACTGGTTTATCCATATCAATTCCTTTTTAAATACCTATTAATGATTTCGTTGTTGCATATTTGAAAATAAATGAATTATATTAAATAATAAAACCTTTGCATCCACACACAAAAAAAAACAATTTCCAAAAGGAACACAGTTTACATTCAAAATCCTTCTAAACGTTTGGTAACTTCTGAAATAGGATTATATTTCCATTGTGTTTACCTCTAGCGGGCGGTCTCAAGTCATTTGAAACATAGCTTACGTTTGCGTGTCTATCGCATTTTACTTCGACGGTTCTTATGATAAATAGTTTAAACGTACAGTGTAATTCTTAATTCATGTAGCTAATTTACGCTTTGACTAAAGGTGCGTACGTTTCTATTGAAAGTCAAGCGTTAGAAAGAAACGGCTGTATATCCCAGATGTCTTAGTGTAATAAAGCTTTAAGCCGAAATAGAAAATCTTTATTTTTACAAGCTATATCAACAATACTGATTTTAAATACCTATTAATGATTTCGTTGTTGCATATTTGAAAATAAATGAATTATATTAAATAATAAAACCTCTGCATCCACACACAAAAAAAAAACAATTTCCAAAAGGAACACAGTTAACATTCAAAATCCTTCAAAACGTTTGGTAACTTCTGAAATAGGATTACATTTCCATTGTGTTTACCTCTAGCGGGCGGTCTCAAGTTATTTGAAACATCGCTTACGTTTGCGTGTCTATTGCATTTTACTTCGACGGTTCTTATGATAAATAGTTTAAACGTATAGTGTAATTCTTAATTCATGTAGCTAATTTACGCTTTGACTAAAGGTGCGTACGTTTCTATTGAAAGTCAAGCGTTAGAAAGAAACGGCTTTATATTCCAGATGTCTTAGTGTAATAAAGCTTTAAGCCGAAATAGAAAATCTTTATTTTTACAAGCTATATCAACAATACTGATTTTAAAGGAATTACAAACACTATTCATTTAATTTCGGAAGCATGTTATCATCCTAATGTTATAATGTCAACGTTGATAAAATGAATATTAATAATATAATTTTTAGTGCCAATAAAGAAATTTGTAATAAAATTTTGAAACTTCAAAAATATAAATCGAAATACTTGATATGAATTCAATTACTAATAGGTTTGATTTTACAAAACATGGTTTTCACTTTAATAAACATAGCAAATTTAAATTATGTAAACAATTATCAAAGTTGATTTTATTCAACAACTTTATCAGAAAATGCAAGTTGATAGAAATTAAAACTCAAAATATATCTTATGTCTACTGACCTCCAAAATGAAGAAAATTTTAACGTCACCATATCTCCAACTGTATCTGGTGAAAATAAAAATGAAAAAGAAATGTTTAAGCTACCTAATACCCGACGATCCAGGAAATGTGTAACTAATGATCATAGTTTAATACAAAAGCAAAAATTACCTGTTAAATCTTGTAAAAATACAATAGATGAACGATTAGATTTAGTTTTGTTAAATATACAGGGTATATATGTGGCTAAAATAGCACAACTAGAAGCTGACATTTATAAGATGACATTTAATTTTCTGTGTTTAATTGAAACGAGAATGACCTTTAGGGTTGCTAGGTATTTGGTAACCATTAATAGGAGGTTGAGGATAAAAATATAGTAGAATATAGGAGATGTATGCGAAAAGTAATTTAAATTTTTTAATTAATACACGTGTTACATTACAATTGAAGGGGCAAGTGGATGAAGGTGTTATGTTACAAATAGTAAATTCTGAGATAAATCATGATTCTTAAATTATTACTAGTCAATTTTAACTTGTGTAATGATAGCAATGACTTTTTTCAAAAAATAAGCGTTTTTTTTGTAATTTGAAGGTACATAACACCTTCTTCCACTATTAGCTTATTACTTGAAACATCTAATAAAAATGAAAGAACGTGTTAAGTGTTTTAAACAAATAATATATTTTGGAAACTAGTGATTACAATTTATATTATTACTAAATTGACTTCCTCTCAGTATTAGTAACATTAGTAACATCATTCATCTGTAGAATTTCTTCATAAAACCAACGGAATTGTTCTTTCACATAAACTAGTTGGTCCTTCAAATTTTCAATTTTCTTATTGGACAAACTTCCAAATTTTTCGCTTATTCGTTTTAGATATAATTTTTCAGCAGCTGGACGTCTTCTCTCATTTTTGAGCACAGAAACTTTTTTAAAAGGAGTAAAAGGGTCATAACTCTCCTTATATAAGTATGTGCCAAATTCGTCAACTCGTATCCATTTCACTTGATCTCTAAATGCAATCTTTTCATTTTGAATATTTTTCTTTTTTTGTAAAAGATTGAGTTCGTTTGGTAAGTTTTTTATATCACGAAAATGGTTTTTCATGTCTGTTGCGATACTGGTCAGGCAGGTATACGGTCTCATGTTTTCGTAAAACCTTTTCGATGCGACCAAAGTCACGGTCGGAATCTTGATAGGAGTGCCCTACCTCAGGAAACTTATGATCATTGACAGAAAATATACCTTTTAGAATGAGGTATTGGTAGAAACATATCATTAGGAAATTCTTGTTCTGTCCTGCACAAGAACCACTCCAGATAACTAAATGCCGTTTATCGTTCAGGAGTTCCTCGTTTCCTTCTATAAAGGTACACAATGCACTCACAATCTCAAGACTTCCCCTGTTTGCCATATCTTCTGTCCAGTTGAAGTAAAACGCTTTCTCTCCATTTGTTGAAACAGTCCGCACATCAAAGTTGTAGAACCACATCTGTCTGAGATAAAAAGCTTTCGATGTAGTTAACTTTGGTCTGTTGTAAGTCCGTAGTGATGTAAATTAAACTGCTATTGTTTCTCGCTTCCTCCCTGTCAATGCGTTGCAGTTCGAATGCTGCCTTAAAATTTTCTTTATGTTCAGTGTTGGCTTTCCCGGCATCGCAAGTGCTGCAGGTGTCGCTTCTTGGTACTCCAAATGATAAATTAAAATGGTTAGAAAATATGTTTGAGTATGAACATTTTTTTACAATATAATCTTGAGGTTTGTTATCTTCTTTGCACTTTTCGATGTATAATTCGTGCATTTTGGAGGTGTTAAGAATGGGTGACAAATACATCTTGTAAGGGTTGTTATGTCTTGAATAATGCGATTTTTCGGCAGGAAATGAACGAATATGGTTTTCAATATAAGAAAATATTTCGCTGGAAATTTTATGTGGCCTAGTACTATGCTTTCCCCTGGAGTCAGGACAGGGCACAGACTTTCTGTCTTTGAGTATTTTTGAATCAAATCAACTTTTTTTCTTCCGACACCATATAGATTACAAAAAGCTGTTTTACATACTTGTACTGATGAAGTATCGCACGTTATCATAAATTTATAAGAACAGGCTTTATGATTACTGGCATTTGTTGTTTTTCGCTGGACTGCACCTATCCGAATGCTACTAAACAATAAGGCATTTTTAGCGTTAACGTCTAATTTATAAAATCTGTTAAAGATTTGCTCTCTATTTGTGGGGTTGATTTTTTCGCCACATTTGAACCTGCAATTTTCCTTACACAAAACTTCTAATCTCCTTTCCGTTATATGAGATATATGCCTCTCCCCTTTCCCTACCTATTGCAGCCTTTTTCTTTTTCCACTGGTCTTCTTTTCTGATCCTCTTTCTTGATGTTTTTATTTTAGGAATGAAAATTTTCTTCTTCTTTTTTTCGACAACTGTAGAAATTTTATTACTATGCATTTCCACTGGAGTGTCCTCTGCAGTAATGTGGGAAAATTTGTTATTATTTTCGCCTCGATTGTTGCCAATACAACTTCCTTGTAAGCATTCGTCCGCAATAAGCTTTTCACTACTGTATCGAGTTTTTAATTTCTTAAACAATGTTCCACCAGCTTTCGATTTCTTTCGGAATTTAGTATCAGGTTCCACTGAACACTTGAGCTTGGTGCGTATTCATCACTGTTGTCTAAAAAAAATACAGTTTTCAAATATTGGTAAATCCTAATAAAAGAAGATACACAGAAAAAAGTTGAATTTCCATGAAGCATTTACAATACAAGATAACCAGAAATAACACAATATTATGTCAGGATAAAAATATAATAATATTATTAATATTTTTGTTATAACATTATAATAATTTAAATTAATAATAATTACTATTTAAGGAGTAATATCCTACAGTAGTTTTACATGTAACTACTACGAAAAATACAAAACTTGCTTACCTTCTTGATAAATTTCATCATTTTCTGCGTTTTCTAGGTTAGGAAACATTTTAGTTGTAAATTTCTCATTATTTCCATCTCTATTTTCTTCGCTATTTATTTCCTCTTGAGGGCAACATATTTTATCGCTAATGTTATAAACAATATTTTCGGCATAAACACACAATACTCAAATCACGCATCACAAGGTTTTCTTGTAATACTGTAGTAGAAGAAGGTGTTAAGTGTACTAAACTAAGAGGTTATGTTTGACTTTAAAGTAAATGAAGGTGTTATGTGCACTTGACACTATCATCCATTAGGATTGTACATAAGGTCCGTGTACATAACACCTTCATCCATCGGTATCGCCTAAAATATACCTTTCTAAAGGATAAGCAACGGGAATATGACAGAAGATACTCATACCACCTTCTTCTATTAAAAATCTCAAAATTTCAAAAAAAGTCACATAACACCTTCATCCACTTTCCCCTTCAATTGTTACACACTTGGTAACAATTTATAATTATACTTATCATTATTTTGTACTGCATTTAATAATCTGGTATCCTCTTTTACAGAATCATAGAATTCTTTACAACTCATGTTATAATTCAGTGTAACTAAAAGTTCAGATATGATTAAATCTACAGAACACTTATATCTGTTTGACGTCCATTTATTGTTTATAATAGAAAATATTCTTTCTATATATGCTGTTGTTACTGGCATACTGAATATAAAAGACATTATTTTTTCGAGGGTTTGGTAAATCATTGTTCTTAATGAATATTTTGGTAAACTTTTCTTCAGTTGATAAAGTAGAAAAAGTTAAATCATTTTGTCTGAGTAGAGTAACTGTGCTTTTAAATAAACTTACTTCATCAAAAAGATCATCCATTTGTAAGCCCATTTTTGATATGAAATGCACTGGAATTTTGTCTACTACTGTACAGAAATCATTAAAACTGGGTACTGTTTTATTGTCCCCTATTTTTAGTTTACTAACAGTTTGGAACCAACTGTTAGCACTGAAATCAAACCATTTACTTAAGTATGTGATGGCTGCTGTTAAACAGTAATAAAAATCTTTTTCAATTTGCTTTTGCTTGTGTACATCCATTAATTTTAATTTATTTTTAACCAAAAAGCCATAAAATTTTTCTTCCTTCCTCTGTATTAACTTATTCATTAACGAATCCATAATCTGGAACAAATCAACACAAGTTGTATTGTTTCTTTCAAGTAATTTTATGCAATCCTCAAACATCTTTAATATATTATTACAGAATAATAAATAAACTTCTGTAATCATATCTGTTTCAGAACTTTCACTAACATAGTTGTCTTCTTTAAGGTTTAAAAGTTTCATTATTTGCTGAGGACAATCATTCATACCCTTAAAATACGAATAAGAGCTAGCCAACTTTGCAATATTCTGTCTATACATGGATTAAGAGAAAGCCAACGAGTAAAATTTCTCGGAAATGTAAATCAGTAAATTCCAAAAATTCTTTCAGGGTTTCTCTCCGTTTCGCTGATTGGGCAAAATGAGAATAAATTTGTAATACTACGTTCTGAATGTCAACTGACAATTTATCTATACAATACTTAACAGTGTTGTGTAAGATATGTACATGACAATTGGCTTCGAGAATGGAAGTATTTTTCTCCTTCAGCCCTGTATATAAAGAATTATTAACTCCAAAATTGGCGTTGCAGGATACATTGTCAAAAGTTAAATTTAACTGTTCAAATGTGTTTGCTACTGATGTGCCCATTCCCCATGCTGTTTCATCGGAATCTTCTTTAAAATCTATTAACTTGTGGATAATTCCTACCTTCGGATTATAATAGTGTACTGTTATAAGAAAATACTTTCGGTTTTTGATATCGGAGGCATCCATCTGCACACCAAAAAAAACTGGTTGGTGTGATTGCTTTAAATATAGTATGACATCCCTTAAAGCTTTCGGACCTAACACATTCTTCACTACGGCTTCAGCTTTCGTTCTACTTAGGTGTATTGCTTCAGAAGCTGGATGGTCCCGAAATATGTATTTATGTAACTTAATGTAACAGTTTAAACTATTGTAAGATAAATGATGCTTAACGTTATGGTAAACAAAACAAACTTCTAATATGGAGATTGCCAAACCAGCATTCAATTTATCCTGTTTGTTTTTATTTTGTACAAAATTCAACAGTAAGTTGTTGTTTTTAAGTGATGTTACCTTTGCTTTATGGTTCTTTGTATGTTCATGTTGTTTAATCTAAAATAAAATACACGCATAAAAAAAACTAACAAACTTTAAGCAACAATGGCATCGTACCTGAGTTAACCCTTGGTTTCGTATCGAAAATTCTTTGTTGCACAAAGTACAATGAACATTAAACTCTGTCGCTTTCCGTAACCAATTGAATTGTTGTTCCCAATTGTGTTGATAGGATGAATAGTATTTTTTTTTCCTTTTTATTTGTTTCATTGATGATGATGACAAACATTCATTACTGCTGCTGTTACTTTTACCATCATTGTCACAATCTGAATTTAGCGGGTCGCACTCGTAATCCATTTCTATTATTATAATTATTTAATAATTATATTGCGCACAAAACCACTGATAAAATTTTTTGGTTAGGAAATTTAACGCGGTTAATCAGTTTCTGATCTACCGACTACGGGAGTGCATGCATACAGCTGCTTCTGATGATTGCAACGGTTGCATTCATTTAAATTTCCTAACGCTCATTCCATTCAGTATTGACGATCGAAAAGTGATCCAATTTATGAATTTTTTCATGTTTCTTGGAATATAGGTGATTTCCTCCTATATGTGAATTGAAATAGGAGATAGGAGATTCGCTTCAAAAATAGGAGACTCCTAATTAAATATAGGAGATCCGGCAACCCTAATGACCTTGGATTATGAAATACGTTCTATATGTAAGATCTCGAAGTCATTTCCTCATACTGCAGAATTTCACATACTAGGGGAGGTGTTGCTATTTTTTTCAAGATTGATCTCAATGTAACACAAACAAAATCAGATCTGTCAAAAGTATTGCGTTGAACTACATATAAAAATATGTGGTTTAATATGGCATTGTGTTAAAAACGATATTCTTCCCTGCTACCGACCACACCATCTGGTGACTTTAGTATCTTCCTATCAAAGTTATGTGCTATGTTTGAAGAAATTTATAATCATAAATATTTTTATATTCTTGTAGGAGATTTTGAAAAAACGATAATCGTGTAGCTCAACTTGAAAATCTTCTGCTCACATATATTAAAAGTATTGGAAAACAGCCAACTAGAATACTTCACAATATTTATACAAATATGTCAAATAATGGACTCTGTAATACTGTGCCTTGTAATTTTTCTGACCATGACTATGTAACTTTAAGTAGCAATGTCAATACCTTTAATGAAACATTTCTTAATGCACGACATGCAATAGTATGAAAGATTTCAAACGCAACTGATTCAAATCACTACGAGTTTAGGTAAGATTTTATCGTTACTAAAAGTATGTGTTCCTTCCTTTCCCTACTCTAAAACTGAACTTAGTTACCTAAATAAATTTAAAAACAAAAAATCGGCAGGTTCAGATGATATTCCTTGCAATGTATTAAAGGCTGTAATTCCAGTTAGTGACATTTATTAATATGTCTTTTGAGCAGGGTACTTTTCCAAAAGAACTCAAAATTTCTGCAGTATACCCAATTTTTAAAAGCGACTCAGTTGATAAATGGAGTAATTATCGTCCAATTTCTTTGCCATCTAGCATTTCAAAGGTATTTGAACATGCTGTGTTGGATACATTTATTCAAAAATAATATAATTGTATCGGAACAATATGGCTTCGGAGCAGTTATCCCACCATCTCCGCAATTCACTCATTCATTAATGAGGTTACCTCTCGTTTAGTTAACCATGAATACCCTGCTGGTTTTTTTTGTGATCTCAGCAAGGCATTCGATTGTATTTATCAAAATCTTCTGGTTGCAAAATTAAATTTTTACGGTACTCGAGGTGTTGTTGCAAAATGGTTTACATCGTTCCTTTCGGAGATATATCAATTTGTCAAAATCAACTACCATGGTTGTTCACGTTCATCGTCACTTCTTCCTATAAATGTGGGCATGCCGCAGGGCTCGGTTCTAGGACCGATCCTTTTTATTATTTTCATTAATGATATCTCAATCTTTCTTAAATCAATAGTAATGTACGCGGACAATACTTCGGTATTAGTCTCTGCGAAATCTTTCAAAGATGTACAGGCACGAGCAGGTGGAATTCTTCAACAATTAAAGGATTGGTTTTATCAAAATAAATTATTTTTGAATACAAAAATAACAAAACTATTACCATTTAGGAGATACTGTCAAAATGAAAACAATGAACAAGTTCCTTCCCAAAACGATATCGGCATCACTTGGTCCAGTACCGTAAAATTTCGTGGTTTATATGCGGACCAGAATTTAAACTGAAAACATCACTGTTCCGAATTGATAAAAACATTAAATATTTGTTGTTTTTCAAATACGCAATCTAACGAAGATTATTGGAGTCCAATACATTATTCATTTTATTATGTTCAAATTCACTCACGACTGTAATATGGCGTTTGTTTTTGGGGAATATCTGGTGCGGCAAAAGATGTGTTTATTGTACAAAAAAAGATAAATCGGTTGTATCGTAGGTATTAAACGTTCTGAATCTTGCAGACCATATTTCCATTCTCTTCAAATTCTACCACTTCCCTCTATTTATATTCTTGAAATCTTATTATATACTTATCAAAACCGGAACTCGTTAACGCGTAATACACATTTTCGTAGCTATAACACCCGGAAAAATTCTAACTTTTCTATTCCTTTAAATAAATCATTAATGGCAAAGAACTGCCCAACTTCTGTTGGTAAAAGACTTTTCAAGGCATTGCCACAATCTATAAAAGAAATATTCAAAAGGCAATAAAGGCTTTACTTCTAGAACACATAGTTTACAGTTGTGACGAATTTATAACCATATGTGATATGATTGTAGTGATACTCCAACCTGTTAATGTTTTTGTATCTGTATTATATTATTTACACCAGGGGTAGGTAACCTTTTTGATCTTCCGAGCTACCTAGCAAGTTTGGAAAATTTCGCGATCGCCCTTTCTTAGTTGGCATACCTTTATTTATATTTCTAGGTTAACCGCTAATGGTTAATATTTCCGGTCTACGAAACAAAAAAATTAAAAAATACATATATTTCAAAAACATATTTATTTTTATTAGAACAGAAATCAAAATATTCAATTATCACAATCTAAATCTAATGTGAAGCCTGGTACTGTTTTTCTTCAGCAAATTTTTTGTAGTTTGGAGTGTACTGTGAAATGGCAGTCCTTAAAGTAGCATCCAAATGATCGTTAGTCATTCGCGAGCGAAATTTGTTTTTCAAAAAGTTCGTATTCGACAATGACGACTCGCATAAATAAGTGGAACCAAAAAAGTAATTTGTACGAAGGGTCGCTTCCCGAAGGAATGGATATTTTGCATTGCAGACTAAGCGGCAAAAGGAATCGGCTGTATAAAATGTTTTCAATTCAGCGTCGTTTTGTATGGTAATAATTTCCATTTCTAGTGGAGTAGCATCCAGATGACAGCAACTATTTCTTGAGCCTTAGTTTCAACGTCGCAGGGAGAAAACGAATTTGAAAGAAATCTAGCAACGGGTTCCAACTTCCTAAATTCCTCAAATCTTCTTGTAAAATCGGCTTTCAAGTGTTGATAATCTGTACGTATTTTTTGGTATCACAGTTTTCCATTCCATAATTATTAATAGCTTCTTGCAAATCCGGAAAATGCTTGAATTCGCCTTTTTCAATATTGGTCTTCCGGAATCCTAACTTTCCACAAAATGATTGAACTGCAGAGGTCATATTAATAATCTTTTTGTCTTTCCCTTGAAGTTCTAAATTTAATTCGTTAAGTTATTCTGTAACGTTAAGAAGAAATGCAAAATCTGTTAGCCATTTTGGATCATTCAGTTCTAAGTGGATAATATCCATTTCTTCCAAAAAACGTTTAATTTGTGGAAGTAGTTCCTTAAATCGCCGAAGTACTTTGCCTTTACTAAGCCAACGAATATCCGTATGTAGAAGTAAATCTCCATTTTGACATTCCAGTTCATCCGTAAGCTCCTTGAATAATCGCCGTTTTAAAGCACGAGCTCTAATACTGTTAATTATTTTTATTACCAATTTCATAATGTTGCCAACATTTAAAAATTTTCCGCAAAGCGCTTGTTCGTGAATTATGCAGTGATAACGAAGAAACGGAGGGAACAATTCGTCTTTTTGACATAATGAAAGAAATCCATTATGAAGGCCGGTCAAAGCTGGTGCACCATATGTGGTTATACTAGCTAATTTTTGAAAAGGTACACTTTCCTTAGTTACAAAGCCCTTGAATGCAGAAAAAATATCTTTTCCGGTAGTTCTTCCAGTCAAGGGTATAATTTTCCAAAATTCTTCTTTATTTGAAAAATCATAGAAGCTCATTTTCAAAAAGATGCTTAGCTGCGCAGTGTCAATCACATCATTGGATTCATCCATCTGTAAACTGAAGAATGCACATGATTCAATGTCTGTTTTCAATTGACTGCTTAAATCTGATGCCATAATTTCAATTCGACGAGTAACTGTGCGCGCTGAAAGTTGAATGGAATCAATGGCACTTAATATTTCTGTTTTGTTTTTAAAGTCAGCAAAAAGTTCTACCGCAGCTTCGGTAAAAGCTTCTTTTACGATTTCGCCGTCAGTAAATGGTTTTTTTCTCCTAGCTAACACACGAGAAACTTTGTATGAAGCTATGGTAGCAGCGACGCTTTTCTTAGTTTGTTTGGTAAAACTCGATTGCTCTGACGATAGCGCAGCTTTCATACTTCGAAGTTTTTCTTTTCTTATAACTGAATTCAGTGGAAATTTGTCGTTAAAATTCCCATGTTTAGTGCGAAAATGTAGTTCTAAATTTCCACGCTTAAAAATTGAAAGACTATCCCGACATATAAGGCAGATTACCTTTCACGTCAACAAAGAAAAAATCTAATTCCCATTCAGGATTATAGTGATAGTTTTTAACTTTTTTATTCATTTTCACGAAAACTGTTTAATTCTGTTGAAACTGTTCAATTGAAAAGAAGGAATCCTCAATGTAAGTAATTTCTAACAATAAAGTACAAAACACACAGCGTCTTTTGGTTACCACTAATAACGACTAACACGCTTACGACTAACCACAGGGGAACTAATCTTACACTACGCAGTTAAACTCCTCCTTCACTACCGACTCCCCCACCACACCTACTCCCTACTACGGTCTCACGTGTAAGTTACATTCAACATTTGCCAACTAGAGTAGAAATACTTTCAGAACAACACAATGAGTCATGAAAACCTGCGCGAAAATCAGCTCGTTTGCCAGTGGCGTTGCACGAAAATTTCATAAATGGGTTATGGGGTTAAACAGAAATGTTACAAATTGACGTTAAACCAAGCGATAATTTATATAAGACTATGTTTTGTGAAATTTAGCAATTATAGCTTAGTTTACACGATTACAAATAGGCGCAGTTTTGTTTTGGAGCTCCTTGAATACTCGTCATCAACAATGTCTGCTGAATAACTTTATTTACAGAATAACAAAATGATCTATACAAAAGTACAATCTTATAATTTATCCTAAACTACTGTAAAATGATAAATGTACCCGCAAAGCATGAATGAAAACCTTAATATCCGGATCTTTGAGGGACAGTTTAATAGTATGTCGAATGTGTTGAAACTTAATAAACTAAATATACTATTTGAAACGCCCCCAAAAAAGCATATCGTATTTTAGAAAACTGTGTAAACGAATTCACATTAATTAAAACGTAGATGTGTATAACAAAAGCTTTCAAATTAATAACACAAGCAGTAAAGGAACAAAGAGTATTAGTTTGAATGCGATTACTTATTACTTTGGTTTAGGAGTAAATTATTTTAAAATTTTTTTTAAATTTATTTATTCGCAAACAGAATATAAAACGAACACGTAAATATTTACAGAAATGTAAAATGCTAACTCACAAAAATGAATTGAGAATTATAATTAAATATTTCACTAAAATTATGCCACAAAACAACCTATGACAAAAATCTAATCATAGGAAATTACAATTGCTAAAGTTTATTTTTAGTATACCTAGTGTAAAATTCTGGTAAATAGGTTATCATAAATACATACAAAAAACAATTAAGAAATGATTGATTTTGTTTTAGGGGTTAAACAATTGAATCATCACACTTCATTTTAGTTGAAACTACACATTCACCTTAGTTTTATAAAATTCACAAATCATTAAATAGATCACGATATAAGGTGTGTTTCATTGTGGGAACTGAACAAGTTGCAAAGTACTTATAATGTGAGTAAATTGTAAATATTCCCTAATAAATTATTTTATTCTGTGCTCGGTCCTGCTTGTTGTAAGTCAGAGTCAGGCAATAGAGAAATTCCAAGATCCCCCTCATCTTCATCATCGGAAGGTTCTTCAGTAGATTCATCTGAATCGCCTGTATTCACAACGAATCTAAAATCATCATATGATTTGTCAAACATGTGTTCTTTGTACTTGTATTCTTCAACTACTTTATCAACATGTGTACATATGTTTGCCCAATCTTCAGGAGTTATCGTGGCAAATTTTTCTTCAGCTAATTTTATTACATCCTTTAATTTAAAGGTAGTATTTCTAGATGCAACGTACTGCTTCACTGCAGCCCATATTTTCTCAATTGGGTTTAGTTCTGGATGATACGGAGGAAGTCATGTTTTGCTAATTCAGTATCTAAAATATACTGTTTGCACTTTGACTTATGCTCCTTGATTATTGCATACAACACAGGTTTTGTTGAGGATCATGCATAATTTGACGAAGCCACATTAATCATATCGTCCTTTTTGGTCATGGATGTTGGATCTTTATTTATTACCATATTGTGATATGAGGCATTTTCGATGACAAGTGCAACTCGCTTTGGTATATTCGGCAACAGCTGCTTCTGTACCCACTGCATAAAATTTGTATGGTTCATATCGTTGTGGTAATCTCCTGATGTACTTCCTATAATTAATAAGATTTAGTTTTAGACTACAATTATGATAATGATCTTGTACCTGATTTGAACATAAGTAGTGCATTATTAACAAAACCTTCAGATCCACCAGCATGTACCATGATAACACGTGGACCTTTGCCAATAGGTTTTTTAAAACTCAGAGTAGAATTATCTGTCCAATTTTTTGGGTTTGTATGACAACTGTTGATATAGGACTCATCTGTAAAAATAATTGGTCTCTTATCTTGAATGCATTGCTGCAGTTGACGTAAATATTGGATACGCTTTAAGCGTATGTCATATGATTCCATCAGAACCTTCCTTTTGTCAACAGTGTTGCACCATCTACAAATTTATGCAATAAGTTAATATGAGTGAATGTCACAAATAGTTATATGACTTACCGAAAACTTTAAAATCAATACCCCTTTGCAGAATTTTATTGTGGATACCTGTTAATTTAAATGTAATTATATTTACCATGTAAAAATTGTTTCATTACCTTTTAACGTAGGCACTCTCTTTTCAATAATATAAAAATTATGTATAATGGATTTTATCTGCTCCAATTCCCCCTGATACAAATTACTTTTAGGGTTTGGTCTGTTTTTATTTTTTCTAGGTGAAGAAAACTTTGTTGCTTTGCCTTGGGAAATTTCCTTCATATCTGATATAACTTTACGATAAGTGAATTCACCTATCTTCGTAGCAGCTAAAATTCTCTCCTTAAAGTTTGACAAAGGGATTGTCACTCCCTGCTTGGCTTGTTTTGTCATGAATTCTATGACGTTTGCAACAATTTCTTGAGCTTGACTATGCAGACTCTTTCCACGAACGCCGATTTGTTTCGATTTGTTTGCCATTGTTTGGTGACTATAAAAAGACAAAGAACATACATGTAAATTACGCTTAAAGCACAGTTATTGCAAACTTACCATAATATACACGAAGGGTCAAAAAGAGCTCTGAAAAGAACTGTTTATTAAAAGAAAATATAAAAGTCAGAAATATAACCTATAACTCATGCGTGCACCAAAATGTAAATAAACTACTTAAAATTTCTACGCCTATGAATTGCGCACGCGACGGCAAATTGTCGAATTATGACCAATATTGGTTTGTGCGCACTGTGTTGTTCTGAAAGTATTTCAACTCTAATATTCACTTCCTGCTTGCAATTTGCGCTCAATTGCCACCTCTCAAAATTATAAAATGCAGATTCTCTCGAAGATCGCCCTTTAATGTTGTTATCGGTTTCTTTATAAGATCGACCAAAAATTGTCGCTAGATCGACCGGCCGATCGCGATCGACCGGTTGCCGACCCCTGCTTTACACCATTTCCTTTTATTGTATTCAGTTGAATGTTCGTTATATACGTTACTAACTTGTGCACCTTTTATATATCTGTACAAATTGTTTTTGACTTTTTCATTACTCTGTAATTGGATGAAAATCTGTTGAGTAATAAATGATGATGATAATTAATATAAATAAATCCTCTTGCAGTACTAATACCAATATTTAATAAACTTAGATTCCCCATAAATTGTTTTTGTGCCTTCGTTCTGTAATAGGGCATATGAAGACCGCAAATGCGTCGGGAAACCATGCGTTTGCCGACCTAGGCAATAATAATACTAAATTACAGTTGGTATTCGTTGTAGTTACAGAACTGATATTCGACTTTTGACATAACACAAAGCCTAATCGCGTTACCATGTACGTGTACGCATCCGTTATTATGTCCGCTTTAGCTCCTTATAAACTACAAATTACATCTGTAAATTAAATTTGTAAGGTACCTACAAAATCGAATAATGAATAATTTTTCAATTGTATTTTTTAGATTATATTGGTTACGGTCAGTTGTCAGTATTGCGAACTTATTTTCACCAGGTATGAAATTTTAAAAAGTACCACAATTTTCTTTATTTATTTTAATAATAGTTGATGTCGTCGACACAAAAAATCTTGTGTATTACTATGCCATAAAATGGTTTGTTCGTACTCGCAAACACTCATTTTCTGGCCTTGTAATACAAATAACTACATATTTGAGAAAAGTTTCTTTGTCACTACATTTAACAAATTTTACAGTAATTGCACCGGCATGATGTGTAGAGTTTGTTTCCGCAACTTGCTATTTTTTTGTATTATATTATATATA
Source organism: Vesta saturnalis (assembly GCA_036346205.1). Classification (NCBI taxonomy): domain Eukaryota; kingdom Metazoa; phylum Arthropoda; class Insecta; order Coleoptera; family Lampyridae; genus Vesta; species Vesta saturnalis. The sequence goes on from JARFJB010001506.1 coordinate 1,028,492, forward strand.
TCCTCCTTGTTGCTAAAATAAGCTCTAATAATGTTGATGCAGTGTGTATTGTTCTAAACAAACAAGTTCAGTATTCATTATAGAGCGGAGCGTTTTTTTGAGTAACATTTCTACTTCCAGGGCGCAGTTCATGACTTCTTTTTCGATAACTGTCATTTTGATGCATTTTCACTAAACCGTTCGTAACAATTATTTAACTATTCCGTTATTTTTTGTGTTCCATACCAAACGATTCAATATCTATATCTGCATATTGAGTATATGAAATAAGACCATGTCTATCATTTATCCATTTTTGCAAGATTGACTACATTACCACTGCTACTCATTTCACTTTTATCAGTATCTATATCTGCATATTTCTACAAGTATGTATTACCAACTGGTGTAAAAAGAGCGGCCAATACTAGCAGCAGAAATTTCCGAAGATACCCGAAGTGAAATAGACCATTATATACCCATTTTTCTATTACTGTTCCTTTCCTAATAAAGATTTAAGCAAATATAATTCCAATTAAATACGCCCCTAAAAACAAACAAACAATCTGATAAAGGGGTTGCAAAAGTAACCCTTTTATCATATCTCAAAAACGGCACATACTATCACGATTCAATTTACGTATAGTATGATAATAAACTTATAACGATTAAGCAACAAAAATATCCAGGTGCACTGCCGTCCAAGGGGTAGAAAAAACCACCCCTTTATTATATCTCGAAACCGGCACATACTATCACGATCAAATTTTCGTATTTGGTTCATTATAATCTTAGAATGATTAAGCAATAAAAATATCCAGGTGCACTGCAGTCCAAGGGTAAGAAAAACCACCCCTTTATCATATCTCAAAAAAGGGCACATACTATCACAATCAAATGTTTGTATTAGGTTGAAAATAATCTTAAAATAATTAAACAATAAAAATGTCCAGGTGCACTGCCGTCCAAGGGGTAGAAAAAACCACCCCTTTATTATATCTCGAAAACGACTCTTACTATCACGGTCAAATTTTCGTATTAGATTGATAATAATCTTAGAATGATTAAGCAATAAAAATATCCACGTGCACAGCGGTCCAAGGGGTATAAAAAACCACGCTTTATCATATCTCGAAAACGGCACATACTATTACGATCAAATTTTCATATTTGGTTCATGATAATCTTAGAATGATTAAGCAATAAAAATATTCAAGTGCACTGCCGTCCAAGGGGTAGAAAAAAACACCCCTTTATATGTCGAAAACGGCACATACTAACACGATCAAATTTTCGTATTTGATTCATAATAATCTTAAAACAATTAAGCAATAAAAACATCCAGGTGCACTGCCGTCCAAGGGGTTGAAAAAACCATCCCTTTATTATATCTCGAAATCGACACATACTCTCACAGTCAAATTTTCGTATTAGGTTGACAATAATCTTAGAATGGCTAAGCAATAAAAACATCCAAGTGCACTTCCGTCCAAGGGGTAGAAAAAACCACCCCTTTATCATATCTCAAAAAGGACACACTATCACAATCAAATTTTCTTATTTGGTTGATAATAGTCTTAGAATGGTTAAGCAATAAAAATATCCAAGTGCTCTGCCGTCCAAGGGGTAGAAAAAACCACCCGTTTATCATATCTCAAAAAGGGCACACACTATCACAATCAAATTTTCGTATTATTTTGATAATAATCTTGAAACAGTTAAGAAATAGAAATATCCAGGGTACTGCCGTCCAAAGGGTAGAAAAAAACACCCCTTTATTATATCTCGAAACAGACACATACTATCACAGTCAAATTTTCGTATTTGGTTCATAATGATCTTAGATGATTACGCAATAAAAATATCCAGGTGGACTGCCCTCCAAGGGGTAGAAAAACACCCTATTATATCTCGAAAACGGCACATACTATCACGATCTAATTTTCGTATTAGTTTTATAATAATCTCAGAATGGTTAAGCAATAAAAATACCCAGGTGCACTGCCGTCCAAGGGGTAGAAAAAAACACCCCTTTATTATATCTCGAAAACGACACATACTATCACTGTCAAATTTTCGTATTTGGTTCATAAGAATCATAGAATGAATAAGCAATAAAAATATCCAGATGGACTGCCCTCCAAGGCGTAGAAAATCACACCCTATTATATCTTGAAAACGGCACATACTATCACCATCTAATTTTCGTATTAGTTTGATAATAATCTCAGAATGATAAGCAATAAAAATTGCCAGGTGCACTGCCGTCCCAGGGGTAGAAAAATCCACCCTTTATCATATCTCGAAAACGGCACATATCCCGATTAAATTTTCGCCTTTATTTCATAGTAATCTTAGAATGATTAAGCAATAAAAATATCCAGGCACAATGCCGTACAATGGGTTGAAAAAAGCACCCCTTTATTATATCTCGAAAACGACACTTCACAATCAAATTTTCGTATTAGGTTGATAATAATCTTAGAAAGATTAAGCAATAAAAATATCCAGGTGCACTGCCGTCCAAGGGGTAGAAAAAAACACCCTTTATCATATCTCGAAAACGGCACATACCATCACGATCAAATTTAACTAATATACGACAATTAGATCGTGATAGTATGTGCCGTTTTCGAGATACAATGGGGTGGTTTTTTCTACCCCTTTGATGGCAGTGCACCTGGATGTTTTTATTGCTTAAACATTCTAAGATTATTATGAACAAAATACGAAAATTTGACTGATAGTATGTGTCGTTTTCGAGATATAATGAAGGGGTGTTTTTTCTACCCCTTGGACGGCAGTACACCTGGATATTTCTATTTCTTAACTGTTTCAAGATTATTTTCAACCTAATACGAAAATTTGATTGTGATAGTGTGTGGCCCTTTTTGAGATATGATAAAGGGATGGTTTTTTCTACCCCTTGGATGGCAGTGCACCTGGATATTATTGCTGAATCATTCTGAGATTATTATCAAACTAATACGAAAATTAGATCGTGATAGTATGTGCGGTTTTCGAGATATGATAAACGGTGATTTTTTCTACCCCTTGGAGGGCAGTGCACTTGGATATTTTTATTGCTTAACCATTCTAAGATTGTCAACCTAATACGAAAATGTGACTGTGATAGTATGTGTTGTTTTCAAGATATAATAAAGGGATGGTTTTTTCTACCTCTTGGAGGGCAATACACCTGGATATTTTTATTGCTTAATCAATCTAAGATTATTATGAACCAAATACGAAAATTTGACTGATAGTATGTGTCGTTTTCGAGATATAATAAAGGGGTATTTTTTCTACCCCTTTGGACGGCAGTACACATGGATAATTTTTTTTCTTAACTGTTTTAAGATTATTTTCAACCTAATACGAAAATCTGATTGTGATAGTGTGCCCTTTTTGAGATATGATAAAGGGGTGGTTTTTTCTACCCCTTGGTCGGTAGTGCACCTGAATATTTTTATTGCTTAATCATTCTGAGAGTATTATGAATCAAATATGAAAATTTGACTGTGATGTTATGCGTGGTTTTCGAGATTCAGTAAAGGGGTTATTTTTCTACTCTTTGGATAGCAGTACACCTGGATATTTTTATTTCTTACCTGTTTTAAGATTATTTTCAACCTAATACGAAAATTTGATTGTGATAGTGTGCGCCCTTTTTGGGATATGATAAAGGGTGTTTTTTTTACCCCTTGGACGGCAGTGCACTTGGATATTTTTATTGCTTAACCATTCTAAGATTATTGTCAAACTACTACGAAAATTTGACTGTGATAATAAAGGGGTGGTTTTTTCTACCCATTGTACGGCAGCGGGCCTGGATATTTTTATTGCTAAATCATTCTAAGATTATTATGATATAAATGCGCAAATTTGATCCTGATGTGTGCCCTTTTCGAGATATGGTAAAGGGTGGTTTTTTTCTACCACTTGGACGGCAGTGCACCTGGGTATTTTTATTGCTTAATCATTCTGAGATTATTATCAACCTTATGCGAACATTTGATTGTGATAGTGTCTGTCCTTTTTGAGATATGTTAAAGGGTTGGTTTTTTACCCCTTGGACGGCAGTGCACCTGGATATTTTTATTGCTTAATCATTCTGAGATTATTATCAAACTAATACGAAAATTAGATCGTGATAGTATGTGCCGTTTTCGAGATATGATAAAGGGTGGTTTTTTACCCCTTGGACGGCAGTGCACTTGGATATTTATATTGCTTAACCATTCTAAGATTATTGTCAACCTAATACGAAAATTTGACTGTGATAGTATGTGTTGTTTTCGAGATATAATGAAGGGATGGTTTTTTCTACCTCTTGGACGGTAGTGCACCTGGATATTTTTATTGCTTAATAATTCTAAGATTATTGCCAACCTAATACGAAAATTTGACCGTGATAGTATGTGTCCTTTTCGAGATATGATAAAGGGGTGTTTTTTTCTATCCCTTTGGACGGCAGTACACCTGGATATTTCTCTTTCTTAACTGTTTTAAGATTATTTTCAACCTAATATGAAAATTTGATTGTGATAGTGTGTGCCCTTTTTGAGACATGATATACGTATGGTTTTCTACCCCTTGGACGGCCGTGCACCTGGATATTTTTATTGCTTAATCATTCCTAGATTATTATGAACCAAATACGAAAATTTGGCTGTGATAGTGTGTCGTTTTCGAGATATAATAAAAGGGGTGTTTTTTCTGCCCCTTGGACGGCAGTACACCTGGATATTTTTATTTCTTAACTGTTTTAAGATTTACACCTGGATATTTTTATTTCTTAACTGTTTTAAGATTATTTTCAACCTAATACGAAAATTTGATTGTGATAGTGTGAGCCCTTTTTGAGATACGATAAAGGGGTGGTTGTTCGTGATAGGATGTGACGTTTTCGAGATATGATGAAGGGTGGTTTTTTCTACCCCTTGGACGGCAGTGTACCTGGATATTTTTATTGCTTAATCATTCTGAGATTATTATCAAACTAATACGAAAATTAGATCGTGATAGTATGTGCCGTTTTCGAGATATAATAGGATGTTTTTCTACCCCTTGGATATTTTTATTGCTTTATCATTCTAAGATTATTATGAAAATTACGAAAATTTGACTGTGATAAAAGTGTGTGGTTTTCGAGATATAGTACAGGGGTGTTTTTTTCTACCCCTTGGACGGCTGTACACCTGGATATTTTTATTTCTTAAGTGTTTTAAGATTATTTTCAACCTAATACGAAAATTTGATTGTGATAGTGTACCGTTTTTGAGATACGATAAAGGGGTGGTTTTTCTACGTAGCCCTTGGACGGCAGTACACCTGGATATTTTTATTGCTTAATCATTTTAACATTATTATGAACCAAATACGAAAATTTGATCGTGATATGATGTGCCATTTTTGAGATATGATAAAGGGTGGTTTTTTCGGCCCCTTGGGTGACCGTGCACCTGGATATTTTTATTACTTAATCATTCTAAGATTATTGTCAAGTTAATACGAAAATTTGACCGTGCTAGTATGTGTCCTTTTCGGGATATGGTAAGGGGATGGTTTTTATATCCCTTGGACGGCAGTGCACTTGGATATTTTTGTTGCTTAATCGTTATAAGATTATTATCATACTAATACGTAAATTTAATCGTGAAAGTATGTGTAGTTTTTGAGATATGATAAAAGTTTTACTTTGCATCCCTGTTATCAGATTGTTTTTCTGTTTTTAGAGGCGTATTCAATTTAATTGGAATTGAAATTGCTTAAATCGTTATTAGGAAAGGAACAGGAATAGAAAAACGGGTAGTTTAATTCACTTCGGGTATCTTCGGAAATTGTAGCTGCTAGCATTGGCCACTCTTTTCACACCGGCGTATTACCATTAGATACAGACCTTATTTTGTAAGTCATCTATCGTGTTAATAAACAAATTTTAACACTTTATACACTAAGGTTGATAATAAAAAAAAGGTTATTCTACTATACATCCCATTTTATTATGAAATTAATAAGAGGTCAAATACTAACACGTCTAGCCCAAGTCAGGCATCAAACATGAAACTATGATTTTTTTAGTAATATATTGAGTATGACTAGAAAAGTGTAGGTTTTCATCAATTGTGATGCACAGATATTTGCGTTCTAAAACTTGTTTAATTATTTCGTTATTAATTATAACACTTAGCTTTTGTGTTTATAAATGGCGTAATTTTATATTTACATTTTATGTAAATCTATATGTTTCGATAGCATTACAGTTATCATTCTCTTTAAGAATTGCTTAAGATGTCACAACAAATTTATGAAATATGAAAAATATGGAAACCTGCTTTTAATACAACATCTTAGCCGATTCTTAAAGATATTACCACTTCTGAGGACGATAACGGTAGGTATTATCGAAAGATTTATATAATATACAGGGTGTCTGAAAGGTTGTGAAATCTTGAAACTGGAGATACTAGAGCCCAAATTATATCGATTGAACCGAACATACCTTAGTCCAAATATTGATAGGTAAAAAGATACAGGGTGTCAAAGTTGTAATTTTATTTTCTATTTTTCCTTATTGCTTGAGAAGTTTTTTAGATTTTTGCATGAAACTCGGTATATGGGGGTTTTTTGGTATGAGAAATAAGATTCTGCGCTTGATTTTGGCCAGACTTTTAGAGGGCGCCACATACAGCATTATTTTAGTAAATAACCTGTCAGAAAATCTTTGCGCCACCCTGTATGCAATAATTGATCGAAAAATCTTAATCTCTCATCCTTTCTCAACAAAAAAGATGTACTTGTCAGGAGTGTTTAAATTTAATAGTTTCTGAGATATTTGCTTTTAAACGTATCAATGCATTTTGAATTCATTGTACTACATATTTTTTTAACATAAATCAAGTTACTCTGAAAAACATCCGCATAGTGTTACTATGGTTTCTAATGTTTATTATAAGATTACCTTCAGTGTCACTAATAATTATCACTTAAAAATTTGTTCTAAACTTAAAACGTTATGGAGTATACGTTTGTCGAATATGCTGATATGCATTTAATATATGGGTTGGCACGATTTAATGCGTTAAGAGCTCGAAGATTGTACGCCGAAAGATTTCCCAATTCAAAGACTTTCCAACGTATTGATCAGCGGTTACGAGAAACTGGTAAGAAACTTTTATTATCTTAAATAGTAAAGGGATGTGAAATTACATTTAACATTAACTTTTTGAAGGTAGTTTTATTCCAAATATGGGTCGACATGGTGGAGTTCCCAGAACTATACGTACAGTTGAATTTGAAGAAAATGTTCTGGATGCTGTCGCTGCAGATCCTACAATTAGTGTTAGGTATGTAGCGCACGAATTACAAGTTTCAAAATGTACTGTAAACAGCATTTTTCGAGAGCAACTGGTGCATCCATACCACATTCAAAATGTACAAGGTTTAAGCGTGAATGACTACCCTGCAAGAGTAGAATTTTCTACATGGCTCTTAGAAAGGTTTAACCCGATAATGAATTTACTGGCTTAATATTATTTTCGGACGAAGCAGGATTTCGTAGGGACGGACCCATGAACTCGCATAATCTACACATTTATGCAGATGAAAACCCTCGCGGTATAAGACAAACCCGGCATCAAGTACAATTTCAAATTAATTTATGGGCAGGAATAATTGGACATTACGTAATAGGACCTGTTGAGTTACCACCTAGACTAAATGACCAAAGATATTTAGAATTTCTTGAAGAACAATTATCCAATCTGCTAGAAAATCTTCCATTGGAAACACGCATGAACATGTGGTTTATGCACGATGGTGCTCCACCTCATTTTAGCTTATTAGTTAGAGAGCATTTAAATACAGTATATCCAGACCGATGGATAGGCCGATTAGGACCTGTGTCCTGACCGCATAGATCACCGGATTTAAATCCTTTGGATTTCTTCTTCTGGGGTGAATTAAAACAACGTGTTTATAATACTCCCGTGGAAACCAAGAATGAACTACGGCAAAGAATTTTCCACCATGCCCAGAAAATAAAGAATAACGTTAAAATACTTTGGATGATTCAACAGTAACTAGTTCGTCGTGCTCGGGAGTGCATTAGCCAAGGTGGTGCTCATTTTGAACAATTTGTGTAATTATTCTTTAGTTAATAGTTTCCTTTAAATTTTCTATTTTATTCAGTATGTCTTTTTTTAAATAGCTTTTAATAAAACTGTAATTCTTTTTGTAATGTATGAATCTTTTTATTAATCTTTGAGCTTCTAAAGCATTAAATCGGGTCAATCCGTACATTAAATGCATATCAGCATTATTCAACAAACGTATACCCCATAACGTTTTAAGTTTAGAACAAAATTTTAACTGATAATTATTAGTGACACAGAAGGTAATCTTATAATAAACATTAGAAACACTATGCGGATGTTTTTCAGAGTAACTTGATTTATCCCTTAAATGAAACAAATAGTTTATAACTTCCACAAAATCATTTAATGAATAACAATTGTTTCAACACACAGTGTCTTCTTCAGATTCGATCTTAAACTTGTGGTGGGAGGCTGACAACTAATTATGTGATGAAGAGGGAAAGTCAAACAGTGGCGAATAGTATAAATCAATTTGATCGTTTAACAACAAATTTGTATTTTAGTTTTTAAAAATTTCTAGTGATTCTAAAACGTCGTAATCTTTTACCTTTATTTTCAACATGCAAAATTTCAAAATTTTGATCTAACACGTGATTTTCTGAGTTATATGAACTAACATGTTCAGAAATACGTTTACTAAAACTTGATTTATGTTAAAAAAATATGGAGTACACTGAATTCAAAATGCATTGATACGTTTAAAAGCAAATATCTCAGAAACTATTAAATTTAAACACTTCTGACAAGTACATTTTTTTTGAGAAAGGATGAGAGATCAAGATTTTTCGATCAATTATTGCTTACAGCGTGGCGCAAAGATTTTCTGACGGGTTATTTACTAAAATAATGCTGTATGTGGCGCCCTCTAAAAGTCTGGCCAAAATTAAGGGCAGAATCGTATTTCTCATACCAAAAAAAAACCCATATACCAAGTTTCATGCAAAAATCTAAAAAACTTCTCAAGAAATAAGGAAAAATAGAAAATAAAATTACAACTTTCACACCCTGTATCTTTTTACCTATCAATATTTGGACTAAGGTATGTTCGGTTCAATCGATATATTTTGGGCTCTAGTATCTCCAGTTTCGAGATTTCCCAATCTTTCACAGAAACCCTGTATAAGTACACTATTTAAAACCCACTAAGTATTTTGTGTGTAATAACAGTTAAAGTTTACATTTTCATATTTCGTTATTAATTTAATCTCTTGATCTATTACTGTATTGCTACTATTGTACATATTTTTAATGAATATACACTTTGTTTTTTTGATATTTAAAGCTAGTCAGATAACTATTGTTGTACATTTAACAATTTCACGTTGATTTATGCGCTACTTCGTTTATGCTCCAATAAAATATAACACATCTGCAAACAACTCAATATTACACTTTTTTGTGTGTTTAATTATATCTTTTAAATATATGGTTATAAATAAATTTGGTCCCAGGATCGTACCCTGAGGTACTTCATGTGCTGTTTCTTTGAAAGAATATGTAGAATCTTTAAATCTCGTCTGTTGCGTGTGTTTTTAGAATATTGACTTTCACCACGTGGTTATTGTTGACTACCATATTTTTCCAATTTTAGTAAAATAAATCTTTATGATTTCAAGCTTACTTTGAAATTGAAAGATACTATTTTTTTGTTAATTACACTTTTCTACACTCTCGGTACTATTTCAATTACACTTGCACATAATTATACATTTTTTTATTTCTCATACGTGGGTACTATTGGGCGATATTTCTAACAGTTATTTGATTTCATTATTTTTTTTATTGCTATCACTGTAGTTGTCTTCTTTATACCATTGTTACATTCGTTACTTTTGCTGTACTATTAAGTAAATTTTTGCGATCTATTAGAATTAATGAATTACTCGTGTTTCTTTAAATTTTCTATTTTTCTAGAAATGATGACATTTCTCTAAGTAGTTTCTTGAATATATTACGCTTCACAATTAAAAACATTTTCTGTAGTGGTTAGGTAAACCTTTTGATGGTCACTTATAAGTTATATGTCAACTTCATGTGTTGGGTGTCACTGGTATATATCCGTTTGACATTCGCATATTTGACTTTTAATTTCACTTACTTCCGGTCTGTGCTTGGCGAAAGAAAAGCCATTTTGTGTTTCCTAAAAGAAAAATGTAAATTTCTGGACTTTATTTAGCCCATCGATGTTTATCGGTTTTATAGCATTTTTCTAAATTTTGTGCCAAATCACTATAATTAGTGGGTACAAACGATTTATATCGGATATATAGGAAATACTGAAAACAGGCAATCGATCTTGTTCGATTCAAGAATTAAATCCATTAAGAAAATCATTAAACCAATTAGCTAAAGGGGTTAAACTTAACCTCACAAATTTCTCTAACCACGAAGTTGTTTTTATACTTTAGATTTGCTGGGGAACTCATGCTCGAAATTAACTGAATCCATTTCTCAAGGTTACTAAATAATACTTTTCTGATTCTTTACCTCATTGATGAGGTACCTTTGGTACGCCACATAATATACTGTTCGTACACCATCTACATATACTGGTATGCTGTGTAAATATATGTACATTTGTATATAATTCGTATACTGTTGTACATACTGGCAATTGGCTGATGAAGTGTGTTACTTATTACATAACTAGCAAGAGAGTTGACTTACAAGGGTGGAACACCTGTGAATATTTGAAATTATAACTTTCCGACAGGCTGGGATATGAAAGATAAGTTATAAATTACTCATATTCAGACTCTTCGGGTACCTTAATGCTTTGATTAATCTGTGACCAATCCTATAAGTTGTATAGACCTATGTACATGTTTGTGATAAAACTTTAAGTGTTATTGCACAAATTTTTGCAGTTTTGCATTAAATTGCTTTGGGTAAAACTTTTGAGTATAAAAATAGCATGTCTATTGGTAATGTATGTATTTAAACACTGTTTTGTAAGAAACTTTGTAACTGGATGCATTCAGCTCAACAGATTCGAGTTAAAGGTTTTATTAACCACCTGATCAATTCTATTATTGTTGTTTACTGCAAGTTATTCATAGCAATTGTATTATTACTATTTAATGTGCCTTTACAACTTGGGGAATGCTTAAATTACCTGTTTACTGTATTTTACTAAAGACTATAAATCTATGTTTTAGCATAATTTAGCTTTGCAATTCTGTATATTACTTTTGAATGTAAATTATATGTGTGTGTGTGTGTGTGTGTGTGTGTGTGTGTGTGTGTGTGTGTGTGTGTGTGTGTGTGTGTGTGTGTGTGTGTGTGTGTGTGTGTGTGTGTGTGTGTGTGTGTGTGTGTGTGTGTGTGTGTGTGTGTGTGTGTGTGTGTGTGTGTGTGTGTGTGTGTGTGTGTGTGTGTGTGTGTGTGTGTGTGTGTGAGTGTGTGTGTGTGTGTGTGTGTGTGTGTGTGTGTGTGTGTGTGTGTGTGTGTGTGTGTGTGTGTGTGTGTGTGTGTGTGTGTGTGTGTGTGTGTGTGTGTGTGTGTGTGTGATGTGTGTGATGTGTGTGATGTGTGTGATGTGTGTGATGTGTGTGATGTGTGTGATGTGTGTGTGTGTGTGTGTGTGTGTGTGTGTGTGTGTGTGTTGTGTGTGTGTTGTATGTGTTATATATATATATATTGTGTATGTGTGTTGTATATATATTTGATTGTTGTGTGTAGTGTAGTGTATATTGTTGATTAGTTTAATATTATAATATAAATATATATATATATATATATATATATATATATTATATATATTATATATATATTTATATATATATATATATATATATATATATTATATATATTTATATAGTATATATATATATATTATATATATATATTATATATATATATTATATATATATATGTATATATATATATGTGTTATATATTATATTATATATATGTATGTATATATATGTATATATATATATATTGATATTATATGATATATATATATATATTATATATATTATTATGTATATAGTTATATATAAATTATATATATATATATATATATATATATATATTATATATATATATATAATATATATATTATGTATATGTATTAAATATATATTATTTTTTTTATATATATATATATTATTTATTTATATATTTATATATAATTATATAGTTATATTGTTTTGTATTTTATATTGTAGTGTATATTATGTTGTGTTGTTGTGTGTGTGTGTGTTGCATCATGTCGTAGTGTTTTCTTTGTGTACGTACATACAAATGCAAACTATATACTGCCATTATTAGAAATTAATATACGCTTTTGTTTTGGACTTTCTACTTTACGAATATTTTTCCTAGTGCTCAGATCCTTGCACATATTCGTTACTTGGCTAGAAAAGCGGCAAATTAACTAGTTATCTAGGGCTGGCTGTTTTATCCTTCTAGGCTTTCTCTTTCTTTCAGCTACCATTACCATCTGTATCACTGTGGGGTATCTCTACTGTGACAGCTAACAAGTCCTATATAAAAGGTAGGTATCTCCTCTGTTGGGGTAAGTTTGAGCACAAAGTCGAAGTTTGCACGTAACACCATATTTTTCCAATTTTCTTAAAATAAATCTTTATGATTTCAAACTTTCTTTGAAATTCAAAAATACCATTTTTTTTATTAATTGCACTTTTCTACACTCTCAGCATTGAATTTTTGAAATTTGTATGGATTCATGTCAATTTGATGTAACATTCTTTGCATTTGTACTTGAACAGTCGTTTTGCTTTCTGCAAATTAGAAAAAATGTCAAAATACTACTATAATTGTAAGCAGTACAATAAAAATAAATAAATAAAAAGTTATCTTCACATTGTACACCGCTACATCATTGTGTCTACAACGCAATACTTTTCCATGATATTCCCGAAAGCGCTACTCCTTACTTCGCTACTAGATGGCACTCTGGAACGTTCTCGTAGCCTCAATTTGGTTTTATACAAGCGGCGAAGTGCAGAACCATCTACGTCTGAAACTGGCAGTAGTGAAAAGAAAAACAGACTTTACAGTGATGAATATCTTCAATATGGTTTTACCGTTATTTCCAATAAACCATTATTTGTGGAGAAGTCTTGTCAAGCGAAAGCATGAAGCCATCAAAGTTACTTCGACATTTAAATAGCAAACATCCAGATAAAAAAGACAAACCTGTAGAATTATTTGAAAGAAAACTGAACGGCCATCAATCTGGTCTTGTCGTCAGATTACAAGAAATAATCTCTTACTTCAAAAGTTTTACCTCCTGAAATGGACTGTGTTATGAAAACCATAATTAAAGTTGTAAATTCCGTTAAAGGAAAGCTTTGCAGACCCCTATTTTTCGAAAATGGGTGCTTTATTTGAAAATCTTCTTTATCACGCCGAAGTAAAGTGGCTTTAAAGGGGCAACGTCTTAAAGAAGTATAGCTTTTAATGTATTTGAAAGATGAGAACTCCCCATATGAAAATCAATTTTCCGATCCCATTTGGCTTCTAAAACTAGGTTTCCTTGCTGATATTTTCGAACAATTAAATATCTTGAACAGTAATTTGCAAGGGCGCGACATTAGTATAATTACTACACCAGATAAAATTAAGGAATTTATAAGAAAAATCGATTTATGGTCGACTTCACTTGGCAAAAACCAGCACGATTCATTCCAGTGCATTCAGGAAATTATGGAAGATGTATCCAAGTACAGTGTTACAAATTTTGAACAAGTTTTTGCAGGCATGAAAGTTACTTTGCGCAATTTAAAACAACAGCTCTGTGATTCTCCGAAGAAATTCAAAACAGTTAGACAGTTGCAGATGGATACCAATTCCGTTTTTAGCCGATTCCTTTCAACATATTGAAATACCAATAAACATGAAAGAAAAACTTAAAATATCAAGTGATGGAATGTTGAATCTCCAATTTTTTTCCCAGAACCCGGACGAATTTTGGACCAAAATGATGCAGGAATACCCTCAGTTGGCGAGTGAAGCTGTAAAATGTTTGGTTCGATTTGTAACATCATATTTATGTGAGTTAAGTTTTTCGTCTATTATTGTCATTAAAACAAAAGTGAGAAATCGTCTCGTACTTGAAAACGATATAATTGTGTGTGTCTCAAATACACAGTCTATATTTGAAAGACTAGTTTCAAAAAATTAACATTATAATATTTGACTTTATTTTTCTCTTTCATTTTTACGGATTTATTAATATTTGGTTTTATGTTTCGTTTGATAATTAATTGTTAATTTTAAATTACGGCGTTATTAAAATAAAAATACATAATTTAACAAAGTGGTGTTTTTGTCTTATTTTGGAAATTTCCAGCGACCCACCTAATACCTCATTGCGACCTACCAAGGGGTCGCAACTCACACTTTGGGAAACACTGGCCCGGACGAAGACCGGTGTCAAGGAAAACCGCTAAAGTGTATAAAGATTTTACTACGGCTGCAGAAAAGGCAAGCTTTGCTTTCAACTGTTATGAGAGCGACTTAGCTAGTGACCCCATTAAATTACCAGTGGTTGAGAAAGTAAACTATGTTTTCTTTTCGTGGTTGCAATATTCGTTTGTTTCTCATATTACAAAGATTAGGGAAAATAAAAATTTGCCTAATCAAAGTGCAGTTTTAATCTATGGTGGTAATTTGAGTCACATAAGCATTCAAATGATTGAAGGAGCTATTAAAATAACATAAAACTGGTTCACATGCTAATCCATCTTACTAACCTCTGGATAAGTGTGTCTTTGGGCCAATAAAAGTAAAATGGGACAAAGAGGTGGTAGAACATGGAAAAAAGCAGATGGGACATAGGTCTGGACGCCTAACAAAAGATGTATTTAATTTTCTATTCGGTCAAGTACTTTGAAAAAGTGTTTCTGAAAAAACGTACAGGGTGGATTCTTATCAACAGGTTTGTTGCCCCTTGGTTCGTCAAAGTTTCAAATAGAGATATTTGATCTTTACGACCTGCAAAATTATAAGGCGCGTCAACGAGCAAAAGCTGTACTTAGTGACTCTCCGTCTGTTTCAAGCTTCGTTTCTTCAGTAATACACAATAATATGCCAGAGCAAGGAACGCCTCAAAAAATCTCTCAAATTGTTGAGTCAAAGTCTCCACAATGGATCACCAAAAATAGATGCAGTTCCTTTGGATTTATATACAAGAATGCACCAGGTAATAAACTCAGCAGATAGTAACGAACGATTAACATCTCACAGCATTGTTATGTTTTCTAATGTCATCTAAGAAAACAAGACAAAATTAGCAAATTCTCTATAAATAAAACTGTTTGTCTCGTTTAAAACAAACAAATTTAAGTGAAGTCTTTGTAGCAATAGAGGTGTAGCAAAAATGGAAAGATTCAGAATCTCGAAAAATAAATAACATTTCTATTAAACGAAAAAAAATTGCATGTTTGTTATGGGGAAGTTAAGAACAAAGCCGCATAAATTCCGTTGGTGACACTTCAAAAGGTGGGAATGATAATAAAACAGTTGAACGTATTAAGAAGGGAGACGGTACGAAAAGAACACATATACATTTTAAATTGAACTGATCAGATTACGACAAGGAAATAGACTTCACATCTCAAATTGAAATTGATAATACACCAGATGTAGTTTATGAAGACACTTATTCATAGCTCCTAACCTCAACAGTGGGTGTTGCAAAAATTAAAAGCAGAATGTCAAAAAATAAAATTTCTACTAACTGACAAAAAATTGCGGGCTTGTTTAGAGGAAGTGAAGAAAAAACCGCAAACATTTTTTTTTTTTTGTGAAATTTTAAAACAAAATATTTTGAACTCCGTTGAATTTCGAGTAAACTTAAATAGGCCCACACATTAAAAGAAAACCCATATTGGTGACCTCTAATTACGGTTTTGCAAATAAGTTACTTTGGCGCTTTTGGATAATTTGCATGCATCGGATGCATTTTTCTCGTAAACCGTTAGTCCTAGCGACTTCAGTAAGGTATACCTTTCTGAAGCAGAAAAGATGGAAAATGACATACAGTGTAAGGCAAAAAAGTTAGGACCGATTCAAACAAGATGGAAACCTGTATGTAACTAAGGCCATATTTGGATTCTGCGTGATAAAAAGCCCCTGTATACAAAATTTCGTCCGCTTATTACATCGTTGTAAAAAGATATTAAAAAAAAAACAAAAAAATAATTAAACTTCAACACCTATACCTTTTAAACGAAGGCGTTGCGGACCTAAGTTCGTAGGAACTTTATTTCTTATTTTAGTGTCCTCTATCGCGTGGCACTATGCATGGCACTTTTTTCTGTCACCCTGTATATATATATATATATATATATATATATATATATATATATATTTAAATTTAATCTCTCATTTAAATGTATGGCTATGTATGCTTTAAAAAAAAAACGTGAATGCATTGGGAATGTAAATGCTACGAGGGCCATTATTAATATTTTGAGCTTTGGCGACATTGATTGCAGTTAGGCGCCGTTTTACGTTTCCATAGAAGGCCTGACATTGTTGACATTAACATACTTGTAACTTTTTGTCAATATCGTTATTTGTATTGTTTACGGTTACTTGAAGATTGCGTGTCAGCAAAGGAATGGAATTAAATCGTGAAAATTTTCGTGCGATGATTTATTACGATTTTCGATGTGGATTATCAAGATAAGAGTGCATCGATCAGCTTACGTCCACATTTGGCGATGAAGCTCCATCCTTTGCCACTGGGTCATTCTATGTCATTTCAACCAGGCCATCTCACCCACCAACTTAAATCTTAATGATAAGTGGCACCACTTGTTCTACCCATTGAGATAACTAAACATGCCAAATCTTAATTTTCTATCTCTTACCGTTTCCATTTTAGAGCCGTTTTAAGTTTTGAATATTCGGAATTTCTAGCGAGCGGATGCCGCGAAATGATGCTAGCCGGAGTTTTGAAAATATCTATAAGTTAAATGGCAAAGGCTAAAAAAATATTTTGTAAGAATTTTTGTAAAGGTTTTGAATAAAAACATGGTTTAGCGTAAAATTCTTTTTCATGGATAGGGTATGTAATAAAATAACCCCACAAACTTTTTTTTTTAATAATCCTTATTAAATGGGCTATCATATAAAATAAAGATTTTTATGGGGTTTTTGATTCCTTTAATTAATCTTCTAAAGTTGATTTAATTTTTAAAATTTTATTTTTACGAAGCCGCATGCATGAATAGTAGTAACTATTTAAATGAAAAGTAGTAAACAACCACTTTTCTATAAACAAACAAACTTGAACTTAAATTAAAATAATTCAACTCAGTACTGTATTGATTTTATAGTGTATAGTGTTTAAACCCAGTTTCTCAGCAGATTCTGCCGAACCATAAATAATATTAAGTATTTAATGTACCTTTTCTTTATGTTATTTTCAAGGACTCCAATTCTGTCTTCTTAAATAAATGAAGGGTTGTGGAATTAGTTTTTCTACTCAGTTGATTGGTTTGTGCCATGATTTTTCATTGACTTGGGTTGTACAACAAAAGAACAATAATGATTGTTTCTAAATATCTATTTTAGTTAAAACTAAAGACAAACTACATAGGAATCAGAGACTCATGAATATTTAATATTTCCAGTATTTTAACTTTTAGCTTTAATTGCCATATCAAAGGTTATTTAACATTTTTTCTTCAATTAATTTCATAGTTTTCTGTAAGGTTCTTCCAGTCGATGTGTCAGGCGGATCAACGATTGCAAGTACATGAGGTATGGGAACAGGGCAAATGTCCTCTCGCTTAGGCCAATTAAAAGATGGTGATGGTCTAGCACTATCCATACATTTTACAGTCACATCGCCCTCATCTTTATTGACTTCAGTTATCAATCAAAAGTACCATAGATTATCAAATCTACAGGCTACATAGCATGATAGGTTTAAGTTTTCTTGACTCACAAATAATTGTGGTTTGTTCTTTAAATTATATTTTAGGGTAGGGTTTTCATCAGCACTGATCTTCCTGGCTTCCAAATTTCCTACACTTAGTTTAAAGTTATGAAAACTTCTAGTTCCCGGTACTGTTTGTACATCTTCAAAGCGAGTCTCTAAGTCTGAACGAATCTTACACAACTCATTGTTTGAAATAAACTAACTTTTTTAATGTTGTTTTTGCAAAACTCAAACAATTGTATTGGAGACAGTATTTGATTTCCAAGCGGTTTCTGTAAACTCTCCTTTCTTGCTAGTCTTTTCACAGTACCACCAATCCCATCACATTCAGTTTTCCCGTGACTGGTTGCAAAAAACGACCACTGCGCCTTTATCTTAAAAGTCTCTTTCATGCAGGCAAAGGTTCAAAATGTTTAATTTATTTTTATACTGGCCTGCACAGCCATCACTAAAATAGTGGATTTCTGTTACATGTGCATAATTTTCTTTGATGAACTGAGTCACAATTTCTTGGGTTTTGTAGACCATGCAAACATCATGTTTCATGTCATCAGATATTATACAAAGAGACAGGACTGATTTTTCGCCTTCTACACTATGTAGGTTGATTATAATAGGATGCAAGGTGCAAGAGTCTGAGGTCCAGTGGTATCCTTGGCCTTCATCCTGGATGGTAAATTAATAATTTTCACTAAAGTCCATGGATACTACAACTTTTTTTACATCGGGAGACTCCTTAAGTGTTTTGAAAAATTTGGATTGGGATTTTGCAGTGTAGGAGTGGGGGACAAGTTTTTCCAATTTAGATGATAAATCCTCTATATATTCTTCAATTTTTGCTGTTTGTGTTATCATTTGTGTCCTGTCAGTTGAAATCCACTGATTAAATTCAACTGTGTCGTCTTCATCATAATTTTCAAATTTTGTTTGTAAAAAACTTGTTAAGTTTTCTTTTGGTGGGCAAAAGTTACAATGCCTCAACATACATTCACGACTTGGGTTTTCACACACCAATAGTTTGGTTAGATCTTTGTAGGTTTCTTCTAAACTTGCACCATGAATCAGTAAGATTACATTTTGGTGAATAGTGCACACACACTGAATGGGTGCCATCGGCTCTAGCTAAAACACACCATTTTGGGCGGAGAGAACAAAATTTAGAAAAACCTACTTTAATATCCGGGAGCTCTTTTTTAAAGTAAAATCAACCTTTTTCTTTCATATTGTTTTTTACCTAAGCTCACAACATCCTTCATACCAGGCAAAACTCTGGTCTGTTCATCACTTTGGAAACATTCTGTAACTAAATTAACTACTTCAAGTTTGAGAATCTTTCCTCTTTCAGGGTCTGGTTCTGCTAAGAAGCCCTTTCCTTTAGAAAGTTTCTGTGCTTGCCGTGCTGAATAGTCCGAAACCTGAAACGTATCTTTCATTTTTTGCCTTGACCAATTTAAAGATGCAGGTATAGTAAGGAGCTGAATCTGTTTTTTCTTGGATGCCAATTGTAATTTTTTTTTTATATCCATATCAGCGGCTTTTTTTTCAACTGTCCTTTGTACATTTGTTTTATTTACTGGAATTTCAACATCTAAAACCACCTCAAACTTCTTTTTAACATTTTCCTGCAAATTTTCAAGTTTAGCTTTAGCATAGTTTGGTTTGCTGTACTCATTCAGTGCATGCAATTTCAACGGTGAACAACCTACTTCTGTTAAAGATGTATTCAAAGAAGTGAGGACCTCTTCTTTCTGCAAATCAAAATGAGGGTAATTGTCGTCATCTTGAGGTGTCGTCATGGTCACTGTTTTCTTCATCTTGACTTTTTAACAATGCTTTTCGGCAGGATGCACAAAGCTTATCTCCTGGTTTTATTTTAAATCCTTTAGTGATAAAAAAATTTGCTTTGCTGCATTGTCACGACTCGCAACGTTTTCGTTATAAGCTTTTTATGTTTTTTAAAAGGATCGCAGCTTATTTTTTTTTTTTTTTGAAAAAAAATATTTCTTTAAAAAAAAATACCTGTCGTGCAAACATATTGTTCCATCATCATCTTCTCTTTCAGTTCTTAGTTTAACTAAACTAACTTCTTCTTCAGATAATGAATTAATTTGTTCAAATCCTTTATTTTTCACAAAACAAGTTTTGTGGCATTCTGTTGATGTGACATCCCCTATACTGCACTTGACTTCCATAGTTATTACACAACTTAACAAATAGTACAAACAAGATCACCAGAATGCATAGTTTAAGGTAGGCTGTATCTAACATTGTTATCATTCAAAAAAGATTGTCTCCTCAATATGAAAACATAATCAAATTGTTTATAAAACCATGATCACATACCTAGTTTAAAGAAATTATAATGCACACCTTTTTCATTCACAAAATTAATTTACATTATAAAAAATCACAGACCGCTGCTTCTAAAATAAAACACACCACGATATTAAAATAATCTCTTATAAGAACGAACTAATGTTGCTTCAAGGAGCACCAGAAACAAACTGACCAAGAATGGCTAAGATGGCTAGCTGATTGTTGAGCTGCCTGTTAGGACATGAAAACAGCCTGTTGCTACTTGCAAGGAGGAGGTTTATTCAGACTACTATGAATTAATGATTTAGTGCACTGTTTTACTACTAGTGCTTACCATTCATGTTTTGACCTTTGACTTGACTGTGAATACTTTATTTTTCTATACATGGATTATTTATTAAAATAGACTGTTAAATCAAATCCATAATAAGTTTAAATTTTATTATAATTTAAGTTCAAGTTTGTTTTAAATAGAAAAGTGGTTATTTACTAATTTTCACTTAAATAGTTACTTACTATTCATGCATGCGGATTCGTAAAAATAAAATTTTAAAAATTAAATTCAACTTTAGAAATTTAATTAAAGGAATCAAAACCCCATAAAAGACTTTATTTTATATGATTAGCCTATTTAATAAGGATTATTTTAAATAAAAGGTTTGTGGGGTTATTACATACCCTATCCATGAAAAATAATTTTGGCTGAACCATGTTTTTATTCAAAAACTTGACAAAAATTCTTACAAAATATTTTTTTAGCCTTTGCCATTTCACTTATAGATATTAAGTATTTTTTTCTAAAATCTAAGGCCATAAATTTTCATTACTATTGGGTGGTAAATACAAAAATTATATACTCCGGCTAGCATCATTTCACGCCATCCGCTCGTTAGAATTGCTGAAAATTCAAAACTTAAAATGGCTCTAAAATGGAAACGGCAAGAGATATAAAATTAAGATTTGGCATGTTTAGTTATCTCAATGGGTAGAACAAATGTGCCAAGTATAGTCAAGATCTGAGGTGTTGGGTGAAAAAATAATTATTTATTGGTTGAATTGATGTGGAATGACCCCACCGTGAAACTCTGGTATAACGATTTTAATCATGGCCGCCTTTCGCTCACTGACGAAATTCGCAAAGGTCGTCCAAAATCAGTTGTTATTCAAGAAAACATTGATACTGTGCAAAACTAATAATGCAAGATCGCCATGCTACATACTGTGAAATTGAGGAAACCCTAGGCATTAATTCCACCAGCATATATAAAATATTACATGATCATTTAGCCATGAAAAAGGTTTGTTCTCATCGGATCCCACATAATTTGACGAAATCTCAAAAAAATGCTCACGTCGATTGGTGCACACAAATGCTCAAGAAACACAATGGCGGTGCTTCAAAAGACGTACATAACAGGTAACGAATCGTGGATATATGCATACGAGCCGGAACGTAAACAGCAGTCGACTGTGTGGGTGTTTCAAGATGAACCAAATCCAACAAAAGTTGTTCTCGCTCGAAGCACATCGAAACAAATGGTCGCCTGTTTTTTCGGAAAAACTGATCTCATGTGGCAACTGTGCCTTAAGATGAACGTAGAACGGTCAATTCTGAATGGTACACAACCATTTGTTTGCCGGAAGTCTTCGGTGAAATGCGGAAAACAGACAAGCGCCGTCGGATCGTTCTTCATCACGACAATGCGAGTTCTCACATATCTCTTCTAACAACCGATTATTTGAACACTCAAAAAATTGAATTAATAGGTCATCCACCGTATAGTCCTTATTTGCCACCCAATAACTTCTTGTTCCCGAATGTCTAGAATAAATCACGTGGACAACGATTTTCGTCGGCGAAAGAAGTCGTTGATGTGTTCAGAAACCATGTCATGGAGGTCTCAAGAAGATTGGAAAAAAATGCTATGACAAATGAAAAATGTGGAACACTGGAACTGTGGCAGGATCTGTAATAAAACAAAATACACCCACGTACCACACAAAATTAAAAAATAAAAAAAAAGATTTTGTAGTAAACTAGATATAGATATTTATCGTAAGGAAACTAGCACTAGAAGATTCATAACCAATGACTCAACTTTTTGGTTCATAAATTGCTTAATTTTCCTCTTTCAGTTCAAAATTATAATAAAGAATTGCGCACTATTAAAGGAATTGCTGCATACGATGGGTTTATGAATATAGTTAGGAAACAAACACATATGATGAGGGTTAAGAGCATAACTACATTAGATAACGCTAGAGAACAATTAGAAACAAAGTATGTAAAGTTACCAAACTATCCTGCTTATGCAAAAGGTCTATCTAAAATCATTTCCAAAATTAATTTGAAAACAGTCACTACTTCAGATAATAGTTTGCAAACTCTTTTAGGCAATCCAAAAGATAAAGTGGATAAGCAGGATAGGTCGGGAATTTATAAAATTAGTTGTAAAAATTGTGTACAAATATATATGGGGCAAACTAAACGACCTATCAAAATTTGCTGTAAAGAACATTTAGCTCATATAAAATACGAACGTTGGAACAAATCTGCCGTAGCTCTACATATGTTTGATAAAAATTATGTACTAGATCATTAATCAAACATGTTAGTAATAAGCACGAACTTGATTGTTACTCGCTGATGGTATGTATGTTAGAAATTTTCTTTACTTCGCCCTAGTCGACCGCTATCGAAACGCATTCGGTGTTTTTTAATTTTGTGTGGTACGCGGGTGTATTTTGTTTGTTGCTTTGACAAATGATTCGAACGAATGCAAAAGCGTATTAATCATAAAGGAGAATATTTCGTTAAACAATAAAGCAATTTTCAATAACAAATTACTGTTTTTTCATTGTTAGGCTCAATATATAAAAAGTGACCCTCGTATAGGCAACGAACATTACAAGTGACGTATTTTTATAACTCTCCCCTTCAAGTAAATTCCTTTTCTAACAGTTAGAGGTTATGTTTGTGAATAAAATGCAAGTTATTGGTTATCAAACTGTTTTTAATAAACGATTATTTCAAAACATCAATATCAACGACACACAAATAACAACAAAAATAGACCCGTTACAACAAGTGTTCGAAATAACTACTTTCCAATTCTAAACAATAACCTAAGCGTTATCTAAAAGCACATATATCATTCCTGAGAAAGTTAGGATTCAGTTCATTACACTTGGTACGTATGCGATCTTTTAATTCTTTTATATTTTCCATTTAGACATTATTATAAATGTTTGATTTTAGGTAACCCCGCAGAACGCGGTGCTCAAGGTTTAGGGCCGAACCTGCCTACCCACCGTCTTTGAAACCTGTCGTTTCTGACAACATTTGAAACCGATGATTTCTTAACAGTAAAAATTTGGCCAAATTGAGGTTCCCATCAATAAAGTATGGATAAACCTAGTATTAATCTATTCCTAGCCATTCATTGAAATTCATTGCAACTTTTTAATACAGGGATTTTATCTTTTAGTTTGCAAAATATTTTTTTGTAAAATAATCAGTTTTATTGTAATTTTGTATTCATTATTTAATATATTTTTAAATATGCTTAAAATTTTTGGAGTTGAGCTAACTAGCGAAAAACTTATACTTTTATAATTTATATAAGCATTACCAACGTTGTTGTTAGTATTATTATTACTAGAATTTAGGATTGAAATGTTATTAAAAAGTAATTTATTTAATAAATATAGTTTAGAAAATTAATAGTTGAAATTGCAATTTATGTTATATAGACCAAACCTCCTGTGATTGCAATTTAAACAGTTAATTTTGAAAACTACATTGGAACTTTTTAATATAGGAATTTTATTTTTGTTTGGAAAATAATTTAAAATATAAATCGGTTTTATTGTGATTTTGTTTTCTTTGTTTAATATATTTTTAAATATGTTTAACATTTTTGGTGTTGAGCTATTAACTAGCAGAAAACATATATTTATAATTTATTTTAGAGTTACCAATGTTGTTATTAGTATTATTATTACTAGAATTTAGGATCGAAATGTTATTAAAAAGTAATTTATTTAATAAATGTAGTTTACATAATTAATTCTTTAAATTGCAGTTCATGTTATATAGGCCAAATCTCCCATATTTTAGATTTAAGGAAAAAAAGTATATATATATATATATATATATATATATATATATATATATATATATATATTATATCCTAAGTGACATAGAAAGAAGAACACCCAGTAATAATGAATATTTTGTAAAAAAAAATTGGGAATATGTTTGTTTATGTTAACTCTAGATGTTTTTGCATTAACCTCTTTCATAAACATTTACGGTCACGTAGCCTTAAAATTATTTGTAACTACAGTTGGCATTTAAGACAGGTAAAACACATTACAAAAAGCTTCTTTAATTGAATCACGATGCCTCAAGTGCGAAGACGCCAAAATTTTCGGCAGTTAAGCGAGTTTGACAGGGGTCGAATTGTGGGCTTACGAGAGGCTGTTTGTCTGTGAGAGATATAGCCGATAGAACGCAACGGAGTTTAAACACTGTGGCAGTCTGTGGTCGGGCATGGAGCCAAGAGGGCCGTACACGAAAAGCGAGAGGTACAGGACGTCCTCGAACCATAGAAGCCGAAGATCGCCGTCTTAGAGTATCGGCTCTACGGGACCGCTTCTTATCTACACGGGCGATTACGGACCAGTGGTTTGCAGAATATGGAAGAGCGATTGGGATGCGAACTGTTTATGGCCGGATAAGAACCTTTGGACTCTTCATACCGTCCCCATTTTGTGCTACCACTGACTCCTGGGCACCGTGGTTTAGAGAACGGGCAAATTGGGACCAAAAATGGAATTCAATTGTCTTCAGTGATGAATCCAGACCTTTTGTGGGCATGCATGACAGTCGTGCAAGGGTGAGAAGACGGCGTGGTGAAAAAGATCCCCAATTTTCTGTGGAAAGGCATGTGCACCACACAGTTGGTGTTATGGTATGGGGGGCTATTGCTACATATTGTACATTATGTTCAGACCATCCCCAACAGCACATTCCAACAAGACAACGCACGACCTCATGTTGCTAGGGCTTCTTTGGCTAATTTTGAGGTCAATCAAGTTGCTTTGTTGCCTTGGCCACCGAGATCTCCCGATCTATCACCCAGCGAGCACGTTTGGGATATTATGAGAAGAAGATTACTTAATTTACCCCACCCCCCACAAACTATAGTGGCTCTGGAGGATGGGTTACATATAGCATAGGAGGAAATCGATCACCTCAGAAGTATGCCCAGACGTGTTAATGAGTGCATAAGACATCGTGGTGGCGCAACACACTATTAAGTTTTTTTTGAAAAAGTAAGTAATTTTTATCAAATTTTGTTCGTTTATTAGTCTAACTCGAATACACATGTATACCAACAATTGTTCAAATAAATTAATTATTACTGGGTGTTCTTCTTTCTATGCCACTTAGTATATATATATATATATATATATATATATATATATATATATATATATATATATATATATATATATATATGTAATGTATGTATGTAGATAGTATTAGACAGTATCCTTAGAATTTGATATTTAACATTACTCAAGTGAACTCCCAACAATGTCAATACAATTTTATAAATCGTTCTGGTTTAATTAAAGGACTGAAATACATATAATTCTAATTAACGTATTTAATAAAAAATGGTTTTGTTTTGAATTAAATTCACTAAATCTTTAGCGACTAGTCAACTGTGGCATTGTAATTTTTTTTTGTTGAGCATTGCTGTGCTTTTATTAATAACGTTATATCACTATATGAATATTTGTTACGTAAGGATTATTTTAATGAACATCTATTTTGCAGTTGGGCAACTAAGTTTTCTTGTTTTAAAATTGAGGTTTCAATTTACGTCGAGTACAATACCAATGTTGAGTAAATTTGATTAATATTCGCCATTAGCGGATTTACTAAAGAAGCTGTTCATGAGTTTAGTGAACTATCAAGCAAGCTATTTTGGAGTAAATTTTACCGGTTACAATCATGACATATTCCTTCACTTTGCCTGTACGAAATGATATACTGCTTGTGTACAATTGGTCGTTTCAATTATCATTAATATAAAGTCTACATGTTATAATTCATAGATCAGCAAGTTTCGTTTCGAAAAACAAAAAATATGTATCTAAATTTTATTTTTTTCTATTTATAGCTTAATGTGTGTAGAATTCATATCAATAATGAGACTTTTTAATTTTGAGGGGAACATTTTTAATTCAGTACTGTTAATGAACGCGCTAATGACAAATCTGAGGAAATAACCACGTTATTAAGAAGAAATAGGGGATGATATCGATAATTTTAGCTTATTAGTGTTTATTTATAATTCATATAGTGTATGTGTAACAAATGTAGTAAGCGCACAAGATGTATTTCCGTTTACTGCTGGAGAACTTATTGCTAACTACATATGGAATATGCAAAATCTATTACTGTTCAGTTTTGCTAACTTCACAACGATTAGTTTAGCTTTGCGGCATCTAGTCGGAGATCGAAACCGGAACTAGTTGATTTTTATTAGTATTGATATATCAGGGCCGACGCAAGCAGTTTTGCTATATACAATTTATTTGTTATATGAAAATGTAAACATTTACGTTTAAAAACTTATTTCTGGAGGTTAAAATTGTGTATTTACATTTAATAATTTGTAAACGATTAATGGCAGTTACAACTACCTTTCTCAGTAAAAATTAATAGACATATAAAGAGATATTAATGTCAACAAATTTACAAATTTGTCGAGGTAAATTTCATGTCACGAGTAAATCAGATAATTCACCCCCTTGATGCATAAATTACTATCCACTATCGGTGAGTTCTGGTGTATTATATGGTCGGCGCTAGCAGTTTTGCCTCCCGGAGCAAAAACGTAACATGTCCCCACTCCACAATAAGTCACCCAAGAATGAAAAATTTCAACAATTTTTACATTAGAAAGAAAGGACCCTAAGCATAAGATAACTAAATTTTGTATATTCAGGTACTGAGAATTGTTTACATTGAACACGAACAGCAATAATAGAACTATAAGACAATATTAGGTACAATGAGTGAGAAAAATGTCTATTAAAGAACGTAACATACATTAAACAAACTACATACAATACTGTAAAAAAACGCTGCAAATTATATCAATACTTCCACATCAAAAAATCGGTTTTTTTGTAAATAACTCGAAAACGATTTACTTTATAAAAAAAATTACAAGAATCCTTTTCGATCAGAAATTTGATTTTCTATCTAATACCAAATTTCAAAAAAATCGTGTGGACGGATTCCAAAATCGAGTTTTTTGGAAATAATTCGAAATAACATTTTCGAAAAAATTGCAAAAACGCTTTTTGTGAGAAATTTTATTTCCTATCTAATGGTATTTTCGCTTTTTGAATGTGTTAAGTAGTCCCGGGGATATTTAGGAAAAACCGGTTTTTTAAAGTGACGGTTTTTGCTAATATCTTGTAAACCGTTTGTTGTACAGAAAAATTATTGGGACAAAAAATACTCACAATTTTATTACTAATCACATATTAAAAGGAAAAAAATCTAAAAAAAATAAAAATTCGCAAAAGGGATACTTACCCCCAATTTTACTCCTTTCCCCATACCTCACTGACCCCAAAAACAATCAGTCGTTTTGGGTAGTTGACATCTATAAGTGTGTGCCAAATTTCAAGTTGATATGTTAAGTCCTTCGAAAGTTATGAAGTACTTTAAAGCGATTGAGCAAATAAAAATTTTTGAAAATTTTATTTAGCAATACAATACTTCCCATCCGTTGGATGTGGAAGTAAAATAACAACAAAACCGCGTAAAAAAGTATTTTTTTCTTACTTTAATGCAGCAAACTTGTGAGTAATATTTTTAAGATTAATTTTCTCTGCTAATTCATGTTCTCTAACTAATGTAACCAAACTGTTTAGGCGATTTTGGGTGGTTGCGGAACGTGAAAAATGTTTAATTATTTTCAATGTACAAAAGCTCCCATCTCCACTTGCCAAACTTACTTACTGACAGGGTCAACAAGATTCTTAAGGCAATGCTGAGGTTAGGAGAAACATCTAAAGTAGTGATAATTTTAATATCTCTATTGAATTTTGTTTTGCATTTACAAACCCTAAAACGGGTTCTATTTCATCTACTAGCTCAAATACGTTCACATCTCCGATTCACCATCAGTCAATAGTATTTCGAATTCCTCGCAATATTTAATTATCTCTTAGGTAAATTTTTCAAATCATGTATGTTGAACAAAAATTGAAAATGATTGCCATAGGTATTCATTCTAAAACATTAATAGCTTGATCTATTGTAAAAAAATAAAACTCTATTTTACATTCTAATTTGGAATCTGCGACAGGATCATCGCGCGCTTCGTAAAGTTAACAGTTTTTCGTCGAACTCTGTGACACAGTTGTGTTAACTCGAATAACGTCGACGAATTCCTTTGCATCACACAGCATTTTATTAAAAGCCCCATGCGAAGATCCTTGAAAAAAATTGTACAATTTTCTATTAGCACTAATTTTTGAACAAGATCGACTTTTTATGTAAATGTCTTGCCAAGATCGACCAAAAAAAAATCATGGGCTTAAATTTTAAAACTCACCTTACGTTTTTATCTACTGGTTCATGCTAACATATTTACCTACCTGCTTATCTAATTTTTATTTCAATGAAGAAAATATAAAATAAAAAATCATTTATTAATATTTTAAATTTTAATACAGATACTAAATTCGAACTGTCAATCATAAGTGCGATACCAATGCCATCTTCATTTACAAGCTGTGATGTACAGTTTGGCAATATTGCTCATATGTAGTTGCGTGGTCCGGTTACCGGTACAGTGACTTTATACAGGACAGTGGCGACAATAGCGCGTAAGCCCCACCCACCCGCCATGATGTGTCAATTCAGATTTGTGCTGTTATGTATACTTTTAAAATATTTAAAAAAAAATTAGGGATCCGTATCTACGTTTTAACTTTATATTATGGTGTTTATAAATAACCACACATTTCAAACAAGAAACACGCCTTAGCAAGTACTTTTAAATAATAAATGTACACAGAACTTACCAATGTATGGATACAAGGTGGGATAAAATAACGCACCTAGTTTTAATTTTATAGCGTTTATTAGGCAGATATTACAAAATAAAGTTATTAAATAAATAAATTTATATTTTAGTAACAAGAAATTAATAAAAAATATGTGTACAAATTAATCCTATGCAAATTAAAAATATTAAAATTACATCAACAAAATCGAATACATTTTGGAATGCATTTAATTATTACAGAAAGTACTTAAGTGCAGATATTAATCAAATCGGAATTAACAATATTATTGAATAACATTTTAGTGGTTTTTAATTACCAATCAAATCATTAAGAGTAACATCTAGCTAAATCCATGAAAAATTACAGTACTTTTAGAATTGTTGTTAATTAATTGTACCTTATTTAGACAAAAATCAATTTTTTAAATATTCAAACCAGATGTTACTCGTTAAACTGAACAATTTAGCAGCAACACCACTGGTATCACCTAATTGCCAAGCTTGGAAAATTTATCTTTCTCCGTACTTGTACTTATAGTTACAATAAATGTCCAGCAACAGTTTTACTTGAAAGTTTGTTCATCGATCTTTTGCATTTTTTAGAAGATATTTTTAGTCTGAAAACTATAAACCTTTTAATCATTTTATTTTTCAGTTGGTGGCAATTTGATATGTTTATATTTAGACAAGACAATTTCTGTATGAAAAACTCTTAAATCAATATGTTGCGGTGATACAATGGCAAAAAATTTTTGAAAAACACCCTCCATTTCTAAAAAAAAAACAAAATGTGGTTTCATTACAAAAAAAGAGTGAGTGCTCCCTAAATCTTTTTAGTAGACTAAATTTGGAAATTTTTTATAAATTGGTGTTTTACAGCCTACGGCATCAATACATTTTGCACAAGTTTTAGAAGTTTTAATAATACTTTGAACGATATATCCACACACATTATAAAGGGAATTTAATTCACTATAACTAAGATTAAATGTTGGCGCTTCTATGTTAACAGGAAGAATAACATTGTCATAGGTATATGTTACATCTTGTATGGAGTCTAAGAAGTCTGAAAGAAATTCACGGTCATCAATGTCATAGCTGCTTTTTTGAACATTTGTCAAATATTGTGATACACAAATTAATTTTAAATTGTTTTTTACTTGAACAGCATTTGGAACTAGCTGCTTACTTCGAAGGACAGAAAATAAATTTTCTAGACAGTCCTGTGAGAATCTACTAGTTAAAATAAATTTGTATCCTTTTTCATTCAATACGTAACTTTGCACCTCTATCATTGAGTGAGTTGAAATTAATACCCGTGTTTGTGAAGGTTTCCAAACCTTTTTATAACCAGCCTCAATAGTTGACATTAATTCCATAAAATTTTTTAAAAACTGAATGGACTCGTCATATACTTTTATGTTTAACTTGCTTATAGCACATGATGGGTGTCTGGAAGTCATTAAGAAGAACCATTTTTCGATTTGGTCCAAAACCAAGCCGTTGTCAAATACTCAGGTTTCTTTAGCTCTTCGGCAAGTAATTTTAATGCACTACTTACACAGTGGTTTACAACATTTGTGGATGTTGACACCTTCATTTTTGAATAATGAGTAGGTAGCAAATCTTCCTCTGACAATTTTGGTGTCAACTTAAAGGTGTGACTTTCTTGATAAATTAATATTTCATTGATGTGAGCTGCTAATACTGTTTCAGTGGGTAGATCATATTTCTCCACAATATGTGTTGGTAATGTAATAATTTTATTTATTTATTAGCATTGATTTAAGGTTCTTAAACAAATGTGGTACATCAGCAAAGATGTTCACAAATGTATCTTTACGAAGAGGGTGGAAATTTTACTTTTGATAGTAGAATACCTGCTTGCTGAAATACCCCAATTTCTCCATAGAACCTGATTGCAGGCTCCCATATCTGATGTTATGCCTATGATATTTAAATTTAATTCTTCCTGTTTGTGAAATATTTCTCCAATAATTTCATTAAATACAGCACCATTTGCTGAAGCACAAGTAAAATAATAAGCCACCACTTGTTTCCATCGAGTTGAAATACCACCTAGCATAAAAACGAGTACATAAGTTGCTATGCCTGTATGTTGAGGAAGAGTTGTTTCTCCAAAGTACTTATTTAAAGATGTGTCAAAAGTTGACCCCAGAGTGATTGCCATTTCATCTAAAACTAAAACACAGTCCCTTTCGTGTGGATCAAAATTTTGCACTTTTATTTTTAAAAATTGAAACACTTCGTCAAGAACTCCTGAATCGAATTTTAAATATTGCAGTCTTCTTTGGAGTGTCCTTATGGATGGTAATGGATATCCTTGTTTTAACAATTCTTCATACCCACTGTTTCCACAACTAAATTTAAGTTTTAAAGATTTTGTTAAGGTTTCATTTGACCATTTCATGAACTTCGTTGACTTTTTATTGTGCCTTTTGCTTAAGGCGAGGATTTGGTCATCATTAAATAATTGTTTAAGCAAATTTAGATGAAGTTGTGGTTTGCGAGAAGATTGCACATTCTTCTCAATACCTTTTATTTTATTTTTAGCATTCCGTAAAAGTTTTTTATATTTTTTAGTCTTTGCTTGTTCTTTAAGAAACATTCGTTCATATTTTTTCAGTTGAATTGCAATTTCTGCTTCATTTGTTAAACCTCCAAGTGTTCGATTTACCTAAAATTTAATTACCTAATAAAATCTGCTTATGGTATAAGTAGTTTAAAAAAGGTGTATTAGTACCTACATTATATGTATAGAAGCTTTTGTGTAAGTTCAGTTACACATGATAAATTTATTTAGCTATTTTCAACAAATTATTTATGTTTCATATCTCAATATGATTCAAAATCTTTTATACGACAAACCCTATAGTGCATGCTTTTATTTTCCTTTTTTAATTTTAGTAAAATATTAATATAGCTAATCTAATAGAATAAATAATAATTGGGTTACGAGTTTTAAAGAACAAAGTTTAAATATGAATGACACGGTATTGTATTTAAAGTACAAAATGTACCATAAAAATTACAATCCCTAAACAAATACCTTTCCCGATAAATATTTACCTTCTTTTTGAGGCATCAAGTTTCTTGAAACTGGAGGCTTTCGTGACTGTTTTGGCTTGGAAAATGGACAAATTGTAGGATAGGCACTATTCTTTAATTTCCGACTACCATCCTCACGGGTTTTTTCCCACATTTCAGGGACAGAATTACTACAATTCACCGAAGCACAGCCTGGCATTTTTAGAGCCTACATAAAACCCAGATTAGTTTTCCTGTCAACAATAGTTTTATTGGTGCATTCTATTGTAACCACAAGTTTAACAACATTTATAAAGTCAATTAATTTGCTTGAACCAATATAACAATAATCATTAAGTAGGTACTCACCGATTACAATGAATTTAATCAAACCAGTAGAACAAAAAACAAATTTCACACAAGAATTTTTAATTATCCACACTTAGAGTCTATCTTTATATTATAATATTCCTTACTTCACTAAATTTAATAATAAAATGACACAAAAGTTGAATAAACACATAAGAATGCTCATACAAGATTAATCAAATTTGACACAACATGGCGGTTAAAACCACGATCTAAGACAACCAATGAAAAATGATACATTCTACTGTCGCCACTGTCCTGTGTAAAGTCACTGTAGTTACCGGAACGAATGCCCGCGATCTTTCAATCATTTCATCTAATTATTACGTTTACAGTTTTAGGAAGTGACCTGTGCTATCATTTCAATATATAAGCCACACACTATTACTCTGCTTTTAAATGACATTTTAAAAGAATTTTGAGGCATACAAAGAAAATAAATACAGGTATCATATTTAATTGAGACCAAAGATTACATCAGCGTCATTAACTTGCGCTTTTTAGTACCGGTTACGATAGCAGAAGAACTATTGTTTTTACATTTTACAAAATTATTCAATAAAATATTACTAAAAATAGAATATAACATTTTCATAATACTTTCAGAGTTCTGTGAGCAACTACATTCATGCTCCACTCCAAAAAGATTACTTTTTTCTAAACTTATCTTTGTAAGGATAACAAGAATACTTTTCTAATTACTACTCATTAACAATAGTGATTCTAAACTTTTATGATGTTGGATATAAAAAAAAAACGTTAATCACAAAATTAGTAGGTAAAGAGAGGCCACCACGTTGTAGTTCATCAAAATAACTATTTTCACTTTCTTCGCCTTTTGATTTTCTTACCACATTCTTACAAAGAGGACAATTAAGCATTTTACATATAGCTGAACTTGCATATTCATATATAGCTACACCTACATCAACCATACAAGTCTAAATAATCGCTACAGAATATACAATTGAACATAGCAATATCTGATGAGACACTTTCATCGCATTGTACTGACATTTTTGGTAACGAATTTTTTTTCTCTGATTCAATAATTTGTTGAAATGAAACATTATAGTTGCAGCCAGATAACCGTTAATACTTCCCCAATCTATTTTCTAAACAATCAGTTTGAAACTTTCCAGGGGAGATGTACTTTACAGGAAATCGTTGTAGTGAATATAGAATTATATCTATTAACACTGATGTGCTTCTTTCAATAGCAGAAAATGTATCTTTTGTTAAACCTACACAAATACTTAAATCACACAATTCTTTCCACTTTTTAACCATGTTACAAAATCTTTTAAAAATTGTACTTTAGCATTGTAAATACTAGATATTGGACCCGACCATTCATTTCTTTTTAAAATACCCTTGGTAGTGCTTTTTGAATTAACAATGTCCCACCACTTTTTAATTATTTCTAAAAATATAGCAGTATCATTATATTCCTCACTATGCTTTAGAGCAGCAATAGTTGAAGAGTGAAATAGGTTGTCTATCAAAGTGACATTTTGACGTTCAATGCTGCTAGGAAATAAACTTTTGTTGTTCAATTTAAAAGCTTTTTTTGTTAAAGAATTTTTCTCATTTTCATGTGTTTGTCGTAAGTGCTGAAATGATGCCTTCTTAATAGAAGTTAAATTAATAAAATCTGGAAATAAAAATGTGTGCAAATAGTTTTTTTTTGGTTGATCCAATTATTTCTAACATTCTTAAATATATGAACAAAATCATAAGTTAAAAATAATTTTAAGTTGCTAAAATTAGGATTCCCAATAAAGTATTCATTTGGAGAAAAAAGCTTATACATTAATTGATTAATTCTGTTATTATCAGTTATGATAGTTACTACTTTGAAATCAAATTGTTCAAGCCAATTTATTACAGATAAAGTTAAATTTTGCATGTGCTTTCCAGTGACACAGCTAATAGGTACTAACCGAATGATTTCTTTAAAATTACCAAAACAGGAACTAATCATAAAGCTTTGAACTGTTTTTGCAATCTGCGAGGTATCATTTTCTGCATATCCAACAATGCTTTGTGCATTGTATGTTAACATTTTGTTGACATAAATTCCATCAATTAACAGTGACACATAATGTTCCCTTTCACATAGTTTTTGACAAATGTTGGTCAAATAAGAATATGTGTTGTGCTGATCTGTAACATTTATCTTAGGTGAAGCAGATATATGTTGCAGATACCTCTTATGTGGCAAAATTGAATACTCTCTTACAAGATTGTAAGCTACTGGCGAATGGCAATAGATCGAAACAGCAAATATAATTGTGGTTGGGTCATATCTATTTGTCTTGCTTATAATTAACCTTATTTAAGTCAATATAATTTCAATCTGTGTTTTATACATAAATTCATCGCAATTGCCACTATTTATAATGTATTCTAAATAACTGCACATCTTTTTTTAAAATATTCACATGCTTCCTCAGAGATCTTTTCCTGTTCCAGATTTTTATAATGAACTAATAAATTATCTATTTGACTACCTATACAATTTTAAATCATGAGCTGATAACTCCGTTTCTCTAAAAAAAACTGTTACGACTAGCTGCTTTGACACACATATAGAACACTTGATTTTTAAAGGACTTTACTGAGCCTCATCATCATCACTATCACCATTTAAAATATAAAACCAAACACAATAATTTGAAATTTGAAAACTCCACTTCTTCATACTTTGTATACTAGTACAAAAATTGTTGACAAACTCTTCATAATTATTGTCTTTTTTTAAAAGTTACCTTATTCTTTCAGTCTCTTGTATTCGTATCTCTTCTTTTCTAGAAGCTGGAGGTTTTCTCTTTAAAGGTTCCTTTTTTGATAAGTAGGACGGTAAGTTTGGAAAAATTTGTGGCACTGCATCTACAGCTAATTTCGTATGTTGCAATAACATATATTGTACTTTTTCGTCTTGTGTGTATGGTTGGCTTCTTACTATATAATTTTCATTGAAATGATAAATACAAACAGCTGAAGATTTTGAGGGATTCCAATTGTTTCTAGGAATGGCCCTAATCCAAGCTATCTTTCGTATTTCATCTTAAGGAAAAGAAAATGTAGTAACAATCGTGCCATTACTTGTTTTTAAGGAACATATCATAATTAGATTTACATCCAGGCAAAACACACCTGCGGGGCATCAAAAATGTAAAAATATGCCATATAGTAAGTGTATTTAACAGGTTTCCTATTATCTAATGATGTTATAAGTGAGGTTATGTACATTTTTGTTTAATAATTTACCTCTAGAACAATATAAATATACTACACAAAATCGTTTCCACCTCAAATTATTTATTTGTTAGATTCTGTCAAATAAAGGTTTGACGAATAATACATAAAAAGTTAACAAAAACTTGTGTATAATCATATAATGCACAAACATCCGAACACAACTAAAGGACCATTTACAATGTTGCCAAGTTTATAACATCAAGGCTTGTAAATGAAGATGACATTGGCGAAACGCATTATTATCAGACTTCGTATCTCGAACGGGGCGAAGTCACAGCGCACAAACCGCCAGCATTAGTACTGAACACGTGCGCGCGACGCGAACGATAGTATTTGCTCAACTGTTTCGCTCTCATTTGCGTGTAAGGCATTCAAATGAGAGCGATTCGCAGGCATGTAAGCAGCGTGCTGAATCGCTGTGTTGCCGTCGAAAAAAATAGTTTATCTGTTTTGTGATGTACATATAGATATTTCAGATTCATGATTTTGTTGATCGATTGAAAATGGTTGCGCGATCGACCGCTCGATCGCGATCGACGTTACGGACACCACTGTTCTATACCAAATTACAATGAAAACCTAAATTGTTTAATACAGTGCAACAGGCCAGAAGCCTCATCTCTTATAGAAGTCTCAATTTCAGTATCGTCATAAATACTTAATAAAGCATCGTAAATATTTCCTAGTTGATACCTTAAGGGTTTAGAGCTTGTAATCGATTTTCCCAACGAGTATCACTCGGTGGTTTTACATATTCCCTATCTAAAGCTTGCCGAAGCAAAAAACAAGTAATTTTTTTGTAGTGTATTAAAAAAGTTTACGGCTTTTAAGGACCAATGACTAAATTTAATGAGAGACTACTACATGGCAAGTAAAGTGCTTGTGGATTATTGTCCTGATTCTAAATTCCCCTGATTTATCACCTCTCATTTTAGCCCCGTTGTCGTAAGCCTGGCCTCTCATATTCTGCAAATTTAACCCCAATTTTGTAAGTATTTCGATTATTACATTTGAAAGTTTTTGTCCTGTGAATCTCTTAACTGGAAGAAAGGTTAAAAAGCTTTCATTAATCTTAATCATATCATTGGGGTTAGATTTATGTCATTTTCTCTATCTTATTTGTAGCGTCCCCCAGGTACCCTATCTTGAAAAGTGGAATTTGAACTTATTTGCAAGAATGCAAATTCAAGAACAAAACAATCGCTAAGTGATTTATCTTGACTTTACTGACAATAATGTTACTATTACTCAAATTAATTGCTTGCCTTACATTGACTTTCCTGGCAATAATTAAAATATTAGAATTTATTTACAAGTCTGATATTTAATTACTCGCAAACCTCAAATCTGATCAAAAGAATTGGCCGTCTAGTGGTAGGTACGTTGTGCTATTTGAATTAGATAGGCTGGATGAGGTTAAGTGTTGCATCATGTGGGGCAGGTAAAAAATGAAACTACTCAAATTAAAATTAACGAGCTTTGCGCAATGATGGTTCAACCCGTTAATGTACTATTGTGGGAAAGAACCACCAATAAAACCAACTTTATTCATAAATCAGTAATCGCACAAGTACATTAATAAATTAAATAAACACAAAAAACAATGAAAAGGTTAAATATTTGACAAAACACCATTAAATCAGGTTAAAGTGCGTACAAAATTATAACATTCAGAAATAAATAAATAAAAAGCAGTTTAGCTACACATAAACACAATTAAAAAAAACCATGTAGTCACACCCATAATTGTCATAAATAAATCAGAATAAAAATTGTACCAAACATGTGACCCTCTAAAACCAATCATGCCGATCTTTAAGTAAATAAGCAAATAAACCAGTAAGCCAAATTACGGTGCATATAAAATTGCACAGGTGATAATAAGGTAAAGGCAAGGATAAAAGAAAATAGACAAGGAATTTACACGTACACCATTGTTTTAGTGACTACTAAAGCACAAAATACATACGTAAAATTACAATAAATAACATATAAAGAGAAATCTGTTCGCAGGCAAACAATTCTATTTAAACAAACTCACCGATATATAAGTTTGAGTGTGTCAGAAAAATACAGCGTCCCTTTCTCAGGTAACCCATTCATCTATAGAACAATAAAAACAATAAAAATAAAATTCGAGGTGTTTAATGGTCATCTGGACCCGGGAATATGTAAACACTCGGTAATTGCATATTACAATTATAACCAAGGTGTATCCTGTACCCGTTCGCCAGGCTCACCTCTACTCAAATATAAATATAAACAATAAACAAGAATGCTAATTCACACAAATACAAGAGTGAGGGAGCCCTGTACTGTCTTTTATTTCAGCATATTTCAGCTTAATGAGCCCGCTTGCGAATGAGATACCTTTCAAGGCAATATTTGATTTTTAATACGTTACATAGGCTTGTAAAATTAATTGCTGCGAGCAATCATTTATATAAAATTACCTACTTTTTTTGTTGTGTTTTTGGAAAAACTTACATTAAAACCTACACAAAAAGAAGAGCACTAATTAGCGTTTTAGTTTTGCTAAGAGGTACACGACAAATTATTTATAGACTGAACGGTTTACAACGGGAATTTCTAATTAAAACAATAAAAACAATCCGGCTCAATCAAAATTTCAACAGCAACTCCTTTTTTCCTCCGATTTCAAACTACCTATATTTACCCTCGAAAATCAACCCCCGTTATTGCAAGTAATTATAAAAAATAGAAACAAGAAATTATTTCGTGGGAACATTTTTCGC
Organism: Vesta saturnalis; assembly: GCA_036346205.1. Taxonomy (NCBI): domain Eukaryota; kingdom Metazoa; phylum Arthropoda; class Insecta; order Coleoptera; family Lampyridae; genus Vesta; species Vesta saturnalis. Next base: position 1,067,418 of record JARFJB010001506.1, read on the forward strand.
ATTCCTAACAGAACGAAATCTTAATTTTAAAAATATGCATTCGTCCGTAACAAACCTTTACCATGAACTCCTTAATATTGGTGTTTCAATTTTCTGAGCTCGGTAAGGGCTGCCGGTCACTTTCCCCTTTATTCCTTATGTACTCGCCCAGCGTGGCGTTTTAACGGCTAAACCCTTAAAATGACGAGGTCTAAAACAGATGCTATACCGCAGGTGAGTAGGGCGAGACACCCACACTCTCATTTCGATTTGTCGATCCCTCCCAAGGATTCTGGGGGACAAAATTCGTCAATGCCAAAATCAAGATTAAGAAGAACAAGATCTGCCAGGAATAAAATTTTGCCCCATTCGGATGCCCGGGAGGGCAGGACTCAAACGACCTCGGTCATTGAAAGTACCAACATCCGGATTCATTACTGCAACATACGTGGTATCAGATCGAATCTTAATGCAGTTTACCAACACCTTGAACAAGTGCAACCGGACATTCTGTTTCTATCAGAAACACAAGTCTCCCATGGAAGCACTGATTCGCCTTACGTGCAATTTCCCAGGTACAACCTCCACTCTAACTTTCACCTTAAAGGCGGAGTGTGTGCGTATACCAAGGACAACGTAGGTTGTAAGAGGATGTCCACTTTGGAAAACAACAAATTTGACGCGATTTGGTTCAAACATTCTGGACCCCAATTTGTAAAATTCTACTGTTTGTATAGGTCTCCCAATGATAACTTCCAAGATCTTTTTGATTACCTTAGCCTGAAAATAGACTACCTCTTATCACAGTCCCCATCTTGCGATATTTCAATTTTGGGAGATTTTAATGCCCACAATTCCAATTGGCTTAATTTTTCATCTACTACTAATCCCGCAGGTCATAGTGCAGAAGCATTTGCTGTATCCTGTGATCTCACACAAATCATTTCCGAATCAACCAGAATCCCTGACAACCCTAACCATACTCCACATCTCCTGGACCTATTCCTTACAATTAACCCACTTGTGTATAAAACAAGAGTCCTTTCCCCATTTGGTCAATCAGACCATTGCCTAATCGAAATAACTTCCTCTGTATCCAATCCCACTGTTACTCGAAAAACAGATAGAACTATGTGGTGTTTTAATTAGCTAACTGGAGCGAACTGCGAGATTTTGTTACAACCTTCCCCTGGCGTGAGTATTGCTTTAAATGGTCCTCCTTTTCAAAAATTGTTCTTTCAATAACTTAAGTTATCGTGATGGGTATGGAGTTATACATTCCCAAAAAACATAATCGTGTAGGTCATGCCCGTTTCCAACCCTGGTTTAATAGGGCTTGCACTTTGCAGTATCGCAAAAGCATAAACTCTATATCCAATGGAAATCAAATAAATCTACCGAAAATCACGCCAACTATATTGCCGCAAGAAATAGTTGCAAAAGTATCATCACCAAGGCCAAAAAGATGTTTGAAGAACATAAATGCAAATAATTGGTCTCATGTCCTTTGGGTGGTCGTAAATTTTGGTCATTGGCTAAAGCCATCAGTAAAAACTTTAGTACATCTCCCTTTCCTCCCATGATGTCTCGCGACGGAGCTGTAGTAGGTGATCCTGCTGAAAAATCCAACCTCTTTGTCGATTACTTTGCATCAAATTCACGTCTCAATGATTTTGGTAAAACTGTGCCGTCGCCCAAATCTACCCCATACGCTATTAAACCAATCCACTGTCGTTACAAGCTCCTGGAATCAATTATCAATAAACTTGGCCCAAATAAGGCGACTGGCCCTAACGGTATTCCAGCTATCGTCCGTAAAAATGCTACCCCGAGCTAGTACCTGTATTGTCCAAACTCTTTTCGATCTCCATGTCATCTGGAGAGTTTCCCTCAACGTGGAAGTTAGCAAATGTCCAGCCTATTCCTAAAAGGGCGACAAAAGCTATCCCTCAAACTATCGACCAATAGCTATCACTTCCATTCTGTCGAAAATCATGGAGAAAGCCATCAACCATCAACTACTTTCCTTCCTCGAGTCCAATAAACTCTTACACGACCACCAGTATGGGTTCAGACACAGTCGTTCAACGGGTGATCTTCTTTCATATGTCACCCAACTTTGGAATAGCACATTAAAGAGGTCCGGTGAAACAGTAGCAGTAGCTTTAGATATTTCAAAGGCTTTTAACCAGGTTTGGCACAAGTGCCTACTTGCCAAGCTCACTTCGTTCGGCTTATCCGATTCGCTCATCAATTGGATATCCAGTTTTTTTGACAAAAGACGTATACGCGTTGTCGTCGATGGCTTCTTTTCGAAAGAAACTGCTATTAACGCGGCAGTACGCCAAGGATCAGTGATAGCTTCCACACTTTTCCTGCTGTACATAAATGACCTCATTTTCTCAACAACTAACCCGATCCATTGCTTTGCGGATGACAGCACTCTACATTGTAGTTCTTCTCAGTTTTCCCACAACAATAAGTCTCGACAGGACGTAAAGGTGAAAATGGCAGCCTCAATCAACAGTGACTGCCCGTAAACTGGCCTTTCTATACAGCTCTAAACAGTACTTCACATCGCAATAACTCCTTTTACTGTATAAGGCTCAAATTCGATCTCATCTGGAATACAATTCCCACCTCTGGGTCAGTGCTCCCCAATACGCCCTTGATATGGTAAACCGCATCCAAAAAAGAGCTATCAGGCTTATAAATGACCCGCCTCTGACTTCTGACCTACAGCCTCTTGAGCATAGAAGGATAGTTTCGGTTCTTTCCTTGTTCTATCGCTGTTACCATGGCAAGTGTGCCTCCGAAATACACTACTTCGCAGGCCATCTTCGCTAGAAACACTCGGTTTGCCCATTCACACCGGAATTACGCACTCAAAATTCCATCGTGTCATACTAAACGGACTCAATCTACATTTTTCCACACGGCGACCAAATTGTGGAATGCACTACCCAGTTCCTGTTTTCCTCAAAACTTTGACTTAAGTCAATTTGTGAAAAACTTACGAGTACGAACTTTATTAATGCTGAAGTTTATAAAATTTTAAGCAATCATAAATATTTATAAACAAAAGAAATACCTAAGTACTACATTACATCTAAATTACAACAAGATTTCCAAATGGCCACCATGGTTTTCAACACATATACAACTTTGTAATATATTATTTTGCACTTTTAACAAGGTATTAGGTCCAATTGCTGCAATAGCTGTTCTTATTTTATCTTTTAGATCTTCGCCATTATGTGGTTTAGTTTTATAAACGCTGTCTTTAACTATTCCCCACAAAAAGAAATCCAGAGGGGTTAAATCTGGAGATCTAGGAGGCGATGGAGTAGTACCACGAGTACCAATCTAGTTATTAAATCTTTCTGTTAAAAAGTTTGAAACAACATTTGCATTGTGAGCAGGAGCTCCATCTTGTTGAAAATAACGAAAATCGCGTATTAAATTTAATGGAACTTGGTCCATCATATTTTCAAATTCATTTAAACATTAAGTAGCGTTCTGCATTTAAATGTTGTTCAAAAAAATATGGACCAATGATTTTAGTACCTCAAATATCGCACCATACGTTTATTGAGAAAACATGTTGATCTCCTCTCTCTACAGTTAAATGAGGATTTTGTTGAGCCCAGTAAATGTGATTTTTTCTATTAAATAAACCATCGTTGGCAAACTTAGCTTCGTCCGTAAACAAAATTGATTTAGAAAAGTCGTTGTTTCTTCGATGCTCTTCAATAAACCAGGTAGGGTAATTTAATCGTCTTTCAAAATCTGCAGGATACAATGTATTTCCAATGTGGTGACGGTAAGCTTTGAAGTTATTTTGTTTCAAGATTATGCGTGCGTCTTCTCTTGACGTATTACTTTCGGGTCCAATTTCCCGTACAGGTGCAGTCGGTTTGACATTATTATAAGCCAGAACATTTACTTCGGTTTCTTCATTAAATTTTTTTTTTTTGCGTCTTGGTTTTTTGGAAGACCCGTATTGCTTTAAATTGGTTTCCAGTTTACGAAATAATCTTTTAGCAGGTTGCCTTCTTTCCATGCACCTCTGTAAATACATTTCCGAAGCTGCATTTTCACCACGATTAGAAATATAATAGCAAAATAACATATCGTTCTTTTCTTCATAGGAATACTCCATATTTATTTTTTAGAAAATCACCTTTTTAAATAATAAATACTATTTAAATTTTAATTTAATTAAAATAAACATAAATAAAAATGCGGATGTCAAATTTGTTTTGTTTTATTTCATTCCAAGGCGCTTTATTTTTTAAAGCTGATACTCGATTTTAACTTTACAGTTTTTACTAAATTACAAGACAACCACTTGTTATAAATACGGTAAACTATACATTTTTGAAATGCTATTTAATAGGACTAAAATAAACTATACGTTCCATTAAAAAAAAAGTAACTTTGTGTTATATCTCAAAAATGAAATTTAAAATAAATTTAAAAATATAGTTCTCTTGTATTTTAGCTTTATTTGCAACGGTTTCAAAGATATTTGAGTTTGAAAATTCGGCTCATTTTTAGTTTTTTCTAAATAACTACGAAAGTTGGCAACACTGGTAAAAACTAAAAACATCATTTGATTGGTCTTGAAATTCTGACCAATATTGCTAATTTAACCGACTCTGTAGCTGTTATAATAACAAAGTTACCCATAGAAGCTTAGTTAAAAATTGCCACCCTGTATATATTGAATATTTTTTGTATAAAAATTAATAATCGTCGCGTTATTACGTTTGAGCGAAAGTAACTTTACCTGTTACGAATTCTGTCAAGCGTCAATAACATTTTCAGATCAAAATGCACTTATCAATCAATACACATTACGAATAAAAAAGAGGCTAATCCGTAAACAAAAAAATTGCTACCTAAAATTTTGTTGAAAGTTTACAAAAATCATCATTTAAAAAATAGAAAAATGTACTTCATCCAGAAAAATAAGAATATTGTAGCTTAGTCTTAGTGATTAATTGGAAATACCTTTTAGAGCCACCCGTAAACCCCACAACTAAGAGCTGGCTTGGATTGAATCGCACTTTTCGAGAAACGTTAACTGCATAAATAAAGCAAATCTCTTCATCTTTGCTTTTATGAATAGGGTATGAAAACCAGGTCGAAACAGGTTATCAAGCACGCGCGATAGCCTTGATCGTCTCATTTTCAAGAATTGACAGAAATGTAAGAATTGTATAAGTTCTTACATGTTGCGTTTTTTAAGGACAGAGACCAGATTTTAAAATAACGAAGATACAGGGTGAACCATATGTATGGGAAAGTAACTTTACCTGTTACGAATTCTGTCAAGCGTCAATAACATTTTCAGATCAAAATGCACTTATCAATCAATACACATTACGAATAAAAAAGAGGCTAATCCGTAAACAAAAAAATTGCTACCTAAAATTTTGTTGAAAGTTTACAAAAATCATCATTTAAAAAATAGAAAAATGTACTTCATCCAGAAAAATAAGAATATTGTAGCTTAGTCTTAGTGATTAATTGGAAATACCTTTTAGAGCCACCCGTAAACCCCACAACTAAGAGCTGGCTTGGATTGAATCGCACTTTTCGAGAAACGTTAACTGCATAAATAAAGCAAATCTCTTCATCTTTGCTTTTATGAATAGGGTATGAAAACCAGGTCGAAACAGGTTATCAAGCACGCGCGATAGCCTTGATCGTCTCATTTTCAAGAATTGACAGAAATGTAAGAATTGTATAAGTTCTTACATGTTGCGTTTTTTAAGGACAGAGACCAGATTTTAAAATAACGAAGATACAGGGTGAACCATATGTATGGGAACACCTCAATAAATTGGAAACTGTCGTAGATATAATACTGTAACTTTTGACGGACAATTGAATTTCAACCTCCTCTCAGGGGGTGGCCAAGGGATTGTAACTAAAATATTTTAAATGAAAACTCCCACTGTGTGGTACATCATTTTAATGGTCTATTTAAAACATGAATAACGGCAGAAATAAAAATTGTCTATAATACTTGTATCCAAAATGGCGGCTGATTAAAGTTTTGGTTTTTAAAGAAATAATTGGTACTTAAATTAAGTTTGTAAGATCAAAATTTTGTTGAATGAATACAAAAATACATTTTTTTTGTTTATTAAATATTAATTGCAAATTTAAAAAGATACGTCTGTCTTTTTGTTTTTAAATGTATTGCAACTGACATGTAACAATTCATGAAATTTAGAAAATGCTATTAAAGTGACCTCACAGATAAGGTCAAACTTAAAATATTGAAATATTAGAATAAATAATAAAATAAATTTAACAACAAAAAGTACATTACAAAGACAATTACATTGAAAATATTCGTAATAAACATAACTTATTATTAACAGTTGATAATTGTTGCAACAATACATTGGTGTGTAATATTATTTGGTGTTGAGCGTGCGATTCCTAAGTATCAGTTGCTTGTGGTTATTTATTTTGATTAGTTGGCTAACTATTTTTGTTGTCCTCTTCACGTACTTTATTAATCAGTACTCTTCCAAATACTTTACCAGTTACACTGAGCAAACTTATTCCTTTGTAATTTTTACAATCACTGTTGTTTCCCTTACCCTTACAATATAATAATAATAATAATATTTATTTCCTGTTCAACAGAACCAATGATTCAATTACAGGACAATATAAAGTAAACATAACATTATAAGTGAAAAAAGGTAAACAATTAACTAAAAATTAAATGGTTAAATTATTAAGATAGTAATTCAACAAATTTAACATTGTTTCAGATTCTAAGTAACTTAACAAACTGTCCAAAGTACAAGTAAATAAATCCACATGCGAATATTGTTTATCGTAAATGCGACATGAGTTAATAATAGGTGACATATACAAAATATTAGTTTTGGGTGCAGCGTTATAAAAAAATAAATGCAAGCGTGTTTTATAAACTGGAACAACAAAATTAATGAGAGACAACAACTTAGGAGTATCTAGTCTGTTGTGGATAATGTTATAAAGAAATGTTAAGCTAGACTTAATTCTCCTACTTTCTAAGGACGGGAAGTGGAACGTAGATAGTAAAGACTTATGAGGAAGGCCCCGTTCTGGATAAGTGCCGTTAACTTTGAACCACAACAATTTCAAGAAGCGCATTTGAACAGATTCTAATGCGTCGATTTGATGTTTACAAAAAGGATACTAAATTAAAGAACAGTATTCAAGTTCGCTACGCACACAACAGAAAAATAACGTTTTGAGAGCAATTATATTTAAGAAACTTCTACAAGTACGTGTAATAAATCCCAGCATAGATATTGCGGAACGAACAGTGACATTAATATGGTATGAAAAAGTAAACCTGTTATCAAAGTAGACTCCTAAGGTCTTCACCAGTTCCGACCTTACCACTTGCATTGAATCAAGACAGTAGTTGTATACAATTAGAATATGTTTTTGTATACGACACAACCTTACATTTAGCTTCATTTAATTTTAAACAGTTCACAGAGTACCACTTCGAAATACGGTTAAGCTGCAGTTGCAAAAATTGACAATCAGTAACAGATGATAACTCAGAAAAATTTTTAAATCATCTGCAAACAATAGAACACCACAACCTGCTATAGCTGGAGATCATTAATAAACAATAAAAAAAGAAGTGGACCTAAATTTCATCCCTGAGGAACCCCCAAAGTGACAAAAATTGTATCAGATACAAAATTATTGTAGACAACAAAACCTGATTAGAGAATAATCAAAATTGTTGTTTTATGATGACAATGTCATGCGGGATAGTGTCAATTCTTTGCTAAAATCCGTATAGATAACATCTGCTTGACCACGATTATCAAATGAGGTAGCTAGGACATCTAACAGACCTTCTAAATTAGTAGCCGTGGACCGCTGTTGCATAATACCATGTTGATGTTGTGAGATTAGTCATTTGAGTGAAGGATGTATTCTATTGTGAATAATAATCTCAAATACTTTAGTAAAATTGTTCAGAATGCTAATCGGTTGGTAGTTAAGTTACCTCGCTGGAATTTCCACTTTTCAGTATGGGGCATATATTAGCAATTTTCCAAAGTTTGGGGAATGTTAGAAGTTAAGCATACATTAAAAATGCAGCATAACGGCGCAGCCAACACAGTACAACAGTCTTTAACTACGAAAACAGGAACTTGATCAGGACCGGTTGTGTTATTTTTTAATTTACGTATGGCAGAAATTGTTTCACATATAGTTAGTTATATTAGACACAGAAATGTTGGGTAAATTGTTAAACTGAATAAAGTTTGAAACATCCCTATTAGTGGGCGGAGTGTCAACACTGCTAAAAATATGTCTAAATGCTCTTACAATAGATTCGGCCATAGAGAAAGCCTTATCATTAAATTTGGCAGTTCTTGGAATTCTGGATGAACCCTTTCTAGAATTAATAAAATACCAACTGGGATATTTAAATAAAGTAGTTTCATAAGTAGAAACAAATGAATCGTAAAGATTGTATAAAATATCATAGAACCTTTCACACACAGTGTGCATCTGTAAATGATTGAAGTGAAGACCAATCGTACAACAGGATTGAGTTGTAAAGGTTTTTATAATCAGCCTTTCTGAAATTATATTTCTTATTAGCATTATTAATAGAAAATTGGTTAGGACATGAAATACCAAAACATAATTCATTAATCAACGCAGAATGATAAACGTCCTCAACAATTATAGGAGTATATCATGTTCCACAATACAATTTGTTGGTAAAAATTAGGCCAAGATTAAGAAAATCAGTAAAATGGTTTATAATTAATGTACGCTTCTCCTTAACATAAATGCTATTATAATTAGGTATATTAAAGTCACTGACAACAAGAATTTTGTTTAAGCAAAATACAGTGGTACAATGATCGCGCTCTTTCAATCACTCGGTACTTTTCCACACTTAAGACATACGTTGAATAATTCACACAAGCTTCGCATAAGCTTGGTACCTCCATATTTTAACATTTCACCAGTGATTCCATCCACATTTGCTCCTTTAACGTTCTTCAACTTTCCTACCGTTTTCTCTATCTCATTTAACCCAATATCCTCCATTGTTTCATTCCCTATTCCTTCTACATTCTCCTTATTAAACTCTTCAGTCTTGTTTTCCTCACTTCTGTACAGTTTTCTGAAATATTCTTGCCAGCATTTCCTCACTTCACAATCGTCCCATACTATTTCATTGCTCATATTCATTATTCCTGCAGCGTTCTGTTTTGGGTCACGTTTTGTATTTTTGACCCATTTCCAGAAGAGTTTTTTGTTTCCCTCAAAATCATTTTGCATTTTCTCTCCTTCCACAGCCATCACTTCCTCTTTACTTATTCTCACTGCATCGTTCGCTTAAGTATTATGGCAAACATTTGCAAAGCATTAATAAGACTAATAAAATAATTGATTGTACAGATCATAAGTTATTGACATTTTAATTAACACTTTATTTAGGAAAAATGGTGTAATTATTTATTTATATTACGCCTGGCGCAGGACAGAGTATGTCTGAAAGCTTGCAAAAAAAATACACAATTTTTCCCAAATAAAGTGTTAATTACCTAAAAAATGGTATACATCGCACTTTTAAGAATTAAAACCGATGAGCTATGTCTAATCGAAATTTCAAAACTGAACAAATTTTTCCTACAAGATGTATTGACCTAATTTTTGTTGTTGGATAGTAACTCCATGATGGATGTTACTTGGGACGTTTTAACGATGCACCCCTGACCTATCCGTTCGAACTAAATTCATGCAATGGGGAAAACGCGCTTTTTTTATTTCTAGTATTATAGGCTTTAATTCTAAGTGCTATTAGTAGCTCAAAATCATTCTGTATTTTCTCTCCTTCCACAGCCATCACTTCCTCCTTACTTATTCTCACTGCCTCCTTCGCTTCTTTGTTTCTTAATCTGTACACCTCATACAATCGCTTTTTCTCAGTCTCATTTTATGCAGCATTCATTGCCATGTACGCGTGTTTTTTTCTTACATACTGCCTTTTTTACCGATTCATTCCATCAAGGACATTTTTTCTGTCTATCTAAAGCCGCTCTTCCATATATCTGCACAGCACAATTGTCAATACAGTTTTACAAGCTTATCCATCCACTTCAATGTCATTGTTTTTTATTTGTTCGTTCCACACTGTTTCATTCACATTCAACTCTTAACTCACATTTTTATGTTTAAACCACGTATTAGATAAAAACAGGTTTCTCTCCACACAGATGTTCATCAGGCATTCACCATTCTCATTGACTCTTTGGTCTCCGAACTTTCCTAGGGAGCGTTCAGTATGTGCTCTCTGTACCCCACCCATCGATTCATATCTCTCAATATCACCACTATTTTGTTTGGCTGGTTCAACACCTTCTCTTCATCATTCCAGAAGTTCTCACACTCTTGATCTCGTTCTTCATTCACCGGTACATAACATGCAATGAGAAAAATTCTTCGAAATTCCACTTTCATTTTAACCCACATTACTCGAGGGGATACCAGTTCGTGCTGTATAACACATCATTTCGCTCTTTCACTCACGATTACTCCAACTGCTTTAGCGTCATGCACTTCAGTCTTAACTCCTGATCATAGTGCTAGGCTGCCATAGTTCATCTGCACGGCATCATTTCCTTTGCGCTTTGTCTCCGATACACAGAATATCAAACTGCCTTTCATTCATTACATTCGCAATTTCAAATTCTTTACCACACCATTCATTCCTTGTACAGTCGTCAGCAACGGGGCCTGCCTGTTTCGATCTTAACCGCTCATTGTAGCCAGCTCGATCCGAGGCAATTGTATTGTGTTTTTTAGTAATTACATAGCAGGCAAACCGGTTACTAGCCAAATCATGCTCTGGACGATGTAGCATTCCCTACTAACGGTACCGTCCTAATACCGGAGAGTTATTTGCCTACTGCCCCGACAAGAAAGGAATAAGAAGTATAAATAGAGACAGAGAGAAGAAAGATATAAATAAAAAAGTGTATACTTACTGTATGCATATGTTTTTACTTAACTTTCAATCACATATTTAAATTAGATTGTTCCCTGGTTCTCGTACTACTTACCGGACTTGCTGTTATCTATTTGCGACCAAATAATTTAGTTGTTTTTATTTTATAATTCCGAATTAATTATTTGTTTATTTAATTCAATATTTGAAAATGTAAACTTTCTCCATTGTTACACGTAATAAAATACTTATCTTTTTTGGGTTTTTTAATGGTGTATGTTAAATACACAATCTATACGTTTCGTATTGCTACTATAACACTTACAGTTATCTTCGTCAGTAGTAATATTATCTATTAAAATTGTTAGAGATGTTGAAACAATTTTGTCAAAGTTGAAAAATTAAAACTTTGACAAAATTGTTTCAACATCTAACTTAATAGAATATATACTGAATAATTAATCAACGTATATATTGTATAATTTAACATACACCATTAAAAAAACCAAAAAAGATAAGTATTTTAATTACATTTTTTTTTTTTTGGTTACGGATTCGATCTAGTTATTTACTTTTATCATTAAAGCTAATAAAACGAATGCTTATGAAATTGGTTATGTTTACGTTTTGTTATAAAAAAGGGGTTCATAGCAGGTATATACATTGCGCAAGAACTGACCGCTAACGTCTATCTTAAGCTGTACATTTTTTTAAATCATATCTGGCATTTCTTGAATTTTTATACTATTGTTACAAATACGCATTTATGATTGATTTATATACACCGCGCTACCGTAGCATAGAGCAAGTGATTTCATTAGTTTTCTATATTTTTATTATTATTCAAAAATGTTTACCTGTTTGAGTATGTGCGCTTGTAGTTTACGATTACATGAGTTTTAACAATAGTTCGAAAGGAACCGTATTTTTTCGTAGAATTTCAATGCTGTAGTAATCCTAAATACTATTTGCGCGCCGTTTTTTTTTTCTATGAGCCATTTCACACGTTACTAAAATTGTACTGGTTCGATAATTATTTGTTTATTATTAATATTCAAATTTAGAACTTATTGATTTAGAAATTATTGTAATTTCAAAAATGTACGTGTTTAAATATAGACAAAAGGGGTGGTGTTTGTGCTTTACGTTTACCTCATGATTATGAGTTTTAACAATCGTACCTGGCATGGGTTTGAACGGAACCGTACTTTCATAGGATTTACATAGAAATGCAACAATACTGTTTTCGCGCCTTTTTTTTTGTGTACCTATAGAGCCCACACGTTAAAATTCTACTGAATTGGTTAATGTTATTATTTGTTTATTAATATTCAAACCGCTGGGTTATAAATCTGTTCAAAAATTCACCCTTATGGTGCACTAATGATTGGTTTTTTACGTGCACATGTTTGACTAACCGAAGGTAGAAGTCGAAGCATACTTAAAAACACGTTTTTTTGCTTAGACGACCACGACCTTTTTTTTGGCTTATAATAAATATAACCTTGTCACATATAAATACTCGAAATTTAAAAATATTTTTGTTTAATCCTTTCCGGGTGGATTTTTTTTTCGCCAGACATGTCTGTGTCGCCTGAATTTATTTTTCAACTTGTAACCGTCCCTGTGGGCCTTGTATCGCAAATACGCGACATTAAATTAGACAGCACTTTCAGCTATAATTAAAACTACCAATCCATTGGTAACGAAAAATATTGTTACTAGCTTTCAAAACACTTATTCTACGACACAATAAAACACAAGGAGAATACACCAGCTCTAATACGTTTATGAAAAGCAATTGTTCTAAGCTGATCAGCTGATGAAAGCAGCGCATGCGTAAAAAATTGTCGTTTATGAGCCGTGCAAGGCCATATGAGGTGTCTTCGTCCGTTTAACCGTTACGACTCTAGGCCCTTCGGAAAAGTCTGAAAACGTACATTTCGCAAATAAAAAATGAAAGACTTTAGTCTGCTGGTCATACATGACGTCTGTCGCGTATATGCGACATTCGACGGTCTACATAAATTAGCATCCATCGCTTGCATGCGACATTAGTCCGGAAAGGCTTAATATAGCTTGCTGTTCTACGCATATACACAGAATATCTAATTTCAATTAAATCGAATAATCCTATGATCTATTTGAGCCTAATTGGAAATTAAATTGTTAATACTAATCATGCGGCCATATAATAAACAACATCAGAAGAGTAACAGAAAGAGAGGATCGAATGTGTCGTATGTGACCTTCAACGCAAAAGCAGTGATTTCCTGTGTAAAAGTCTTCCAATTTCTTCCTCTCTCTCTCTGTTATGCTTCTGGTTCTGATTATTTTTATTCTGTGATACGGTAAAGTCTGTCTATTCTTAGATGATGGATATAGGATTATCCGCCTACAACAAGTACAGAAGGTAAAATAGACATTCATACCCTGTCTTACTAGTTATGTTTACCTGCATGGGCGTAGCCAGCTAAGGGCAGGGAGGGGCAACTGCCCCCCCCCATGGAAGAGCAAAAAGAAATTAAATAATTTTTAAATTTTAATAAACAAAAAATTAAATCTAAAATATACATATTTTTCTGTTCTGCATATTTTTTTTGTTATCTGTTATTAGTTTAATTTAAGTATAATTAAAATCGCAAAGTTTTGTTTTCATTTGCCTTTTCTTTTTATCCTAAAATTTTGAACGACCATGGACCATGGTTTGCCCCCCCCCCCCCCCTGTTATAAATCCTGGCTACGCCCTTGTTTATCTGTAGTTAGAACCTCCCATTGAAAACAACCACAGTTTTTGCAGATATAAAGAGAGAGTGCAATAGAATTATAATGTAGCGTTCAAGACAAAGATAAAATAGTTCATTATTCTGAATACAAAGTTTTCGTGCAGTATTAAAACAATTTCAGTAGATATCAAAATATATTTAAGGAAAGCGATGTTTACGTATTTTAATTGCATTTAGACAAATATGTTATCAGTAAAGTTAAAATAAACTGTATATGTTCCATCCTAAAATGGTGTTTTGTAGTATGAAATATTAATTTATAAATAACTCAAATTCTTCCACAGTATTACAACAGTTTAGAATATATTTAGGGAAAGTGATGTTTGCATATTTTATGTACACAATATATAAACACTAAATACACAAACGTTAAAAATCACTGTCACTGTCTTAGTATCGCTGTATTCACAGGAAAAATCAATGGCCTTACGTCGTCTATAATTTCCTCTTTCTCATAGGTATCTTTAATTATGGTTTCTGTGTGCTTGATACATTTTCTCCAATTTTCCGGAGTTACTTTGGCAAGTGAATTTTCCCATGTTTGCAATACATCATCTTCGGCCCCAGATGTTTTAATATTATTGTCGTAATCTGTATTTGCTATATCCCAAACTAATTCAAAAGGGTCTTATGACCGCTCACTAATTGTAGCAATTCCGCTTTCACGAGAAGAAGATATGTTCTTCTGTTGCAACCATTGCACTATTTCCTCTTTTTTCCACGAAGAATTTGGATACTTTTCCAATTTTAGGGTATGATATGACGTAGTGTCCATGTGATAATACTGGGTTCATCTAACATTTTTAAAACGTGCTCTTCTAACCATTTTTCAAATAAAGCGGAAGTCATGTTATCATGATAATCCATTGATTTATTTTTCGTTGAAATATTAAACTTGCGTTTTCTATAAAACCATTTGAAATACCAGCGTGTTCAAAACGTAGCGTTTTCTATCCGAGCTTTTCTTCGGATTTTGCACGCTTTGCACACTACCATCTTACCACGTAAATTTAGACATACTCTTAGCGAACACCCACGTTTCGTCAAGAAAAACGAAGGGTAAGGGATTAAAACAATTCAAATTTTGAATATAACGACGTAGGAATTCGTTTCGTTCGCATAAGCTTCTCCTGTTGTCCGTTCTTTTATACCCCAAATGTTTTAAAAGTTTAGAAAGCGTTGTTCTACGGATATAGTTTATGTCATTCACTTCCATTTTCTTTAGTGAAGAATCTAACTTTACCACTTCCTTGTTTTGATACATGTTGTATATCACCGTTCTTATCCTTTGTTTTAGATAATCCAGCATATCTTCACATATTGTCTTGGCACGTTTTTGCGGTAGTGTTTCAAGATCCATATGATTTCGTCTGCTATGTAATAACCTCTCCTCTGTGCTTGTAGAAACCTTCACTTGTTCTACGTTGTACAGCAAACACAGATTGGAATGGACCACCTATTTCTTTTCCCTGCGTAAAATAATCAAACACATTCAGTAACAATCCGCGTCCTTTATGCAAATGTTTTCCTGTGGGTACTGCCATTTCACACAAACTTTTGTTTTATACTAAATTGTAAAGTATGTGTAGTGAATGTAGTATCTACCGTTAATTATAAATTCATTAGTTTCGAATTTTTGAAATAAGGCATAATTACATTGTAATTAGGTACATTAATTTTCGTTTTGTTCATTTTTACATAAATAGATGACACATAGTTTAATTTTACTGATAACGTATTTGTCTAAAATACGTAAACATCACTTTCCCTAAACATTTTGATATCTACTGAAATTGTTTTAATACTGCAGGAAAACTTTGTATTCTTAACAATGAACTATTTTATCTTTATCTTGAACTCTACATTATAATTCTATTGCGCTCTCTCTTTATATCTGAAAAGCTGCGGTTGTTTTAAATGGAAGATTTTAACTGCAGGTAAACATAACTAGTAAGACAGGGTACGAATGTCTATTTTACCTTCTGTACTTGTAGGCGGATAATCCGTCATCTAAGAATAGACGAACTTGTCAGCATTATCACCTTTTGCTGGGCATATCGAAAAAAAATTATATTGTAGGCGTTAAATGTAATGGACCATTATTATTTCAGAATATTCAATTCCCTGTCAGGTTCTGTTAATCAGGTTACCATTGTTGTTTACATGCTGAGCAAGTTGTAATAATTCTAGGAAGATACTTATTTAACTTATCGGGTTAGTAAGTAGTATACAAGTCACTTCACTTCACGTACTCACTTTTTTAAGTTTAGATATCAAATGAAGATGTATTATCTGGCCTAGTGATTCACCGTTGTATAATATTTTCCTGTTTGTTTGTGATATTATGATAAGATAATTTACTATTGCCAATTTCGTGTTTTTATTAAACGGTTTAGCTGTGAGTGAGTATCAACGATTTTAAGCGGTAATTATTTACATACTTATTACTTTTTTATACATTTAAACAGTTAGTGCATTTTAAGGCTTATTTCATAGAAACTACAGATGGTATTTTAAATAGGGCGTGGGGGCACAATTGACATAGTATTTTTTTGGTTCATATTTTCATTTAAAAACAAGTTATTTAATCAAAGTCATTTACGGAGGGAATAATAAGTGTTGTTAACTGAAGAAAATATATTTTAACTTATTATTTGCACTAATTTTCCTAAAGATAATTTTTAACATACCAAAAATTGACAAATGTGCCCCTTATAGGGGCAGATTTAACGTGTATTTTGTTGTTAAAACTTAGTAGGTAAATCTACCGAACTCTTAATATGATAATTCCTAAAACTAACATCGAATTCAAAATATTTTACAAACATGCTCCTTTAAAGACTATAATAGTTACAAAACCAAAAGCTCAATGGATAACACTTGACGTAAAGAACGCCATGAAAGCAAGAGATACGCAGTTAAGTATATACAGGGTGCATTTTAAAATCACCGACAAACGAAAACTGGAGATTCTATGATTCAAGTATTATTGCCTGCTGACCATCCTCGTCGAATGAATTTTTGCGAATGGTTTTTAAATAAAAATGCCGAAGATATACAATTTGTTAGAAACTTATTGACCACTGATGAGTGTATTTTTTCCCGAAATGGAATAATAAACTTGCATAATTCCCACAAATGGTTAGATGAAAATCAGCATCAAACTGTAGTTACAGCACACCAACATAGATTTAGCGAAAATATTTGGATAGGTATACTAAACGATCACCTAATCGGACCTATCCGTTTTCTTCAAAGACTTACTGGCGAATTCTATTTAAATTTTTTGAGAGAAGATTTGCTAGAATTTGTTTGACGACGTACCCTTAGATGTTAAAATGAACATGTATTTCATGCATGATGGTGCACCATCACATTCTACACGAAACGTCAGAGAATTTTTAAATGCATGGTTCCCTGGACGCTGGATTGGACGAGGAAGTGAAGTACCGTGGCCGGGACGATCGCCAGATTTAAACCCATTGAATTTTTTGTATGGGGGTATCTGAAAACTCGTGTCTATTCTGTTCAAATTGATAATCAAGAGCAACTTTGGAATCGCATACAGATGGCATGCGATGAGATTAGGGCTATGCCACAAATTTTTCAGCGTGTTAGGTTTCATTTGTTAAGAAGAATACAAGCTTGCATTCAAAAAGGAAGGAGGACATTTTGAACAATATGTATAACAATAATTATTATTTTGTTTTGATTCCTTCAATATCTCTTTAATAATGTACCTAATAGTTAACTGCGTTATTTTTTTATAAAATGAAACAAATTTTGATTTTTATTGAATAATGTGGTCCTTTATGTTAATGCAAAATATTTCAAAAACGGGGTGCCGAATCGAAAAAATACTAAGTATGATTTTATTTGCAGAATTAAATGTTGAATCTATCAAAAAAATATTTCTTCAAAAAAACCAGGGGCGTGCGTTTTTTTTTACTTAAACTGATTAACTTAAAATATTCTACGCCACTGGATGGAGTCAGTTGACTCAAACTCACCTGATTAATTGTATTTAATTAGACATTTAGTGTACCAAATCTCAGTGTAATATCTTTTGAAGTCTTTGAGGAATCTTAAAAAAACCTTAAAAAAAGTATCTTTTAATCAACCTGTATCTCGGTTAGGAAGCATTTTCAGAAAAACGTTTATGATCATTTTTGTCTTATTTTGAATCATAGAATCTCCAGTTTTCGTTTGTCGGTGATTTTAAAATACACCCTGTATAAACGCTCTAAATTACATGTCGATTGGTGTCATTATAAAACATTACGTAATAATACGTTGTATATGATAAGAAGAGAAAAGAAAGAATACTTCAACCGTGTTACGACAGGAAATAAACGGCAGAAAATTTGGAAAAGTCTTAAAGAATTGAATGTACATAAATGTGGCACTAACTAGACTACCTAATGAATTTAGCAATCCGGAGGACATTAATAACTACTTTGTAGAGACTGCTCATAATAATTTCTATAATTGTAATGAAAAAATGAATTATAAAAACAATCTGTTTAATGATAAACTCAATTTTAATTTTAAATATATTGAATTGGAAGATATTATAAATAAAATAGGAAATCTTAAACTGAGTTCTGCCGGCAATGTTGAAATTACGTTAAACATGCTGAAACTTTGTACACCTTTTATTTACGCGTACTTAAAGCACATATTTAATTGCTGCATTGAACGGTCTTACTATCCCTTACGCTGGAAAACTTCTATTGGCATACCCATACCCAAAAAGTCTAACCCATCTACTTTCTTTGACTTACGTATTATAATTATTATAAGTTTTTGTTATGAACGAATAAGTTCAAAGGTAAATATGTAATTAAAAATTATTACTAATTTTATTAAATACATAAATAAAAAATAAAAAGTTTACCTCGAGTAGGATTTGAACCTACGACCTGTACTTTGCTAGAGTACTGCGCTAACCATGTGCGCCATCGAGATTCAATTAATAATAATTTTTAATTACATATTTACCTTTGAACTTATTCGTTCATAACAAAAACTTATAATAATTTAATATTAGTCAAGTTGCTTTGGTATGTGTGAATCCTTGCGATATTGCATGCTCACATTCCATTAATATAAGTAATTTGATTGTAATCTCATTATATTTAGAATTTACATCAGTTCTACATACATAAAGACAAAATTTACGTCGATTGGGGCTTGAATCTCGATGACGCAGATGGTTAGCGCGGTACAGGTCGTAGGTTCAAATCCTACTCGGGGTAAACTTTTTATTTATGTATTTAATAAAATTAATAATAATTTTTAATTACGTATTATAAGTCTACTTCCTGTTATTTCCAAGCTTTTCGAATAATTTCTACATGAACAAATTTTTAATTACTTTTCTGTTAATGATTTGTTGCCTAATTCTCAGTGTGGTTTTAGAAAAGGTTACAGCACTTCTACTGCTCTAGTTTCTGTTGTTGATGTTCTGATTTTGGCGTACGATCGTAGTCTCATTACTGTATTAGTGTTGCTTGACTTTTCTAAAGCCTTTGATACGATTAACCATTGTCTGATGTGCTTTATTTTAAAATATTTCCGCTTTAGTACCTCTTCCGTCTCTCTGGTATTCTTATATCTATCAGATAGATATCAGCAAATTCGTGTTAACAGGTATTCTACTAAACTAAAATTGCTAACTGGGGTGCGACAAGGGTCTATTCTTGGGCCTCTATTGTATATTTGTAATATATACCATAGATATTTTAAATGCGGTTACATTCTGTCGGGTTCAAGCGTATGCAGATGACATGCAAGTTTTGATGGTAAAGACTATAAAGAAACATATGACAACATTAATAAAGAATTGAGCCAAATTCAAAAATTATCAGAAGAATTCAATCTAAAACTCAATTCATCTAAATCAAATTGTATGTTGTTTGCTAGCACTGCTAAAATTAATATTACAGAACATTGTAACCTTGCCATTGATAATGTAAAACTTCCAGTAGTCAAAACCACTAGTAACTTGAGAGTTATTTTGGATAAACAGATAAGATTTCTAGAACATGTAGCAAAACTTATGCAACAAGTATATTCTTTATTAAAAATGTTACATTGTAGTAGACAATTTTTAAATATTGAGCTTAAAATATTTGCTATGTGAGTCATTGGTACTGTCTCACTTTACTTAATGCGACTTTCTGTACGGTCCATATTTAACTGTCTTTGAAAAACAAGGAATTCAAGCAGTATAAAACTCTTGTGTTCGTTTCTTTTTTGGTACTGGAAAGTATGAACACATTTCTCGCAAACTCAAACAGCACCGAGTTTTACATTAAGGAACATACACCCACAAAGTCTTACTAGATACAAATCCATTAAATTCCCTAAAAGCTAAATTTACTAAGAAGTCTAGTTTACATAACGTGAACACTAGATATAAAGATAATTATAATGTGCCCCGTCATCGTATAATAAGCTACCTAGCGAACTTAAAAATTTAAGCATTGGGTAGTTTAAATATAAATTAAAGCATTTAGTATTAAGTACTGATATATAGATCCCAATAGTTAGAACTTACCTTACAGTTAAATTAAGAAACAGTAAACATTATTGATAGCTAAGTTTTTTGTTTTCTCTTTGTCTGTTTTCTTTATTGTGTCTATTATGAATTTATCCTACTTTCGTATGTATGCATACAATTATTGTGTTTATACATAAACTTATTTTATGGATAAGTGGAGTAGCCAATCTGTGCTAGACTTCGCCAGCTATGCGTTGAAAATATTATTTTCTTGTTTAGTAAGTAGCAACTTAAGCTACTTTGTATATTACTCTTCAATAAAAGTCGTTATTATTATTTATTTTTCTGCACAGGATCCGACAAAAGAGCAGTTATATCTTCACGATTTACCTCGGCGATATCATCGACTTCTGTATAGAAAAACTTATTTTGGTAAAATTTTTTTCTTAAATTTTTTTTTCCCCTACATAATAAACAATTGTTGTTTTTGTTGGAAACTGCACTGCAATTTTTATCTCCTGGTCGTCTGTCAATTCCATTATTGAGTGCGCACCTAAGGAAGTCTCTGTTCTTAGTGACAATTCTGAATCAACATCGCTTTCGTCAGATGATTCCTTTGGTTTTTTTATTTTTTGTTGTTTTAAATAAAAATCTCTTCGCCTCATCTTGCTTTTCTTTTATCTGCCTAGCTTTTTCGTTTTTTTCTTTCTCCTTTTCGACCCTCTATGATTTTCTTAAATTCAAGCGATTCAGTATAAACGGTTGATTTACCTTTTTGTCTTCCTTTTTTAGATTCAATGGTAATTTTTGAAGTTTGTATTGGTCTTACTTCGGATAGTAATCTAAAAACAGATCGGCGGTCATCCATCCAGATTTGTTACATAATCCCAAGCTTCCTGGTGGAGTATGTCGCAAAAAACTATCTTTAAAGCGAACTCTCGGGAAAATATACACTGGGGGTATAGCGTTGCCTGCGGCATTAATAATTCCAAGCAGTGATCATTTTGCTGCTGAGACTGCCTGCCAACTTGTTTCTGACCTAAAGACGCGATTACCTTTGGTTGCTCTAGTACTGTGGACACCTGTTTCATCGAGGCTTATTATTCTGGATGGTTGAAACTTTCTCAAGGGTATCTTAAAACTCTTTGGCACTTTGTTTATTAAAGCCTTTAGTTCTTGTTAGGCTTGTGTTTTCAGCTTTTCTTAATATCTTTTTTTATGTCGCTTCATAAAACTCAATATCCAGTCCTTGACGGCTTTTTTCTTTTCGGTGCATTCTTTCGGATTTTTTTGTTGTTTCTTAAAGCATACTCGTAGGCAGTATTGTTATAAATTTTCTACCAGTAATAGTTCTTCGGTGTTTGTAAAAACCTGGCGGCTAGCATACTTAGAACATTTCTCTCCACTTTCATTGTCTTCACTTTTTTGTTTTAACTTTTTTAGACGGCACAACAGTGTAGTTACGTTTATATTGTAAATAGTTGCAACTTGCCTACATGAGTATGTCCCTCTCGTAATGTCACTTGGAGCCCTTTTAATATTCCCTTCATCTATGTCGCTTTCATTTGTCTTTTTTTTTTGTAATTTCGAACCCTATCTTAAACTGCAAATTGAAAAATTTAATGTAAGATTAGGTATTGTAATTTAGGTTTGTACAATCATAGACACCTTAATCTACATCCCTCTTGCCAACTGTATCTGAGCACTCTTATAAAGTTATAAAGAACAAAAAGTGACAGTACGGATCGTATTGTAAGTTATCCATGATCGTACCTACTTAATATTATGTGTTTAGCTGTGGGTCAGATTTGAAATATATCTGCCCCTCACTATCTATGTTAAATCGACCCCACCATGACTAAATTAAAATATTAATAAATTGTATCGACATGTAAGTATTTTTAGGTTATGATGCACGCAAGTGTCAAAAACTACCATAATTTTAGGTTACAATTGTTTTATCGATTATAGAAACGGTTTTATAACACTTACATGGATCTCAAGGGTCGCTCAGAATAAAATATTATGGCACTGATTTCGAATAATGAACATAAAACCGGAAAACCAGCTCTGACGACAACAGAATTTTAACTGAATATAGTTCGGCATATAAGCTAGCACATGACTGAAGCTTATGTGTTA
Organism: Vesta saturnalis; assembly: GCA_036346205.1. Taxonomy (NCBI): domain Eukaryota; kingdom Metazoa; phylum Arthropoda; class Insecta; order Coleoptera; family Lampyridae; genus Vesta; species Vesta saturnalis. The sequence goes on from JARFJB010001506.1 coordinate 1,089,844, forward strand.
ACTCTTCTAGCGGTAATTTTGAATTCGTCAAATGTGCCCCACTGTTAAATGTGCCCCGCATTCCCCTACCTTTTAATATCTCAAAGGCATTAAAAACTGACTTGCGTGTTTCCAATGTCCGTGAAGATTGCAATCCATTCAAAGCACAAATAATAATTTTATCACAAACGATTTATGTCTTATTTGTACCAGCAACCATTTTATAAATCCATTGGCGTGTCAATTTAACTCCTAACTCATCACTTATCAGCACAAACGGAAAAGAGAGTGGCACATTTCAGTGCTTTATGAATATGAATTTGTACCATTCATCATGCGTTCCCTGTTAATTATACTTTCATTGGCTTTCACTTTCTCTAGTTTCTCTGCCTTACTTTCTTTTTTCTGTGGGTTTCGCAAGAGGTCTATTGTACTAATGGTATCCATCTGATCTTATCAAAGTTGATATTGTGTGATGTCGATTGAACATTTTGTATTAATGATGTGGTTGTGATGTTTTTCCTTACTGCTAATCGATGTTCTTCAAGACTAGCACTGATTCGTCTGTTTGTTTGACTTATGTACGTTCGGTCAATCACCACATGGAATCTCGTATATGCCTTGATCTTCTAGATTGATTTTGGTTTTTGAGTTCGGCAATATGGTACCGATCATTTCATGCGCCGTAAATATTGTTTTGGTGTGTTTTTTTCGAATTCTGTTAACCCGGTCTGATTGTTTTAAGTTACATTAAAAGAATATTTTCTAAATAAATACGTGCATTTACGTTGCTAAGCTGCATATCATCTCAGATACCGGATTCCATGTTTCTAGCATTAAAGTTGGTTGAGTTACAAAATGTCTACTGAAAAAATATTACCTTTATTTTCTTAACCCTACTATGTGCATTTTTCCTTCACTAGACAAAATGGAACCACCTCGTGATTTGCCAATAAATCAAGGAAAAATAATGAAATATTTCAAACTTTTCAGCATCAATGCGCATTACACGTATATATATATATATATATATATATATATATATATATATATATATATATATATATATATACAGCGAACTCTTATTTCTTCCCATATTGGAAAATGATTGACACGATCCATTCTGACGTCCGGTGAAGATAGCGGTGCTGCAGTACTTATTTTCGTTTGATGACAATAATTCGTTTGGTCTCACTTGGTCTTCCCCGCTTTAGAGTTACATTAGAGCCAATCTTGCATAAGCCAATTCTAGCCTTAATTCAGCTAGGTTTTTATTTCCTCTTCTTGTTGCATCATCGCTAAATAAGCCATGCATTGTTAACCGATATGTCAAGTAGATGATAGAAGAGACGCATTTAAAATTTTCGAGATCGCATTCTCATTTTATATCTACCAGTTAGACTGTTCTACACCTCCCATGTGTTTATTGCATTTGGAAACAATTGCTGGACAAGTTATCTCTATCTTCCCTTTCTGTTATATCTCTTAAACATCTTCACGGGTTTAGTGCCGTAAACGACGAAACGAACGTTCTAGTTTTGTTATCTTTCCAATAGACATTGTTTATCTGTGTTCCTTCGTGATTCGCCACAAATTCGCCAGACTCTCCTCCCTTGAATTTATTACATTCATTTTCTGGTGGTATTTTACAGCATGGTATGCGATTACGCCAAAGTGTCTCCAGAGGTTGAATTCCCTTCGGTGCTAAATAATTACCACCAGGAACCGAAGTTTAGTAGTTATCAAAAAATATTTTATAACAGTTTGAAGGTACTTTGCAAGTCAATCGCACAACGACTTTACTGCTCGCTCCCAAATCCGGTTCATGTGGTACCCGCTTACTTGCGTCATTTTCAGTTTCTGTATATATTCCGAATTTGTGGGAAAATCGAGAAACACCGCACAGGTTAAACAGCTTATAAGCCCGTGTGCGCGTTTTTTGCTTCATATGACAAGGAGCTTTCGTGGTACGCACGCTCATTAATTGATAACATCTCTTCCATTAGAATTGATAAAAAAACTTCATCGAAATCGAATAGACAATTCATCGCTATTTATGAAGTTTATCGTTATTGATAATAGAGTTATTGAAATGTAAATTACTACGGATTTAAAAAAAAAATGTTCTGACTAATAGTGTTACCGTACACTATATAGCCCAATATGTTCATTCCAGTAATTTATCGAGTTTGAAGTAGGTGTTATTGAAGATAGGATGCAAATTCCCAAATAATTTCATGTATTTAGCGAAATTGAAAGGTTTTTCTGGATTATTGGAGAAACTGTATCTAATAGTTTCATTCACAATGTGGTCCATTAGTGCATTGTTGAAGAAATATTTGAAGAATTGATAAGGTGTATCCATATGGGCTAATTCCAGAGGTAGGTCTGTACCACCCTGTAAAGGTTGACGGTAAGATGTGTTTTCTCCATAAGAAATTTACCTTTGACTTTGTGGGAATTGATTTTGATGTAAATTAAGTAGTTTTAAAGTGTTAATTATTACTTACGTACTATTACATTTTAATTGAAATGTATTCAGAAATAAAGGCCACTAAATTAAAATTTTGTGAAAATCTCGAAAACCATTGACTTTATTTAAAAAAAAAACAAAGAAATTTTTATTAAAAATATTTGAAAAACCAACTTTATAGCAAAATGTATTGATACATTTTTAAAGATAATTCAATTTTTGATGTTTTTGTTATAAAATGTTTTCATTCGAAGCTAAATAACCCTTAAAATTTAATTTCATTAATTGAAAAATTGTATACAAAACGTTATATTACTATGACCATGATTTTCATATTCGAAAAATGATGTAGGAATTACCATTTGCATTAATGTGTTTAACTTTTTAATAATGAGTTAATTTATATTATACAAAGATAGCGAATTCTTGTCAGGTTGGTTTATATAATATGTATACTTTTTCACAATCAAAACATTTTCAACCGTGTATTTTCTAATTTGTAAATTGCATAGGTGTAAGTAAGTAAAAAAAAGTACATTTTTTGTAAATTTAATACAAGATGAAGTATGAATCCGTCAGAAATAGCCGTTATGTGACTCTCTATAATTACTAATGACAGATTACACAAGACGAGAAAATTATGCACTGGTCACATCAGATTTTTTAAATTGTAAATAATGAAAGTCTCAATAAAGAATATCACCATAATATACAAATGTACAAATATTGCGTACCTAATATGCAAGACTACAAATTTATTTTACAAGAAAATCGTTCACATTAAAATATTACGGAAGTTCTAAAAGCGGCAAAAGAACTGAGTTAGGAATTGGATGGAGAATAACATTTAAAAAAAGGTACCGAAGTTCAACAACAAAAAAAGGCAGAACAATTTCACTATGAGCATTATGACGAAACGACACTGTCGCTAGAAAATAAATTTAGAGTGAACATGTTTACTCCTTTGGATGTCGCATGTGTTCGTTAGTAGAATGTTTTGAACAATTCAAAACATACATTAATTTCAATTTCTTGTATACATTTCAACAAAACGAAGATTTAATCAAAAATTAAAGTTGAAAGTTTCTGTTGAACGACGGCGACAGGAAGGGCGTAAATAAAATAGAACTATACGACAAGTTAAGTGCTTTCTGGGATGTTTTTCAAATATATATATATATATATATATATATATATATATATATATATATATATATATATATATATACCGGGTGTCAATTTGGTCAATTTGGAAACTTGCCAGACCTCATATCTTCGAAACTATAACATATAAGTAAAATTTCTCGAAACCGTTTCTAGAACATGGAGGAGGAACGTCTATGACCCCGCAGGCCAATGTTCCGCAACCCACCCCTTGGTTCCAGCCATCTCACCCCAATTTTGTAAATTGCACTTACCCATGTGTGACATATTATTGGAAAGCCCTTTAAAAATGCTATTTTTTAGTATTAACCAAAATGTTAATTAATCCATTATTTTGTTGAAAAAGGCAAAAAAAAGTTTCAGTAATTTTAGTAGTACGTTTTCATGTTTATCGCTACTAATATCAAATCAAATTACAACTTCAAAAAGATCGTAAAAAACATTTTTGTTAAAGGAGCTTTCAAATAACTTGTGTTTGGACATTTGCTTGTAGAATTCTCAATAAATTTTCTTTTTGCCAATGCTTAATATCAAGTAGGCGCCTTTTTATTAAAATTTGACATCTGTCATTGTGATTCTGTAATACCTCTTATTAATTTTTCAAAGATGGTTTACACAACCGCCGAACGTGCTGAAATTATTTTTATTTATGGTACTGCTACAGGATTTAATTCATTACATCCTGAAAAAACGTAAGCCATCAGTATGTTTTATACCTAGTTTTAAAATTTGAACAAACCGGATCGGTTATCAATAAAAAAAGAAATCAACCTCGACTCCTACACGAAGCTGTTCAAATTGAAGTTCTTGGTCAAAGTACAATGGATCCCACTTCCTTACCTCGTCGGATATCTATATTAACGAGGGTTTGCCATGAATCTATTCGTAAAGTGTTGAACATGCACAAATTTCATCTAGAAGATCCATATTACTCAAGAACTTGGCGATGCGGATCCAGATAGCCGAATTCAGTTTTGTGAAATTATGACCAATAAGATTATAGATATGCCTCAATTAGTGAAAAATATTTGTTTGAGCGAGGAATGTAGCTTTTACCTTAACGGTCATGTTAACAAAGAAAACTGTCGTTATTAGAGTGATCACAATCCTCATCTTATTAGGGAAGACAGGCAATACGCAGTATCCTGAAAAAATTAATGTCTGGGTAGGTATCCTTGGGGATTGTATTATTGGACTGTTATTTATTAAGCAAAATTTAAATGGTGAACTCTATTATCAAATGTTAGATGAAACAATACAGCCCCTTATAATTCACGAATTGGAAAATCAAAGTGATGAAACTAGTTTTGAATGGCAATTTGTTACATTTTCCACAAGATGGGACCTCTCCACATTATACACTACGTGTTAGAAACTGGTTAGAGCACAAGTATGCAGATCAGTGGATTGGTAGAAACGGATCAGTGGAAGGGCCACCCCGGTCTCCAAATTTGACTCCATTAGATTTCTTCTTATGGGGTCACTTAAAATATGTGGTCTATAAAACTCAGCCCCAGTCTATTACACATCTGCTGCGACGAATAATTAAAGAGTGCCGAGCTGAAGAAAAAGTTATTAAACAATTAAAATGGCTCCTCGATACCATACTGAAATCCCAGAGGTAGAAATTATTCAGTTTTGGTAGGTAAGGTTTCAGTCACGGGAAGTGTTAAAACCCGTAAAATGTAAGTTCCATATAAGCGAAATTGGTAGAACAAGACTGAAAGAAGTTCAGTACTATCAGCAACAACATTGTTCACAAAACAACTATTGTTTAATAGTAATCATAATTTATACTTTTTAACATTGTGATGTTGAACGGCTAAATTTCACTATTAACAGGTGACACAAAATAATATTATTAAGAAAGAGAAAGTTATCCTAATAGCAAATTTGCTTAAGCAAACCCTAATATACCATAAGATAAGACAATTAGCAGACATTTAGAAGAGTACAATTTTATTGTGTACGTTGCACAGGTTTCATAACTCACCTTCTCATTTTTTTTAGTTCTTATTTATTCAATATTCGTATGTTTTACGTAATGGCAAAAAATCGGTATATAATTTTTTGTTCTACATTAAATAAATGATTTCAATGTGGATACTTCAAAGAATCAATTAACGTCCTCAAATTAAGATTTTAATTTTTAATAAAATCTAATTGAAATATATTTGAGAATTCAAAATTTCATCTGTAAATAAGCTTGTTAATAATGCATCTATATTGAATTACAATGAGATAAACGTAAGTCTCTCGTTGGCACAGTGTTGTCCAACTTACGGGGGTTGCAACCGTGTCGTGAAAGAATGAGCGTGTAATATACACGCGATTGTCGGAATCAAATTGCCATGTTATCAAATTGGATGGGATTAATTTTTAAAGGCATGTTCTGTATATCTAATTTTTAATTCAATATGATCTTTTTGTTTACTTTCAAAGCTGGGGTTACTAGTTCCAGTGTAATTTTGTCAACAACAACAAAACATCTTATGTACCCACTTCAAAAGTTTATAAGGGATTCAAAGCGTATTTAGAAGACCTTAAACGTTTTTTTTAACAGCTCTACACCATCCATCGGAGAAGTTCTCAAGGAAAGTAGAAATAAAGAGACAGTTTGGTACTAAGAAAGCACCCAGAATACTTCATTGTTTAAGTGTATATAATTTCTATACAGAGAGTATCGGTTCGTGCGCATAATCGACACCTTACGCGATCTGGACCATACACTAAACAAATAGTTCTACATAATTTTTTCTGCGAATTTTTTAAGGGTGCTTTGTGCACCCACCCGTCAGTCCATTCGTTCGCCGGTCCTTGTAAATTCAGCGTACTTTCTTAAAATTAAATGTTGCGTGAATTACTAATATTGTATGTACCCGATAACTTTTGGCTTTTAGGTTAAATAATGTGTGATTTATGTTTAATTAGCTTTAAAAATCAAGACAACACATAAATGGTTACTATTGGATTAATTTTAATAAAAAATCTCGTATTCACGAACATTATACATTATTGTAACACTTGTGTAGGTATAACATGTAAAACTATCTACTATAGGTTACTATTTTTGTTGTTGAAGGTTACAAATTTAAAATTATTTGCACTATTTCAACGCTACATTTACAATTAATTTACCCACGGCTTCGTCAACTACTTGACCTGGTATTGTTAACGCAGAGTTTATTTAAAATTGCGTTAAATAGTATTACAACTTAAACATGAACCTTTACCCAATTTACAGTGTCTAAAAATCGCCCTTTTAATTTAAATGTGAAACATTTGTTTTCTCGCCCATAATGTCTAAAGTCGGCCTTGTATGTTTATATTTAAAATATTATTGTTATGGTTCTACACGAGTACTTGTTAATTCATATTTTGTAACAATTTCTTGGTATATTCGTCTATTCGTCTAACATGAAGTCTCCACTCGTATTAGATCAGATAATATTGGATGTCACTCTTAACCAAGCCGACCCTGTATTTTATCCCTACAAATACTGAAATTATAAAAATTGTGGACTCCAAGTTTCTAAAATAAATTTGGAGCTCGAATGGTTAAAAACGGCAGATACGTTCCATTACCCTCCACTTCCTTTTAACCCTTAATTTCACCCCCCTATAGAAAATGTCAAAAACCGCCCTGTGGTATCCACTCTTGCTCAATAAGGAACTTATCATCCAAATTTTAATCTCCTACTGGAGTTAACCCGGAAAATGATATCGACCTTCAACTCCATGTTTCACCCTTGTAAGGAGAGCGTTTCTTGTTTTGCACCTCCACCATGTAGGGTCTCGTACCTGAAAATTTCTTGTCTCTTAGTTAAATAGTTTGGACTGTGGCTTGATGGGCGGATCTGTCAGTCAATCAGTCAACCTTGTGATTCATATATAAAAATTATTAAAATCGTGATAGCCTTAGTTTCCATAACAGTATTACGAAATTGTTAAAAACAAGACGAATACTCATTTTTCGGTTACTGTTCTAAAAATATAATTAATCCATCCAAACAACTTTTAAAATATTAAATATAATGTAACGTATAAGTCATTTATAGTCTAAAGCGGTGAGCTAAACCTTACTTCGAGTCACTAGTGACTTATAGTTTTACTTGAACACTCAATGCTGTTTTTTCATTTTTTTAATTCCTTTCTCTTAACTTTTCTTTAAAGACTACCGTACAAACTTATTTATTTATATTTACAAAGCATGCTGTGGCCAGTACATAAGTCTTCATCTGTCAGACACATGTTGTAGTCAAATCAAACGAATTTACCAACGTTGTTTTGTAAAACTATGAAGCTTCCTGCTTGGCATCGAGTATCATTATATGTATAAAATAACCGGTAATTTATAGTATCAGCGCACTCTACGAAGCCCCAAATAAATAACTAAAATCAAGAATATTAAGTTAAATTGCTGCTCTTGACATCAGAGTGGTTTAGTCTTCTTGGGTTTGAACGTTCCAATTTTCAATCCCTTGAAATTAATTTTTATAGTATATTTGAAACTTCCCTGGAACAAACATAAAAGCAGCTTTTGTGACATCCACTAAATCTACCATTTTGCTATAAATTATTAATAAATCAACTAATGCATTTCATACCTTTTTATTGTTTTGCTAGAAATGAATGATAGGAAAGGGTTCTAACGTGAGTTATTATATATAATTCACTTATAAAAATTAGTTTTTATGAATTATCGCAAAATAGAAAATAGATAGAAAGTAGATCCCAGCGTATTATTAAAGAGGATTAAATTTCCTTTAAAATGAGCTACCATACTTAAAATTGCTTTACCGTTAGTTGGAAAAAAAGAGGTTCAAACATGAAAGTGTCAAAATGTATGTCTGTATGTGTTCCAGCGCGATAGCGTCCACAAAGATAATCTGATCGTGATGAAATTTGGTACCCAGGTTCAGATCCATGAGTAGACGGAATGATGAACTTTTGAGCGAAATCTGTCGTCAAAATGGCGGAATTCCAGATTTCGACTATTATAGAGTGTATAAATACGAACGGCTATACGTAGGCAACTAAGTGAACCATCCTAGAATTGAATAGCTACCAAGTTTTTCGTTTGTTCGTGAACTCCTCCGGTAGCGCATGGCAGCGCGTTTGGTTGACGTCTCGGCGTCTCGGGTTCAAGACGCATAATGTATGAGGTTTTTTTTATCTTATCTTATTAGACGTGTTAAGGCATATTAAAAAAAAATTTGACCCTTTGGTCAAAATTTTCGAAATAGTTTTTTCATTTGTACACGTTTTGAGCCATTTCTGACCATTTAGATGATTTTTGGGAAAAAAAATTTTGGCCTTTTGCTAAGATTGTTCAATTTTTTTTTGCATTTTTACACGTTTTGGGACGTTTCTGACCATTTGAGATGATTTTTTTGAAAAAAAAAATTGTTTAGCCTTTTTTTCAAAATTTCTCGAATTTTTTTTTGCATTTTTAATCGTTTTGAGCCATTTCTGACCATTTCAGATGATTTTTTCGAAAAAAAAATTTGTTGGCCCTTTGGTCAAAAATTTTCGCAATTTTTTTTGCATGTTTACACGTTATGATAAATTTAAAAATGTCAGAATTCTAATTACTTTTTTTTATTACTAAGTAGAATTTATGTCATTTAGGAATTATATACACAACTGTTGTTGTCGGAACAACGAAAGTTAACTATCGAATAAATGTAAAAATGATAATCGCATTAGAAACATATGGGTAACAAGTGGATTTATTTGTTTATAAAAATTGTACTTTTATGCACATAAATTTACACGTTTTCAATCTAAGAACTAAATAAATGTATACTGGGTGATTGTGATTATTTACTTTCTCAAATCAACTTTTTCGATCGTGATCTTTTTTGTTTAGTACGTCAAGCTTTATGGGTATTATTTAAATAATAACTTAAATTTAAGATAATGTGTCTGGTCGTCATATTTAACTGTTTCTGTCGAAGTATTACAATTTTTTTAATAAAACAATTTAACAATTTAATGATACGAAAAAACTGTACAAAACTTTTAGTAGCAAAAAAAAAAAACAGTACACTAGTTATATAACATCAAATTCTTTCAGTTTCACTTGTGCTCATTTAAATTATCAATTACATTGTATTGTAAGGTTATGTGTTGCACACATCAGATTTTTGGTAAAATATTTGTAACATTGCTCACTTATATAATAAACTATTATTATCTTTTTATGAATTTCTAAAAAAAAAACTGAATTGGTATTCAATTGGTCCATTTTTTGTTCAATCACCATTGCTATAAAAAATATAAGTTTATATTGTTGTTCTATTCAGTAGTATTAATTCAAATTAAATTAAAATTAAGTAATCATATTTAGTATAGCTTCTTGTCCTTGTTTACTATGTAGAAAAAATCAAAATTTTGCTAAAAAACAATTGGAATCAATTGTATTCAAAATTCTCGAAACTCTACCTACATTTACATGGAATGAATTTTTTAGAAGACAAAAGATATCGTATAATAAAAAATTACTATCCAAAACAGCTCATTCATAATTTATTACATAAAACGAACAGAATAGTTAACAACGTTTCATCTCAACGAACCTCAATCAAATGATACTGCTCAAATAAACTTGGAACCAATATACCATAAATTGATTCTTAACATCTAAGATATTACCACCAGAATCACAACGTTGTTTAACATAAATAAAACATCAAAATAGCTAAAAGAAGCTCAAACATTAAAGACAATGGTCCAATAACATGAAAATGTAATGTTGTATACCAGATTAATTGTAATAATTGCTATCAAGTTTATATTGGACAGACATCCAGGAGTGTCAAAGAAAGGATTACATCACATCGCAGCTACTCACCCCATTGATGAAGATCATTACATCATCTATAATAAAGCTTGAGTCCTTGATACAGAAATAGACTATTTTAAAAAATCCTTTTTGGAGATGGTAAGAATTAAACCAAACCCCAACACGATGAATAAAAGGAGTGATATAGAACAATCAAGTACAGTTTACACTTACCTCATTGAAATTGACAAACGAAAATATCAACCCTCACCCACCGCAATCCCTCCTTAACACCACAAGATACAAGCTATGGCTCCTAAAATGTAACATATATCTTGTTTTCCCTAATGTAATAGGTGTAACACCTTCCCAATTCAAGTAGCACTCTACAAATTTAAAACTCAACCACCGAGTTCCTGACGATACACCACTATTAAAATAAAAAGAGTGGAAAACCTGTCAATTATCAAATGACCCTCCAAATAAAATAAAATTAGAAGGTGTTACTTCCGTTAGATTTTTGTTACGCTTTCTATAAAATAGATAATGACATTTACTTTTACAAATATTAAATAGTAGAATTTTTTCAAACTTATGCAGATTTAATTAAAAACTATTATTAATTTTATTAAATACATAAATAAAAAGTTACCTCGAGGTAAACTTTTTATTTATGTATTTAATAAAATTAATAATAATTTTTAATTACATACTGATTTACGAACTTATTAGTTCATAACAAAACTTATAATAATTTATGCAGATTATCAGAATATCTTAAAATATATATATATATATATATATATATATATATATATATATATACATACATATATATATATATATATATATATATATATACAGGGTGTCCCAATAGTGCGCATTCGGTCGATAACTCCTTAGCCATTAAACTTAGAAGATAAGCTTAAATACGAAAGTTGTCTATTTTATAAGCTGCATAATTTGGTTTCTACAGGGTGTAATATAAAAGCGGTACAATATAGAACTTTTGATTTTTAAATAGAACATCCTATATATTATTTTATTTTTCGCTTCTCCTTATCTTTTTTATAAGAATTACTAAAATGAAAAATGAAGATATAGCATTTTCAAATTTATGTTATTGAATTAATTTTTGTGATCACTCTGTATATTGAAATCCAATTTTGACAATAGATTAAAGTAAGCTCATGTATGAATCAAACACCCTATATATTATTTTATTGTTCGATTCTCCTTATCTTTTTTATAAGAATTACTAAAATGAAAATGAAGATATAGCATTTTCAAATTTATGTTATTGAATTAATTTTTGTGATCACTCTGTATATTGAAATCCAATTTTGACAATAGATTAAAGTAAGCTCATGTATGAATCAATTCTATATCAAAGATTATTTTTTTATCTTTAAAAATAACTGAGATAGGCCTATTTGAATTACTACATAAAAATGTCAGTTTTTAGTTAACTTTTCAAATATCTCAAAAACTGTAAGATTTAGCTTGTAAGTAATTCTTATAAAAAAGATGTAGAATCATATAAAATAATATATAGGGTGTTCTATTTAAAAATCAAAAGTTCTATATTGTACCGCTTTTATATTACACCCTGTTTTAGATTATGCAGCTTATAAAAATAGACAACTTTCGTGTTTAAACTTATCTTCTAAGTTTAATGGGTAAGAAGCTATCTACCGAATACGTACTATTTGGAACACCCGATATGTGTGTGTGTGTGTGTGTGTGTGTGTGTGTGTGTGTGTGTGTGTGTGTGTGTGTGTGTGTGTGTGTGTGTGTGTGTTTATATATATATATATATATATATATATATATATATATATATATATATATATATATATATATATTTATTCAAAAGGTAAAACACATAATGATGAATCAAAGAATTTATATATCATAAAATAAATATATTGGTAATATATAATATGTAAATCAGTTTATTTTAAACAGGTACGCTCTGTTATGGTACGTGTTGACCCAACTAGTGGGTAGTAATAAGCAAGAAAAGTAGTAAATTTGGTTAATATTGATAGGAGATAGTTCAAGAGACAATACTGATATAGATTATTATAAGTTTTTTTTATGAAGGAATAAGTTCAAAAACAAATATGTAATTAAAAATTATTATTAATTTTATTAAATACATAAATAAAAAGTTTACCCCGGGTAGGATTTGAACCTACGACCTGTACTTTGCTAGAGTACCGCGCCAACCATCTGCGCCATCGAGATACAAGCCCCAATCGATGTAAACTTTGTCTTTATGTATGTAGAACTGATGTAAATTCTAAATATAATGAGATTACAACCAAATTACTTATATTAATGGAATGTGAGCCTGCAATACCGCAAGGATTCACACATACCAAAGCAACTTGACTAATTTTAAAGTTTTTTTTATGAATGAGTAAGTTCAAAAGTAAATATGTAATTATAAAATTATTATTAATTTTATTAAATACATAAATAAAACGTTTACCTCAAGTAGGATTTGAACCTGTATTTATTAACATTAATAAAAATTTTTAATTAAATATTTACTTTTGAACTTATTCGTTCATAAAAAAACTTGTAATAATTTAAAATTAGTTCTACATACGTAAAGACAATGTTTACATCGATTGGGGCTTGTATCTCGATGGCGCAGATGGTCATCGCGGTACTCTAGTAAAGTACAGGTCGTAGGTTCAAATCCTACTCGGGGTAAACTTTTTATTTATGTATTTAATAAAATTAATAATAAATACCGCTATAGAATTTAATAATCATTTTGAAATAATCTTAGTAACATTACTAACTTTGAATTCTGTTAGGGTCTTACTGGTTCCGAGGAGAATAATTTTTTTTTCTTAATCAAGTATTTTTTTAATTTGCCGAAAATGTAATGATACGAGGGTACCAGGTAGAAGGGTTTTAAGTTAAGTTCTTATATTTTTAATTCAAGTTTTTTAATAACGGCCAGTTTTGAGTATGTATTACTTTCAGACATGAAGACTTTTTTTTTGTTGATGTTATGCCTGATGCTGTCCTCCAACACCCACGCCCTAACTATAAATGAAGTAAAGGCGCTGATGAAAGACCGTGGCTGTATAGAAGGTATTTTATTTGCTTTTGGTATATGCTTTAAATAAACTGAATATTTTAATATTTTCTTGCACTTACTGTATTATGATTTTACCCTTTATTGCATAATAGTAATATTGATTTAAATTGTTTATTTGTTATTAATTTCATTGGATAATATTCATCGTTGAAGATATTTATTTGTCATTGTTTTATAAACAAATGATACCAAAAAAATGTGTGAGGTAATTGCAGTTATATTCCAAACAGGTAATAAATGGTAGGGGAGAAAGAGCGCGTCACTTAGTGTTATCGTATTTAATATACAGTAAGATATTTTATATCTTTGCATTAAAGTTCTTGGGCATCACAATTGACTTGTTGAAAACATTAAACTAAAATTATTACATATCTTTTGTTAACTATTTCATGATTTATTAGGGGTCTTAGTCACTATGCCCCAAGGGCCCACGTTAATGACGTCCACAGCCATACCGCACCAAACTAAATCGAACCTGCCATTAGGTAAATAAATCAATTATATTCGATTCTTAATATTTCAGATATTTACTTTTTAGTACATTATGAATCTGAAGCAACCGAAAATTCTTCTGATCAACTAATTTCGACAACAAACACTAGTACTTCGTCTGTGCCCCCCAATAACTTGGCAAACACTAAAGAGAAAACTCCAATGTGTTTAATTAACGAACTTGCTCGTTATAACAAAATACAACATCAATATCGTCTCACCAGTGAGCAAGTAAGTATTTCAACACTTTCGTTGTTGCAATTTGTTTTATTACCCATCACGCCATACATATACATATTGAAATATGACTCAATCGGATCAATTTAATAATTGATTTAATTTTACGTAACTAAATGTTGTAGATATATGTAGATAATGTGGATGAATATTAAACCAATTATCTCTATTATTTACATTCTTAGGATGGAGTAGGGTTTTCATATTTCGTACTTTTACCATTGTAGCTATAACTAAAACCACTACGATGTTCACGGCCGTTAAGGACAATTTTCGATCACTACGCCATTGATCACAACAGCTCTGTATGTGACATTCGACACTGAGCACAATTTTCACTTTGATAACGGTCACACCTAATTAATAAAGACGTGCCACTCTGAGCGACTTTGATTATATCTAACAGCTAGCCGACAACACCATCTTTACCGCATTTGCTAGCTAACGTTTGACCACTATCCACTGAGTTTAAATGCGTCTAATAATTGCGTTTGATGGCAATTATCTGCAACTAATTATATAAACTGTATAGAAACTGTCAAGATCAAATCATTTGAGTAAATAAATGATGGCGTAGCGTTCAGGGCCTTGGTAAACGTTGACATTCAGAAACTGCTTTTTTCAGTAAACTACTAAACGTCCCGAGTCTATGCAGTGATATTTATGTAACCCAGCTGTTTATTCTAAAACTCCGTTTACACCTTACCATTTTCAACGTAATTTTCGTGATGTCGTCTGCTATAACAAATTGTCGTTTAAAGTGAATTTTTCCGCCCCTTTAACAACGAACTTATTAATAAGTAAGAAGTTTTTTATCATTAATAGTAGATAAAAAAAACTAACTACTAGATATGTTTAAAAAATATATAAAATATGGCGAGCCTTTGATTTTATCATTTATTTCAGGTAATTTGTATTTTTCAGGCGACTGTTTTTGTTTGTCAGCTTTATCTATTCATTGGCATTGCTCGCATAGGGTGGGGTCTATATGCGTCGTCGTTAGTATGTCCCCCTCCGAATAGAATGTATATTAAATTGTGGCAGGTAAAAAAATGCAAGTATATTAGTTGCGCACTAGTACTAGTTTACAGTCAAACAAAAACCGTAAAAAGTGCTGCTATTTGCAATATGAAATTCTGTTAGAGAATCCAAGTAAGTATTGAGTTTATACTATTATCTTATGGGTAGTTGTGGAGAGTACGAAAAGATGGCTCGTGTGAGAAGGGGATTGAGATCTATAAGAGTTATGGAATACTCTGTCTATATAACGGTTGCTATGGCACTCCCAAAACAATGTAGAATTTTGAAGGGCTACTTGATATGGTTACAAAATCAGGTCGCACGTATTATTAGAAAACCGATAATTCTTTTATACAATATAGTCATAGATTTTTAGCGCATTTTTTTTAAATAAAAAAATGAGCATTGGCTTCACTTTGTCTCGAGGACTCACGATCTCAGGCGTCACGTGAAAGGAGAGGTGGGTGATAACTAGGGGTTGTCGAAGGATATTGGTCCATTTCGGGCTCGACGTGGCATTGGCAGTGGAGGAAAGCTCAGCGTTCACTGCGGTTGGATTGGATAGATGTTTCTGAACCCACATTTAGTTCGGGCGGAAGGAGAGTTTAGAGATACGATAAAGTATATACGGATATTTTTCTCCGCCCACACTTGCTTTTTTTTGCCAGACGATCTTGGTCCTTTTCGAGCCCGACGTGGCCCTGGACAGCGGCAGTGGAGGAAAACTCAGCGTTGAATGCTGTTGGATTGGATAGATTTCTCTAAACCCACATTTCGTTCGGGCGGAAGGGGAGTTTAGTGATGCTATAAAGTACATGTGGATATTTTCCTCAGCCCACACTTACTCTTCTCTATGTATTATTATGTATTCATGGTATGGGTGATTTATAAAATAAAATTTTTCTATTTCAATTCACGTAAATGATGGTTTATATAATATATAGCTGCTGTGTTAACGCTTGGATGATGTAGCAGTAGTAGAATTTACACTACTATCGGTTTCAAAAAGCAAGATAGGTCAGTTTGAAAGTTTATAACTTTTTTATTGTAAGTCCAATTGATGTGAAACTTGGCAGAGATCTTCCCTGTAGACATATAATAACACTCAGAAAATATAAATTTTTAGACGCTTAACTTTGTAAACTAAAAATTAAATTATCGTACAAAATGTAGTTTTGCGGCCCGTGTTTTACATACGGTCGGTTTCAGTGCTCGTAGCTTCCTTATTTTTATCTTAAAATGTGCGAAATTTTAACCAGTGGCATATCAAAGTAATATAAAGGTAACTGCAATTTCAAATTTTGAAAAAAATATTTCAATTTTGAAAAAAAATGACGTGTTCTCGATACGTGCAAACTTCGCTCTAAATGCAAATATTTTCGTTTTAAGTGGATAGGCATATAGGTTTTAACTGTTCTTTAACGTTCCGTATTAAAGCACACGCATTTATGATGTACTTTAATCCCAATTAATAAATAATTAAATTCTCAGTCGAGAGAGTACAATAAAAAAGTTATAAGCTTTCAAATTGACCTATCTTGCTTTTTGAAACCGATAGTAGTTTAATTAAGTTCTAACCTTGTATTAAAGCGAGTACTTATCACTCAAAATTAAATTGTGTGAATGCGCAATCAACTTTACCTCATAGTATATTCGGAAATTTGAATGCACGTTCTAACGTAGAAAAGATAACAGCACTTGGTGAGAGTCTCATAGTTAGCTTTTCCTATGATTATAGTGGGGTTTGCCGGTAAAACCCACGCACTAATATCAAAAGCGGGAGCGCTTTCGCTTGCATTAATTAAAATAAAATAATTAGCAACATTTTATGGTATTGTAAGTATAAAATATGTTCCAAAAATTACAATTAAACCAAATAAATGTATAATTCGTACGTTAATTAAACATTACAATGTGATATTCAAAGTGGGTGGCCAAATTATAATTTAGTTAGCGGGTTTATTTGATTTTGCATACATACCTTGTATGAAAATGAATTTGCTTTTATGTACCGAAGTACTATTCAAAGTCAACTTTTATGAAAATCGATGACGATTACTACCTAACAACGGTACTATAAAATTTTGTTTTTATATATGCATATGGTGTTTCAGAATTCAGTTTTTTACGAGGAACTCAGATTTGCTAAGCGCTTTTCGGAACACAAAACCGTTTCTGACCTTTTTAGGTTTTAAAACCTTGTAAAATCACGCGATAAAAAACATCTTTAGAATCTGTTAATGCCAAAGTTTATACATTTTCTCGGTACAATATTTGCGTGTTTATTTACGGCAAAAATGTTATAAAGCACAAAATGACTAATTTGGGTCTAATTTTATAATTATATAGTTATCATATTAAAGATTATGAGAAGACTGTGGTAT